>CM029273.1:41075099-41474040 GCA_016920895.1 Vaccinium myrtillus
TTAGAGTGATAAAGGTGCTTGCCAAAGGTCAATATCATTACTTGATACTTTTCAACATAAATGGATTTTATTATAAATCCGATCTTCTCTTCCATCATCCAGGTTTGTGCTCCCTGCTCTCTGTACCACTGGATTTGATCGAGCCAGAAGATATTAGAGACGCCGGAAGATATTAGAGACGGGTAATTCATGAACGAAGAATACGCATTGACTTCTTCTGTTGTTAGAGTTGGGTCCAATGGCTTCCTTGCAGTATGGAAGTGATGATTACGGACAATGGTGGCAGATATGTCCTCTCTCAGAGCAACAATTCCCCATTGTCTGATATCCTATGTTTTGTGGTTTCCAAATTGATTTGTCGGATTTTGTGCATCATAACTGGGGAAAAAGTACTTGAGCCAACCATGCGTTGTTACTACCTCAAGCTTAATGTGTTTATATAGACAGCAACTACGGTTTTGATTAAACTTTGCACATACGTCAACTCCTTTAGGTTATAAAAAGTTGTGACTACAATACATCACCATACGTAGAATGTAACAAACGATATGTGAAAGTCGAAGTGCAAATTGTAAAAGCTAATGGGTTACACTTGTCGTGCGTGCACGACAGTACCCCACCTAGTATAATAAAAAGAAGCATGACAAGCATTGAATAGTCCCTGAGGGCTGATCCTTGGTAAGGCAAACTGGCAGGGAGACGGAAAAATAAAGTGTGCAAGGAATTTTCCTCTTTCCTAAATTGTAAGTCACGGGGGAGAGTCCAAATAGACAAAAAGACATTTTTCTTTAGTTTAGGTACTTATTAAGCATCCTCAACAAAACAAAAAAAAGAAAGGTACTTCTTGCTCAAGTTGAGTGTTTAGGGGTGGGAGCTATGTTACCTAAAACAAGCATCATTTTGGTATGTGGTATGAGAAAATGGGAATGGGATCGTTGCACGCCACTTTCCCAAAATACAGCTAAAGCATAATTCTGGCATTGTTTCCGTGTTTTTGTTGGTGACATGGCATCTGTGAAGGAAAGAGGGATTGCAAAGACAATTCTGGTGCATTCAGATCGTTGTTCTTCTTTGTGTCTTGAAGTTGATAAATACAGTCCATAGGTAACTTGAGTACTCGACGGCCTTCATCCTTTGCTAGCTTGAAAGAAAAACAGGCCAAAATTGTATTTTTAGGGAGAATGAACTTAGGCTTTCTGTGCTGCAGCTTCACCACGTATAGGTAGTCCAGCACTCCAGCTACATGATGCCATCATAATAGAAATCATAACCAGCTTCTGGGTATTTTGTTGACATGTCTAGTTCATGGACTTCTGTATTTTCTTGCTACATAAAATCCATGCATTTGAATTCTCAATCTCCTCACATAATTGCTTTTTCTGTTTCATTTCTTATTTTTTGCATTCATATAATGTCATCTCAACCCTTGTCATACTTCAGCATATCATCCATTAATCATGGTCATTGTGAAGTTTGGAGAATAGTTTCCCTTCTGTCCTTTTCTGTAACTACATATACATATTTACCTTAATAACATCGTACTGTTTTCTATTGCAAACAGGCTGTTTATTGTAGACTTTTTTTCGTTTATATCCTCAAACTGCAACCATTTTTTCTACTATGCCGTCAAACTATCAAAATTATCTTTCATCCTCCAACTATGACATTGCAATCTATTAAGTCCAATTTCTAACTTCATTACTTTTAAAAATCCAAACGGAAAATGTTTTAAATGTGCATATATATAAAAAAACGATTGCTTTTATGGAGCCTCACATCGGGGTCACTCTATTTTCAAAATTATCCTCCACTTTTACCCATTAAAAATCAACTTTTCAAAAAGGCAAAATGATAACTACAAACTTTTACCCACTTAATTTTTCAATTTTTGATGACTCTAAACCCTTAATTAAAAATTGAGATGTAAGATCAAGCATTTAAAATTATCATTTTTTTATTATTTTACCGAAATCATTGGAAAACATATTTTAAAATTAATTTGGAACCTCAAAGTGGGTCCCATGTCGCAATTTGTGCGCACCACATGGCCATTTTCCATTTGAGAAATTGGACTTGATAGATTGCAATGTCATAGTCAGAGGACAAAATAGACGATTTTGATAGTTTGAGGACGAATTAGAAAAATGTTGTATAGTTTGAGGGATATAAACGTAAAAAAACTCTTTATTGTATAAATCTTAACTTGGACGTTAATTACATTAGTGAGGGGGACTGATGTATGTGATTTTATCTTCAGGATGGTGTGGCTTTGCATTCTGGAGGGAATCCTTGGGGAAATCGTTTAGCGTCGGTGCAATAGTTGTAGATCATGTGGTTGCTGTGCACCCATTTCATCCTCTCTAGTCCTGTGGCATCCAACTCTTGGGACAACCATACGTTTCCACTGGAAGCCAACGAACCACATGAAGTTTTTCCAGATGACCAAATGCAAGCATCAGCTTTGAAATTCGCATAGGAAGTGGTGAAGGGAGCTCGAGTCCAGTCTGTCTTGACAAGTCCCCCTCTTGTCGCCCACTCATCTGCGTTCCAAATGCTGGAGTACAGCCTCATGGGCTGGTTCTTTGGATATGGAACGCCGATTGACTCCATGTTCTTGAACTCTCTAACCGGAGTTCCATCCACGGAGAAACTGAAACGAAGGAAGATAATAAAACCCTCTTTTAGAGACAGTGTATATCGACAGAAACGTGGCCAACACAGGCTAAATCACAGCTCGGAGGCGTAAATTGCTTTTGCTGCTAATTGCTAAAAGGACCAGGTATGTTGAACCTAAACCATGTACTAAGTTTACTTGGAACTTTTTTAGTATTGTTCTTTTCTTTTTGAGCAAATAATTTGGAAATAATTAGTGCATTGGGTTCTTACACTATTCCTCTGGGATTCCAGAGGATGGAATAGGTGTGAAAATCAGCAGAAGGGTCGAACCAAAGCCGAAACTGCTGTTCTCTGTCACCCTTTCCTTGGCTGTACACATTGGTGTGAAGAGTATAAGGATCACCACTCAAATTCCCCAAGAATTCAAAGTCTATCTCATCGTGGGTTGGTCCTTGTGATGATAGCTGCAACACAAGCACATGTATGTATATTCGTGGGTGAGGATAACAGTTATGAGAGACAATACGGAAAACAGAACACGCAAGAACTTGTACGCAGGGAAATACATACATAGTAGGCAGTAACTGTGCCGGCAGAGTTTCCGGGGACGAGCTTGAGCCGCATATCAATCTTTCCAAATATATATTCCTTCTTTGATTGAAACCCCGAACCGGACGCTTTGTCGAGAGAAAGGGTAAGAAGCTCGCCGTTGTCGAGTATCTTAGCTCGACTGTCGCCCCAAGTGATGTCGAAGTCTTGGTTGAAGTTAGCAGCTGAAGAGGCAAGTAGCACAGAGATCGAAAAAAACAAGGCAGCTATAGAACATGAAAAGGAAGCCATTGTTGAAAGCTCTGTTGATGGTGATGATGAAGCGGTGGAGGAGGATGAGAGAGAAGCTTTTAAGTTGTTGAGTGAGATTCTCTTGTCTTGAGAGAGAGAGAGTATTTTATATATAATTGCATGGGTGTATAGATATATGAATAAATAAAAGAGAAGGGAGGAGGTGGTAGAGACAAATGGGGGTTGTTTGGAGGTTTCCTCTGCAAAATGCCGGCATGTGAAGAAGTTGAGATAGAAGTGAATTGGGATGTAGATTGAGATATGGATAAGAGGGTCATTAAATGTTTTTCTTGTGTGCGAACTCCACCTGTTTCCTTGATCATTTTGTAATGGGGAGGGAGGGAGGGGGGAGGGAGGGATGTGACTGTGGATGGTGAGCCACCTGTTATCACATTCAGACAGACGTGATGGCAAACACTACCTTGCCATGAGAGTTGGTTTCGTGAACAAGAAAAATTAGGAAAGAAAGAAAGAAAGAAACGAAAAGACAAATGAGGCTCGTGAGGATTTCCAGTTTGCAATCATCTGGTCCCTTTCAGTTTTCAGCTTTCGAGGGTTCACCCTGGGCTCTTGAGGATTTTTCAAACCATGACTTGGCGAAAAATAATTAGATCGGACATCGGTAATTATAAGAACAAAAAGGGTTCACTTGGGCTCATGACGATTTCTCAAACCATCATCTCACAGTCCTCGCAAAAAATAATTTGATTAGACATCAATAATTATAAGAACAAAAATTATATATCGATAGTCAATAACAAAAACAAATCACAGTTGTGCAAGAAAAATAGACAGTACACGGACATGACGATTCTACCTACGAAATTTACATGAGCGAGTGTCGAGTTGATCCAATCATACACAAACATGTGTTATGTTCACATTTTTTTATTTTTTGTTATGGTGTAAATAAAATTTTATTGAAACCAAACCAATATGGGTGCTAAGGGGCATACCCTAGACACATAAAAAGTAGGCACTAGGCCATCAGAATCAATCTAACACATCCTCCCAAATCCTAGAATACGGGAAAAGGAAAAACCAAGGCTAAAAGTCCAACCTCAAGTAGCTTCAAAAACTTCAGAAGAAATACTCCAACCAAGACAGAATAACTTATTCTCATTTGATTTCCTCATGTAATTAGATTATTTGTTGGCCATTACTTGCAAATTTCAAGTCTAAGGCAAATGGAGTCCGTCCAAGGTAAGGTCCAAGAAAGGATTGTTGTTTTCTCATCAAGGCGATCCTCATGTAATTAGGATTTTCTCATGTAGTTCAAACCAATAAATATTCACATGAATAAGTTTTCAAGCAAATGTTCACATGAATCATCCTCAATAAAACTTGTAAACACAAAATCTTATTACAATATAGTGTTACAAAATAATGACACGTAAACTTCCAACATTATCATTATTAGAGATAAAGAACAACGACAACGACACCAGATTAAAAGAATTCACTTGTGTGTGATAAATACAAAAAGAATAGTATCATAAATACAAGGCTATACGATAGGGGCAAAATATATAGATAACAATGTTTGGGGTTGATCTTGTCTGTCTTAGGACATGTTGCATTCCTGTGGCACGCCTTGGGGAAACCTCTTGGTATCAGTGCAGTAATTGTAAATCATGAAGTTGTTCTGCACCCATTTCATCTGCCCTTGTGTTGAGTAATCCAACTGTTGTGATAACCATGAATTGCCACCAGAGTTGGAACTACAAGAAGATTCTCCATTATACCACCAAATGCAAGCGTTTGCACTGAAGTTTCTGTAAGAAGCTATGAATGGGGCTAGAGTCCAATCAGTCTTCACTAGCCCACCCCTTGTTGCCCAATCATCAGCATTCCATAGACTCGAGTATACCCTCATGGGTTGGTTCTTTGGGTATGGAACACCAATTGACTCTGCATTCTTGAACTCTCTAATTGGTATCCCATCTACTGAGAATCTGAAATTGACACCAGAAAATCACATGAATCAGTGCAAAATTTAGCGCAATTTCATCTTGTGTTGTAACTCAATTTGTTATACTCAAATTGCATGGTTGTTAAGTATTATGAATTTCCCATTTGATAAAATCTGTTAAAATTAACATTTACTAAAATTAGCCGTTGATTTTAGCAAACGAGGAAGAATCTTTGCTAAAATCAAAGATAATGGCTTCCTCATCAACTTGATTTTACCCAATGGAAAATTCACTGATGATCATGAAAAGATAATTTATTGACTATCTTTGTGGGATGGAGGGAGTACTAATTTATGCTTTGGGTACTTACATGATGCTTTGGGGGTTCCAAAGGATGGAATAGGTGTGGAAATCGGCAGTTGGGTCAAACCAGAGATAGAATTGTTGCTCTCTGTTGCCCTTTCCTTGGCTGTACACATTGGTGTGAAGAATATAAGGATCACCACTCAAATTCCCCAAGAATTCCATGTCTATCTCGTCGTGGGTTGATCCCTCTGAGGACAACTGCAGAACACAAGAATCATATGTTAGAGCTTATAGTATTGGGAAAACAAACTGATGCAACAATTCATAGTGTACACAGGAACAACAAATCAAAAGAAACATACATAATAGGTGGTGACGGTGCCGGCAGAGTTTCCAGGGACAAGCTTGATTTGCATATCGAACTGTCCATAAAGAAATTGATTCTTGGACTGAAAGCCACAGCCAGAGGTATTGTCAAGGGAGAGAGTGAGAAGGTCGCCATTGTTGAGTATGTTAGCACGGCCATCGCCCCAGGTGATGTCAATGTCTTGGTAGAAATTACCAGCCATTGAAAAACTAACCACAAGAGACATCACAAGCAACAATGCTGAAACTCTCGAAGAAAAAGAGGCCATTTTTTTTAATTTTTTTTGGGTGTTTGAGAAAGGTAAAAGGGTTATCAAGAGATGGGTTTGCGTGAGAGGAGGTGTTTTTCTGTGTTTGGGAGTGAGAAATGAATTTGCATTGGCAGGATTTTATATAGGGTGTGATGAAGCAATGGGTCAAAAGCGGGGAATGCGTATGGGAAGGCGAGTAATTGATTCATGCGTTTCAGTGTGGTTTGGTCAAGAGTTTTGACGTTTGTGGTATCGTAGAACAGCTGTAAATTGACAATTAAACAAATGGGTTTGGTAGTTTCTGGAGAACCAAAGGAAAAAGAGTGGGTGAGCCTCCAAACACGCGGTTTTGGGTTGGCAATACGTTCTTTGAAAGTTGCAACTGCGTATGGTCCACTCCAGCTGGGACAAGGGTCCCATCCAGTTTTTCCTTGGTCCAATCCGGTTCAGTTTTGGGATGTCGTGGATTCCTACCGGGCTTACAACAATGATCGGAATTGTTTATTCTGTAGAGCTCGTCAAATATGTTGTCCACGTGAAAAATTAGCTTGATCTAACGTCGATATGTACATAAACAGAACATATTTGTACAAGGAAAATGAGATGACAAAAACTAATTTTACACTAAAATTTTCCATTTTCTTCTCTTACAAATCTGATTTGTTGATGTTCCTATTGATGTCTGATCAAAATATTTTCTTAGGTGTGCAACATGTTCGACGAGCTCTACAAATTAAATGATTCTGATCATTGTTCTGAATCCAGTGGCGGAGCCAGGATTGAGAATCCGGGGGGGGCGAGTTCAAGGGCAGCTCTGGATTTTCATCTAACGCTGACAAACATGCACAACGTATTTATGATGAAAAATGTATGCAAATAAGTCGTCTAATTCTCTTCAATTTTTTAGTGTTTCCACATTGAATCTAATGTCAAACAACTATTATCCTTCTATGTTTATTATATATGGGCTTTCATAAGTGGGTCATGCTGGTTTTGTTTTGTTAGGGCTATAACAATTTGGTTAAAATTTTGTTGGAAACATTTATTTTAATTTCAAACGAGTAATCATGCGCTGAAAATAGCAAAGAAAATTTAATTTATATCAAAATTTTAAATTTTTTTTCTAGTACATTTTTTAAACTGCGGGGGGCCAGGGCCCCCGGCCCACCCTAGCCCTAAGCTGGCTCCGCCCCTGTCTGAATCCAAGAGAGGCTCACAGCGGCCCAAAATTGGACAGATTGAACCAAAGAAAAACTGGATGGGACCTCATTCCGTGTAGCTGATTCCCTCAAGTCTCTCTTTCTCTCTCTCTCCAAATCCTATACTAATGTTTGAAGAAAAAAAAACATCATGTTCAAATACTAACCTCCATTATTCCACGTGTCAGTCGGTGTTACCGTTATGAAAAGAAGATGTTAGTATTAAGAAAGAATTATACTGCAGAAAATTACTCAATTATGTTACGGTAACAGTTTTTTATTTTATCAATGATTGTAAGTAAGTAATTGCACATGGATCTAAACAAGCCGCTGATGAAGGAATATATATTTTTATACCCATTGATTTCGAGAAAAAAAAATTACTTCTTCCTTCCTAATTTGTTTATTTAGCTTCGAGATATGTGTCACTCAAATAATTATTTATATTTTATAATATGTAATGTATGGTCGGACACCATTTACTGTCTAATAGTATGAATTACAAAATGAAATGTAAGACAAGTATGTTTCCATTATGCGTCTATCACTGTTCGAACAACATGATTTTCTGTACACATGATATGTTCAACGTTTCTAAAAAGAATGAACGATTTAGATTACAAATGAAGATTCTAGAGGGCCACAATTGAGGACACTGTACGAATCGCAAATCCTATAACTAATAGCACAGGACAAACAAAATTCATATTGCATAAATATGACATTATAAACTGAAACATATGGACAAATTTTTAAAAAGTTTGAATTAAATAATGAAAGTGGACAAATGAATTGGACGGATTATTTCATTTGTGGGTTTTTTAGTTTGAAGTGAAAGGATGTCAATATATTTATCAAAAGCATTAGCATAGTTTTCCAAAAGATTTGAGATGCTAAAATCATGGTGATTTTAGCAAATGAGTTCAGCAGGTGCTAAAATCATGGTATTTCAAATCAAAAAATTAAGTGTTTCCGTGTATTATTTTTTGAATTTTTTACACCGAATTAAAGTATACGAAGAGTACTTTAATTTGGTGCGAAAAAAAATCGAAAAACGATACACGAAACCACTTTATTTTTTGATTTCAAAACCATGATTTTAGCACCTGCTGAGCTCATTTGCTAAAATCATGGGTGATTTTAGCAACTGGGTTGCTAAAATCTTTTGGAAAACTATGTAAATTAATTAGTGCAAAAAACTTTAGAATCTCTAAAAGTAGACATTATAAATGCAAACACGTTGGACGAATAAAATTAACATTACGAGGACGGCCCACAAAAATGAATAAAGTTCGAACTCGGAGATTGGGCCCTTCGGATTTTACTTCTTGGGCTAGTTTTAAAGAAAGCTTATAGTTATATATTTTATGAGTTCAAATTATCCGGGCTCCTCTTTTGGGCAGAGAATGGGAGCCCAAATGTTCCGGAGCACAACAACAGTAGACATGGGGGGCTTTTAAGGATTATTAGAAGGGGGTTCGAGAGGACTAATTATTGGGTACTCCCGAAATTCTGATGTGTCATTGCCAGGTTGTATTCCTCGTAAATAAAAGATCATCATCACACTTTATAGGTCACACTTTGTCTCTCAATTACCCAACAAAAGTGAATGGTAATTGTCGCTACCGAATGATTTCTCGCTACGTAAATGGTTGTGAGTACTATGTAACCAACGCCTCATCATCCTTGACGCTTAATCATTACTAGTTCAAGAGGCTATTTTTTTTTTTTGGACTGTGTATTGCACATTATGGGTATCGAATTATGACAAGAATGTGTGAGAGTTTTTGAAAGCAATATGTAGAACAGATTTTGCATAAGAATTTTGTGAGTGAAAATATAATCGGAATTCGGAAGCTCCACCGCAGGTAATTTGGTGATCCTAAATTCTCCGATTTTTTATTTTTTTTTTCAAAATGCATTTTGATGGAATGTAGTTTACAATCACCTAAAAAATATGCAAAATGCAAAACTGTCTCTCTCTTAAACATTCCCTGAATGATTATCCAAAGGAATTGTGGTTTGTTTAGAACTTGAGGAAAATAAAGAAAGAGAATATAAATTTAAACAAATTCTCTTGGGGTACTAAAATATTAGTCATCCATCCTTGCAGGGGCTGTTGTGATATAAACACAGCCGTTTTGCATTCCCGGTTTGGATTACTTCCAATCCATAAAACTGATTCCTCAATGTTTTCCTTCATCCCCATTTTGTGAATTCTGAGACATAAAACAGAAAGGGAATACTCTTAAACCAAACCAAACACAATAACCCTTTTCAAAATCAAAAAATCCAGTTTGCTCTTTTAATCCAAATTTATGACTTGCCTTACTTTTGTGAGGTTTAAATAACTCTATGGTTTTTTGTGTCTTTGCAATTTTTTGTCTCGGTGTAACTTGGTGAGGAACTAAGGATATGGTACTAAGGCTGAGATTTCTTATTTTTAGTGACTTTGTTAAAATTTATTTTTATGGTTTATTTATTTTCCAAAAAAATTGGTTAAATTCATTTCTGATTCTTCTCGTCAAGACGAATCAATAATCATCAAAAGTTTGACGTAAAACTAACAAACCCAAAAGAATTTGAATAAGTACAAAACCAACTAATGACTTTTAACAAAGCCAAAAATAGGAAACTCAGCCTCAGTGCAAGATTTTGTCTCAGAGGAGTTTTATTTCGTTAATTCCTCAACCATTCCAAATGGAGAACAAGGGAGAAGGGGCAAAAAAATGGAAAACGACTGTTTAACTCACAACAGCCCCCAACTCCCCAATTTTTATCCACTGTTTGATTTATTAAGAAACTAACGAAATCTAGCAAATTTCACTACAATTTCCTCCCTCTTTCTCTCATATTATCATGTTTTCTTTCACTTCTCCCACTTACCCCTAACAGAGTGATAGAGGTTCAACTGAAATTTCTAAGAGCTGAGGTGCCTATAAGACATTGAGCTATACTGTAGGGTTTATTTCGAAGTCTTCCCTAACTTCGTGGCAACGTTACTTTTTGGGAGTACCAGGACTGCGTCTGCGTCTGCGTCTGCGTCTGCGTCGCGCGAACCCGGCCCGAACCCCAGTCACCCCAAACCCCCATTTCTTCACCCTCTTGGATCGCAAAAAAGTTTTCTCAGATCTCCCTTTTTTTTCCCCGGAGAAAGAAAACTTGTCAACCACCGGAAAAAAATGTCTCACGGCGACACGATACCCCTCCACTCCACATCCCAATCCGACATCGACGAGATCGAGAACCTCATCCACTCCACCCTCCAATCGGGTCCCGCTACAGTCCTACCCGCCCGCCCACCAAGCCCACCCCGTATCCCCGTCTCTTCCTCTCCCTTCATTCCATCCAATCTCCCCCCTCCGCCTCCTGTCTCTCACCACAAACCCACTCCTGTTCCGGCTGCAGCGGCGGCTCCTCCTCCTCCTCCGCAGGGATCCGGTGGCACTGGGCAGCAACAGGGTATTGGGGCTACCGGTTTCGGGTCGCCTCCGAATACGTTGACGGAGCCCGTTTGGGATACGGTGAAGAGAGATCTGTCAAGGATCGTTAGCAATTTGAAGCTGGTTGTGTTTCCGAATCCGTATCGGGAGGATCCTGGAAAGGCTTTGAGGGATTGGGATCTGTGGGGGCCCTTCTTCTTTATTGTCTTCCTTGGCCTCGTTCTCTCCTGGTCTGCATCTGTCAAGAAGGTGATAACAAGAATGCCTTATACAATAATATTGCTAATCTGTGTTTTCGTTTTGTTTATTTACTTCTTGTAGTCTATCATCCAGGTTTAGATTCACTTCCATACTTTTGTCAAGATTTAGGATGGATGTATTAGAATAGTTAAGTTGTTAAATTTGTGTTGGAGTCTGTCAAGTGTCAAGTGTTGAACCTCATAGCTAATTGGAGCCACAGACTCATCGAATTTCAGGGAGGGAAGGTGGTAGACTCTTGATTGCCACCCAAGACTCTAAATGTCACCTTTGAAGGTCTCAAATTTCTTTGATTATGGGCTTGCTGATGCAGGCTTAAGGGTTCGAAGAAAAATTCTGTCTAGGAGAGAGAACATCATGATTTCGGAATTCAGATGCAAGGATAAGAATGTCTTGTTTGAGGGTGCAGAATGAAGGGAAATGGTAGTAATCTGGTCGCATACAGAACAAATACCTTAGGCTTGTGGAAACTATCAGCTTTTGGATAACAAGTGATGTCGCTTGTAGCTGGGGTCGTTGCGTTTGACGTGAAGAAGCTTATGGAATTATGAATTATGAAGGGACTAAATTTGGTTAGATAGAGGTGCATGGTGAAAATTTGGATAGATTGGTCACTTAGTATGTACGACAATGTTGCATACCCGAGGGGCGGGTGCCTCTGTGTGTGTGAGAGAGAGAGATAGCTGAGCAAGATGAGAGAATAATAAGCTAGATCTAGAACTTGGATAAAGCCACATTGTTATTTCTATATATGTTGCATGCATACTGAGAGAGATTCTTTGTGAGGTGAACGGCGACTACTAATAGTGATTTTCTCGGGGGCTTAGAAATGGGTGTTTCGAGTTTAAAGAAGGAGAAAAAAACCCTAGTTTTGGGGGGGAAGAAGACCGGTCATTGTATTGGGTAAGACCCCTTCAACTTCAGCACTTAACCCATCAGAAATTAGGAATTTTTGAAGTCCAAAGTACGAATCAGATACAAATACGAGAGGTGGTAGAACAAAAAGAAGTGCAGATTGAAGAGAGATACCAAGTGCAGCCGACCAACCTGACCATTCGATTGACCTAATCTGACCAACCCGACACTAGTATCGGGCAGAACCCGACGCCCTGTTCAGTCAGGCTCGGGTGAAGATCTTGGGAATCCGATTTTTGGTCGATCAGGTCAAACCTTACCCCAACCCGACAATACCCGACCCATGTAGCTATCTTAACAAGTTGGCACCCTAACAATCCTATTATGCAGACTGGTTCTTCTCTAGCAAACTCTTTTACTATTAGTCTATTATCATTTCATGTTTCTTGAAAGGTTTGTTTCGGTCAAACTCTTTGGATGGAGCACTTGCCACTCTGGATGATGAATCTATATTAGAACCCGATATGCTCAAAATTGTGCATAGGCCTTGGGTGCCAACGGATCTTTGTTTTGCTGCGTAATGACGACGACAGATGTGTTGTGCACAGGGCCTTGATATTTGATTCTGGCATCCTTTCACCCAAGTTTCAATTAGGGCTGTTCACAGGTCGGGTATTGTTGGGTTTGGGTCAAACCGGACCCGACCGACCAAACATCAAATTACAACATCTTCACCCGAGCCCGACCGAATAGAGCATTGGGTTCCAACCGATACTGGTGTCGGGTTGGTCGACTGCACTTGGTCTCTCTCTTCAATCTGCACTTCTTCTTGTTTCTGCCACCTCTTGTATCTGTATCTGAATCGTAATTTGGGCTTCAAAAATTCCTAATTTCTGATGGGTTAAGCACTGAAGTGGAAGGGGTCTTACCCAATGCAATGACCAGTTCTTCTTCCCCAAAACTAGGGTTTTTATCTCCTTGAAACTTGAAACACCGATTTCTAAGCCCCGAGAAAATTACTGTCAGTATTCTCTGTTCACTCCACAAAATCCTCGTGTATGAATCCCCATTTCAGATTCTCATTTCAAACCACAAAATAGTATTGATCCAAGCTTCAACGAGAGAAAGAAATTAAGATACACAAATCGATCCGGATTGAGGGAGAGAGTGAGATAAAGGAAGAAAAATTGACTTATGAGTTATAGATCAGTAATAGTATAGGTCGATCCAGAGAGAGAGGCCACCACTCACGCTACCATCCCATGGCTGATTGAAGAAAATTGATATAGTAGAGAGAGAGGGAGGGAGGGAGGGAGGGTGGGGGGGGAGAGAGAGGCACAGCTTTTGGGTTTGGGGTCGAGATTCTAGGGTAGAACTTTAGGGTGGGCGGGTCTATTCAGGTCCTGGTCTTTAAACCCAAGAACCGAACATTCTCTCACATTCCAACCTGAACCTGTCCAAATGTGTCATTCAAAATCACCCGTGTGGTCCATTTTTGGGGCGGGACGGATCTTTGTGCAGCCATAGTGCCAGTGCAAGCCCTGAAAGAAAGCTGCTGAACGAGATGAGAGATAATAACTGGGAACTAAAACTTGGATAAAGTTACATTGGCTGTGTTTGGTTTGTAGTTTAGTTTAGTTTTGATTATGTAAGAAGGTGTAATGAGTGGAGAGAGATAGAGAGAGAAATGAGGGAAATGATGATTTCAACAAAACTAAAACCTCAAACCGAACAGGGCCATTGTTATTTCTATAGATGTTGCATGCGTACCTCTAAGTTTATCATGTTCAGTTTGACTTCTACAGTTTTCATGGTGACACTTAGAGGGAAGGCCTCAAAAAGGCACTTTATAATTCATCCGAGGGAACTTCAACTGAATTAAGTACTCATGTTTCATTATGTTTTTGCTGCAGATAAAAAGGTGCCTCTAACTTCAGTGTCTGTTTCTTTGAATAATGATTATACAGGTCTTACGTGATTATGTATTCTTTAGCAAATCACATTTTGTTGTAGTGCTATGTGGATGGTGGGCTTTGATGTGGCTCAATGCATTGGCAGTCACTTGAGACTTGAGAAATGTCAAAAGTTTGGGATATCGTAGTTTTAGAATATTCATAGTTGATCTCCTTCACAAAGGCGAAAGAAGTCTTTATGCTACATTAGGGATTTCCAGTAGTGATAGTAAAGTGTTAGATTAGGAAGGAAAGGCAATAGGAGAAGGGATTTCTTCTTGTTTATTCAACATTAATGATAAAGGAGAAGGGTGGGTGACATTTCCTTCCTCTTTGATTAGATAGTGATTGCAAAGGGGAGTTTTTGGGAGGGGAGGTGCAAGAGCTTAATAAATAGATAACTTTTGAAAAATGGTATCATTGTCTTCCCCCAAACTATAAGATCGACTTGGGTGTGGAATGTCTTTTAAGACAAGCTCATCACTTTCCCTCAGTTGTTCAGCTCAATTTTATTTGGGGAAGGAGGTGCTTAAGTTGTGGGCAGCAGGCCTTCTCTCCCTTTGCATGCTCGATATGTAGCTCATTTACTCTTTGTATGCGATCCATGCACTCATGCAGTGTGAGAATTTACTTGTTCCCCTACTTATTCTTTACTTCCCCAAACTTCTAAATCCCAAAGTTGTGTTCGGATTGCTAGGTCTTCCATTTAAATATATTATCCGAAGCCTAGCTAGATAAAGCGCTCCGAGAACTGGGCTGGTTTTATAATGAGATGTCTTATGGGAAATAACAATCCTGAAACTAACGGAGCCGGTATTTGTTGAGCAAATAAAAATAAAAAAATGCTTAACAAGATTCTCTTTGGTTTGGTACCTTTACCAACCTGGTAAGTCTTCTCCCCTAAAGGAAATAGTAGAATGTTTTGAAAACTTGTTTATGCGACTGAGGAGATTTACTCACGAATAAACTACTTGAAGATCTCCTTGCCAGGCGTGGTATTTCTTGGGATAGAAATTGAAAGATTATACACCTTGTATGATCTCGGTGCACATAACGATCATTCTTGTTGGATTGAGGATCTCAATCTTTCTTTTAATACTGTTTCTCTTTGACCTTATTCTATTCTTGGTAGCTAGTATGTGTATAGCACTGATGGTTTTTTGGTGCTTTTCGTTTTTTTGTTTTTTTTCAGTCTGAGGTTTTTGCTGTTGCATTTGCACTACTTGCAGCTGGTGCTGTGATTCTCACATTGAATGTACTACTTCTGGTAATCTTCTCTCCCTCTCTGTGTCTCTTGATGTATGAGGTATTAGTTTCTGCTGAATTTAATTTTCTGAAATGGAAGAGTAAATTTTAGTGTGAGAAACTCAGAAATCTCTCGTTGTTGTCAGTGTCTTGGACATTTTGAAACCGACATATTGCAGCATTCACGTATGGGTTGACACTTGACAGGAATTATCTATGTAAATTGTTTCAGGGGGGTCACATAATCTTCTTCCAAAGTCTGAGTCTTCTGGGTTACTGCCTGGTCCCGCTGGATATTGGAGCCCTTGTATGCATGTTGTATGACAATGTGATACTGAAGGTGATTGTCGTTTGTGTGACGCTGGCTTGGAGTTCTTGGGCAGCTTACCCATTCATGAGCACAGCTGTCAACCCCAAGAGGAAAGCTCTTGCACTCTATCCTGTTCTTCTCATGTACGTATCTGTTGGTTTTCTCATCGTTGCAATTGATTAGTGCTTCTGTTGTGGCTGTTCTACGGGATTGTATAGGCTGATCAAACGCGCTTGCAGTTTTCAGGCATTCATGTAGTGGTTATTTTACTTTCCATCAAGGACTCTTTTTTTAATCTTTTCCTGGATTTTGGTTTTGACACATTGTATCTGGTACTCTATCATCAAACTCTATACATGTATGAAATGTTTACATGAAACTGTACCATGTTTGCATGTTTTTGTTGGTTGCCAGTATAGGGGAGTTTGTGGTTTTTTTTTAATTCTCATTTCGACCAGCATTTGTCTACAAGTTTTCTGCTAGCGCACACTTAAATTCCAATGATATCCGTTGGTCTAGAGTGGTCGCTAGGTTGTTCCGGTTCGTTTTTGTATTCTCCTTGCTTCAATGCGTAAAAATGGTTTTATATAGTCAGAAAGAATTTAATTATGCTTGGACAGTTGTTTCTTTTTCTCACATTCGATTCAAATGTTGACCCATAAAGTTCAAAAGTGGTCTTAATTTGTTATTAGGAATATCTGATTGGTATTGGTACATCTGCGGAGTCTTGTCAACCTCATTGAATCATGTTGTTTTGGAGTTCACGGTGGTTATGCAAAGGCTCTTTGATTTTTGGGTACTTGTAGAATATATCCAGTCAAACGAATCATGTGTGTGGTGGTAGAAACTTGCTGAGTATAAATAAATCCCTGGTTTACTATTATTGCTTCTGTTGCTCTTTGTGCTCCTTGCTGTGGAAGAAGAACCTTAAATCTCATCGAAGATGTGGCTCGTCTTTTGCATACTTTTGACCACTTTTCATAGTGGTTAACTTTTCACCTTCAATGTCTAACATTTTTTTCTGCACCAGTTGGCTATTATATTTAGAACAGTTTTTGTATCCCTGGTATTTAGAGATAGGAAACCAGTAAAGACTTGGAAACCAATGTGGTTGCAGGTAGCCTTAACAAAATCGGAAACCCTAAAATGCTTACTTTTCTAGAGGATTGTGAGTTCACCAATCTCCGTCGTTTGCCCACCAATAAATGGACAATTAGTTATGGATTGGAGACACTAGATGAACCTTAGAAAGAATTTTTTTACGCTTCCAAGCAATTGGTTTCCAGTGGATATATGGAATGCATAGATTCACGCCTACTTGATTAAACTTGAAAGCACAAAGGGAATGGAATGGCCAGTCTTAGTCTCCCTCTCCCTCTATCCCGGTTTTGTTTGTCCATTTTTGAAGATCGTGTCAGTCAATTGCTTATACTTCCTTCATGCCTTTTTCAGTGTGTTGCTTCATAAATTCAACTTCACATCTACTTTTACCTCTAATTTACATTTTGCACATCAACTTTTACCTGTACTTTTCCATTAACTCTTTACCCACTCTTTACAAAATGATAATTGTAAACTAACTTTTTAAAAAAGACTTTAAAATGATAATTATAAAATTATGTACTTTTGAAAAATTTATTTTAACTCTCTATAAAAAAGATCCATTTATTTTTAATAGATTGAAAATTATAAACAACTTTCCCAAAATGGAAATATCACTTAAATAAAGGAGTAAAATTTATCATTTTTAAAAAGAATTTTTAAAAAGGATATGCAAAATCGATCTCATTTGATAGTATCTTTTTCTGAATTTTTAAAAGTATTCAATATCGATCTCATTTGATAGTTTTTTCTAAGTACAAAGTATTCAAAATCATGAAAAAGATTATAAATGGAAGATATAAGCAATTGAAAATTAGCATGTTCTTCTAAAATGGACAAACAAAATGGGACAGATGGAGTATTAAGTTTCTAAAACGTCACTAATCAGCATCATACTTTTGAGGCCATGATTAAATGTTCACCCATATGGAGAGAATAAATGGCATTCTCGCCTCTCACAAACAGGTATAATGCCCCCTCAAGTTGGGGTGCTAATCAAGCTAAATAAGCCTGACATAGTATTGCTTAAGCTTGGCTCAAGTTCTTTTACACTTTGCCAAGCTTGGCTTGAGCTTGATAATTTTTAAGGACTAAGTGTTCAAGCTTGGCTTATATTTTGAACTTTTGTAGTCATGATTAGCTTGATTTGGCTCGTAAAATATGCTAGTTGATCAAGCTTTTTGGGACAGCCCCAGGAATTGCTCTGTGGAAGATTTTATAAGATTTTGTAAAGTCTTTGCTTTTTCATAACTAGCTGAAGAAATTTCTCAATTAGATATACAAGAGTAGGAAACGTAGTAGATAATAGATCTTAAGAAAGGGAGGTCATATTTTATATCTTTATGCTAGTTATTATTTTGTTTATATTTTTACTACATTTACAGATTGATCCCTTGTTCACGACTTTATCAAGCCAAACACCCAAAGTTTAAGCTTGGCTTGAATTTCTAAACAAACAATCAAAACTGATCTTGAGCGCTTGGCTAGTATTTTTTTGCAAACAAGCTTGAACGAGCCCAAATTCGAGCCAAGCTCGAGTCGAGCTCAAGTTTTTTGGTTCGTTTAGCAGCTCTATGCTCAAGCAGATTACAAGTCCAGAAGTTCTTCCCCATGTTGCCCAGCCCGGCTCATGCTAACCTAGATTTAGAAAGTTACTAATCAGCAGCTAAACATGGGAAAAAAGAGTAGGCAGTTGCTAGCTCTTTCTTAATAGAGAACCAAAAAAATGTATTTTCGACTATTTTTAATTGGGTACGTAGGTGGTCCTAGTATATGGTAGTTGTAGAAGTGTAGGACCAAGTAGTGAGCAATATCAGAAAAGGTAAGTGATAGGAAAATTAACCCCGAAAAGGAAATTTATGAATATGATTCACCCGGTATACATTACTGTGTATGTGCATAGTATATACCGGGTGAATCACACCCGGAATTTCCTTTTGAAGGAGATTTTCGGGGTTACTTTTTTCCTGTGTTGTATTAATCCTCGAGCATTCGAGCAATATATGATGTACTGTGAAACAGGAAGTAGAGTAGAGTACGGAGTACAGTATTTATTGCTAGTGTATTTACGTAACGTGGGTTTTGCGTAGGGTTGAAGTTTTAGTGTGAAGTCTCTCTCCGGTCTGCAATTGTCTACATAGATTTTGACCAGTATCTATTCTTAACTGGATTGCGTGACGCAACGCAGCAGGTTATGAATTTAACTGTCAGACAGACAGACACAGCGCTGAGAGCAGAGAGAGAGAGAGAGAGAGATTTCACATTGGGGGGGAGGGTTGCTTATTTGGAGAGGTTAACGTGCATGCAGGCAACGAAATCACGAAGCAAAAGGCGTCAGTGGAATGAACCTCAACAGGATTCTCTGTTCTGATCCAAAGTATCAATCACATAAAACGCCAAGTTGAATGGTAGAAATATGGAGTAAAAAGTAACATTAAAGAAGCTATAGTTTGATTTATAATGTCAAAAAGTACCAATCAGATCAGTTCTACTCGCAAAGTGGAGGCCTACCATGTAATCAAACCAAACCGAACCTTATGTCTCAATTATTTGGACTCGGCTATATAAATCTTTTTTTTTTTCAATGAGCTCTGTCAATGGCTATTTGTTTACTCAAACATATAATACTCATATCTTTGAGGACAACTCATCTAAAGTCAATTTACTCAAACATATTATCCGCTCTCTTAATTACTGCATCTACAGGTCCACAGTAGACATGCCTAAACCATCTTAATTAGCCTATTTTCCCTCAACTTCTTTTCTATAGGTTTGCCCAATCGTTAACTTTACGGTTCCGAACTTAGTCGAATTGTACACAAGTTGACCGGAAAATGCTCGTGAGTCCAGCTCTTTCATGATAAACACTGCGGTGGTTGAAACCATTTCATAGATCACCATAACGCGCCTTCTGAAAGATCATTATCTTGTATGTATCTAGCTTATACAATTACTGAAAGAAAACAAGATATAATCCAAAGGGCCTATCTCAAACGTTTCAGACAGAAGAATACAGACGTACACAAGATTCCATATAGGGCCATTTACTGTCACTGATGTCTTGAAACTGTATAGTACGCATGAAATTTTATCAACAAATATATCCATCGGCCTTTGTTTGGAAACAAATTTTCTGGCTTTAGCTGCAGTTTTTGTCTTTGTTTGCGGTTTATCAAAAGTGGATGTTATCTATGGACCCTTCCGAAATTTTGGGGCGAGACAACTTTTTTTTTTCAAAAGACAACTGTGAATAGCGCGCAGGCCCCAGTTTTGTGCCTTAAAAACATGGTCTAAAACCAAGGCATGAAAATCAAGGAAGATAGTAATGGGAATGAGGGGTGTTCCACTAACAAAAAACTGTTTTTTCAAAACACCGAGACAGATAATTTACTCACAACACATCACATAAAAAACCGTGAACTGGGTTAGTGGAACATGCCCTTAATCATTTTTTTAAAAATCCCCTTGGATTATAGTACTCTGTATTTTACCGGCGCTCCAGTTTTAAAGATTTTCTCCACTGAATCAAGCAACTTTTACTGTATTACTCCTGTATTAATAATACTCCAGCAGGACCAGTTGCGTTGCAGCAGAGCAGAGTAGCAAACCAGAGTGCAGCACAAAAACCAATTTTCCCTTGTGGGGTTAGTGAAAAAGCTGAAATGGGGGGACCCTTCTATGCCTTTGCGTATATTCCTTCTGGATTTCCCCACTCATCAATGAGTATTTTACCTTGCCTCTGTTTTTTAAACCAAAAAAAAAATTAAAAACAATTCTGCCTCAAAATAGTCAAATATGTCATGAATATTTCCAACGAAAAATCTGGACATTTAACATTATATGGGCTATTTTAAAAAGGTTAAAAAAGGAACAATTTGTAATTTGAAGTACCATACATGTGGGGCCCATACACAATTATAGGTGTAGACCCCACGTGTATGTGACGGGGTTGTAAATGGTTAGAGTCGAAATGGTTGTACAAGTAGCATTTTTGCCATTTTAATTGGGCTAAAGTTGTCGCAAAAAACTAGACCAATTAGCTGCATGCACGTGTAAATATTTTATTAAAAATGAATTATGATGACCAAATGGAGGTGGAAATCCCTTGTATAAAGGTTGGTATAGATTAGGGGTGGCTTTTTATAGTAAAATACTACTTTATTAATTAAACGAAGGGCTTTTCAAAGATCCCGATTTATGTAGAAGCCCGTCATATCCAGTAGTAATAAAGGGTCAGAAAGTAAATTAGTACTTTCTCCGTCCAAATTTAAATGTTTTTTACGGTTATGCGTGTTTTTTTAAAACTCTTATAGTTTTCATTTTATAATGTATTTTATATGCAATATGGATCTTATTTGATAGATCTCAATTAGTTCTATTAGACAAAAATTTTAAAAATTTTCGAAACCTTACCAATAAAAAGATGTAGACATTTGAAAATGACACAGATATACATAGAAAACATTTAAAATGGGACGGAGAGAGTATTTAAATGTCGACTGGACTGGATGGATAGACAGGGAAAAAAATCGATGATGAGGAAAACCACCAAATTGTAAGTATATGTCACTAAACTCCAATCATACAAGGCAGAAACCCATCAGGGCCCCCCTCAATGTCTCTGCCCAACTCAACAATTCAGAATTTATTTTGGCTTTTACCTTTGTTGTTTACCCTGTACTTGTACGGTTGTACCCCTTGGCCAGCCGATCCCCCAAAATATCATATGCCCGATCAGCCCAAAAAAATTAACTTAAAAATTGACTTAAGCTAATTCTTGACTTGGAACAACGTACCCCTATCTAATAAACATTAGGTCTTGTTCTTGAATGAATTTTATCTCATAAAATCTAGTTTTGATAAAATCTAACATTCTCAACGGATTTGAACAAAACTAGATTTTATCAACACTAGATTTTATGACACAAAATTATTTACAAAACACCTTTATCAACCCTACATTTAATCCATTGGGAAAACAATGTCATTTTATCACATCTCTAACAAAACTACATTTTACAAAAATTAGATTTTATCTCATAAAATCCATTCAAGAACAAGCCCTTAGAATAATGAGATCTTAAGAATAAGCACGCCCAATACCACAAGCTTTTACCTCTGGCCCGAGAACTGTCCGAGAGCTAAGCCAGGAGCGTCACGACCCTGACATCTCTGGGCTCGACGACTCTCATATAAATCGATATTCGTCCAAATCTGGACATTCATGCGGAAAACATCACATGCTTGACGAGAGCATCACATGCTTGACAGAGAAATTGAGAACTAAAAATAATGGTTTTTTATTTTTATGGGATTTTTTTGAGAACTAATGATAATCTATATTAGAGACTCTAACTCTTTAATAGCAGGACTCAATTAACTCTTTAATAGCAGGACTCCATTTACCATGTTAGTCGAGCTGCGGAAAAAAAAAAGTCGAGCTCTAAACAAATATATATATATATATAGTAGCTCCAAAGCTCAAATAGAGATAAACAAACGGCCTCTTAACAGCAGGACTCGGATTAATTTGTTTACCATGTTAGTCGAGCTGCGGATAAAAAAAGTCGAGCTCTAAACAAATATATATATATAGAGTCTTGATCTAATGAGGATCCCTCATTAAAAAATTGGTGCGACTCGGATCAAATTTTGACGATCAACCGCTCAATGTTTTTAAAATGCATTTTTTAACGCGGAAAAAAAACCGGAAGGGCTTGATCCATGCATTTACCCTCGGTTTTGTAAATGCATGGATCAAGCCCTTCCGGTATTTTTTTTTGAAGATTTTTCGCGTGGACCTTGGAAAATGCATTTTAAAAACATTGAGAGTTCGATCGTGCCAAAAAATCTGGCACCAAATTTTGGTTAAGGATCCCTTAGGTGATTGTCCTTATATATATATATATATATATATATATATATATATATATACGGAGAGGTTGGATCCGCATTTTAATAAAATGTGCCATTTCGGCCAAATGGTCGGGATCCGAACGTTGGATGTGTTTAAAATGTGTTTTCAAGGGCCTACGCGAAGATTCGGCAAAAAAATGACCGGGAAGGGCTTCATCCAAGCAGTTTTCATAACAAACCTTAGGATAAATATTTCATGAAAACTGCTCAGATGAAGCCCTTCCCGGTCATTTTTTTTGCCGAATCTTCGCGTAGGCCCTTGAAAACACATTTTAAACACATCCAACGGTTCGGATCCCGACCATTTGGCCGGGAGAGGGAAGGTCCGCATTTTATAAAATGCGGGAGTCCTGACCGGATCCTCTCCCATATATATATATATATATTTTTTATCTCGTTGAGTTCAGGTTGGTCGTATCTCGCTCATTCATAGATGCTGACTTAGTTAATTCAAGCTTGAACTCGCTAATTTTTTCGGCAAATTTTATCTTAAAAACTTTAAAAACTCGCCAAGCCAAAAAAAAGAACCCGAAAAACCTCGAGCTCGACTCGACTCGTTTGCACTCCTACACTGTACTAATAGTGAAACCTGGAGAAAAGGTAACCCGAAAAGGTAACCCGGATGCCACACACTCCATTTCTCATCCCTATCTATAAATACGTCACCCCCACAATCACCCACAACATAAACAATCCTCCTCTCTCAATTCCACCATCACTCTCTCTCTCTCTCTCTCTCTCTCTCTCTATATCTATACCTTTTATACTTGCATACAAAAGAATAGTGGAGTAACATTTCACCACAGGAACAGGAACAAGAAGATGGAGGAGTACTGGACGTCGCTGGCCTCGCTCATGGGCGTGTGGGCCTTCTGCCAAACATTCCTCAACACATTCCTCGCCCCTGAACTCCGCTTCGCATTCCTTAAGCTCTTCACCCGCCTCTTCAACTCCTTCTCCAACCACTGCTACTACGACATCACCGAGATCGACGGCGTCAACACCAACGAGCTTTACAACGCCGCCCAACTCTACCTCGCCTCCATCACCACTTCCGCCACATCCGACAGTCGCCGCCTCAGCCTCACCCGCGCCCTCAACTCCTCCTCCGTCACCTTCGGCCTTTCCAACAACGACCGCCTCGTCGACGTCTTCAACGGCGTCAAAGTCCAATGGGAGCATGTCGTCACTCAACGACAGACCCAGGCCTTCTCTTGGCGCCCATTGCCTGAAGAAAAACGATGTTTCACTCTCAAAATCCAAAAGCAAGACAAACCCCCCTTAATCCTCGATTCCTATCTGGATCACATCATGGAAAAGGCCGACGAAATCAGGCGAAAAAACCAAGACAGGTTTTTGTACACGAATTCCCGCGGTGGGTCTCTCGACTCAAGAGGCCACCCGTGGGAATCCGTTCCTTTTAAGCACCCAAGCACCTTCGATACGTTAGCTATGGATCCCGTTAAGAAACAGGAAATCATGGCGGATCTGACCGATTTCGCAAGCGGGCAATCTTTTTACCAGAAAACGGGTCGGGCTTGGAAACGCGGTTACTTGCTTTACGGCCCACCCGGGACTGGTAAATCCAGCATGATTGCTGCCATGGCGAATTTCCTCTGTTACGACATATACGACTTGGAATTAACCGAGGTCCATAATAACTCTGAATTGAGAAAGTTGTTGATGAAAACAAGCTCTAAATCGATTATTGTTATTGAAGACATCGATTGCTCGATTAATTTAACTAACAGGAAGAAGAGCAGTCCAGCGAAAAGCCACCACGAGGGTTTGTCGGCAATGGCGGCGGGAGGTGATCAAGAAGGTGGGAATTCGATAACTCTATCAGGGTTATTGAATTTCACCGATGGGTTATGGTCGTGTTGCGGGAGCGAGAGGATATTCGTGTTCACGACGAATCACATTGAGAAATTGGATCCTGCATTGTTAAGGTGTGGGAGAATGGATATGCACGTGTTCATGAGTTACTGTTCTTTTCCGGCGTTGAAGATTCTGTTGAAGAATTACTTGGGATTTGAGGAGGGGGATTTGGATGGGGAGGTTCTGGGTGAATTGGAAGGGGTGATTGAAGAGGCTCAGATGACGCCGGCGGATATCAGTGAGATTTTGATTAAGAACAGGAGGGTTGAGGGTAAGGCTGTGGGTGAGCTGCTGCAGGCTTTGAAGGTGAGGGCGGAGAGGAGGAGAGAGAATGGTGGTGGGGTGATGAGAGAGAGGGGTTTGGAGGAGGTGGTGGTGGAGGAGCAAGAGAAGAGGGCGTTGGGGAGCCCAGAACAGGGTACTAGTGACGATGATGATGATCAGTTGCAGGAAAGCTGCGAGAAAGAGAGAGCCTAATTGATACACAAGTGGAAAGGTGTTTGGGTTTTTTTTGTTGGTGGAGAGGGAGAGGGGGGATTCAGAACAAAATACAGTATAATTTTGCTGGTGGGTCATGTTAGGGTGGGGAAAAAAAATTGAGGCGGGTAAAAAATATTAGGGTCTATCCACATATGAGTCATATTTGTAGTGTTTGGTTGATGGCTATCTAGTTTTGGTACAAATAATGAAATCAAAACATTAATTACGTATGGTTTTTAACTATTTTAGGTTATCCTGATTTGCATGTGGATGTGTTTACTGTTTAGTAAGTACTGACTAAGGAATTCCGTATGATACAGTTCAAAAAAAGGAATTCCGTATGATCATTAGAAAATGATTTTCTGGGTTAAAAAATTCTTATGTGGACTGTTTTTGGTACGGGAGTTTGTTTGTTTATGTCTCTCTTTGATTTCCCTTCATGCGATTACACCTGTTGCACGTGCTACTGTTAACATGTTCTCCAAATTGAGATCCACCGTTAAGGCTCCCCCATTTTACAATTATTTAAAGCCAGATCTGATATGAATTGTTAAAAGCCAGATCACAAGGCAAGGCAAGGCACATTTCATTGTTACATTTAACGAGAAATTTTTCAATGCCGAATGGGTATCATGTGGCGCATCACGTGGTACCCAGCAACCAATCAAATTGCTTCAGTTGGCCCCTTTTTTGTGTCTGATGAAATGAACGTTTGCCCAATTTCCATCTTCCTTCCGTTTGGTAGGGAAACCAAAATCGCTCAAAACCTGAAATTTTCAAACCATTTCCCCCTCCCCTCCCAAATCCACTTTCTCTGGTTCTCTGGAAAAGCGGAGCCCATCACCACCAACATCGTACGACCACCACCATCCCTACCACTAACGTCACACCACCATCGCGCGCCCCCTGCCACTCTTCCCAAACCACATATCCACCACCACCAACTCTCTCTCTCTCTCTCTCTCTCTCTCTCTCTCCTGACTACTCTCTCACAGGTTTTGGTCTCTCACTTCCTCTCCCTTAATGCTAATTTGATGCACTACGCGATATCCATTCGGCACTAAAAAATTTCCTTCATTTAACACAAAAACACCCAATACCTTTGGTTGAAGTACACTTTGCACCCATGCACTTTACATTTGGTGTCACTTTCCTCCTTACACTTGCAATTCCAATTACCTAATTAGGACATAGGAGGTCGTAGCCAATGTATTAAAGCCAGATCACAAGGCATATTTCCTGCTTACTCCGGAGCCAGTGTGGTTGAGTGTGTGTGACTCTAGCATTTTTGTAACACAAACCCACGCACAGAAAATGAGACCACATGTAATCGGATACTACTTCACTTAGTACTTTTGGTTGAAAAGCATTTCTCGAAAGTGTAAATTAAAAAAAGGATAAAGTACACTTTACACCCATATGCTTTACATTTGGTATCACTTGGTTCCTTAAAATTTTCAATTTCTTTCTTAGCACCATGTAATTACTACTCCATACCTACTGCTTGAATGGATAAGATGAGACTCTGGGGCAGTAGTTTAAAGAACAAGTTGCGGAAAAAAGGAGAGGGAACAATTAGTGAACCAAAGCCCAAGAAAGATTTTATGTTGGGAAAAAGAGGGTTGGAGAGGAAAAAAGCAGCTGCAAAGTCTCTTCTCATGATGGCAACGTGGACATTTCTTTGTTTTGATTTTGGTACTGAGTTGGAAAGGCACATTATTAGCCTTTTCCATCCCATGCCCTAGAGTTGATTTCAGACTACGTAATGACAATAATCTCATCAGGCGTTTTCTTTTCTCAGAACATCTCGGATCTCATTGATCTTTGAAATTTTGATTTTGCTACAGTGCCAATCTCCTAATCCACCCGTTTTTTAAAAGATTATCCAGTCCCAAAAAATGAAACTACAGAAAAATACAAGTCCAGATTTTCCTATAAAAATTCTAACTTTTTTAGATAAACTAAAAGGACTCATTGATAATTAGCAACTAACGACAAAAGGTTAACAAAAATACATATTATTTGTAAGTTCTCTTTTTGAGGTGCAAAGCATTAAAATGATGTACCTTTTTTTTTAATCAAAATTAATGTTGTATTTTACGGTGGAAATTTGCGGAAGAAAATAAAAACCAGCTTCTCTACACTCCCTCATTCTCAAGTTCCTTTCATTTTTGACCTATTTTCGACCCTATAAGGATCATCAAAATTTGTTCACCTTTTAATTTTTGTTATGAAAACATCAGTCATGCCAAAATTCATGTCGATCGAGTATCGATATTTATGAGTTTAGAATCAATTTATCTTGGAAATAACATGTTGATGTATCGGATCGGAACACATTCATTTCAATATAGATATGGTATTCGAAAATCATATGCATCAACATGATTATTGACATGACTAATGCTGGATGAGATCTAATGAATCAACAAGGGGAGATTAAAAGTTATTGTATTTGTTTTGTTGTTGTAGAAGGAGGATATGAGGGGTTGTATAATGTAAAATGTCCATTTTATCCCAAATAAACAAATCAAAAAGTAATGCAATGGTGGGGTGTGGGGCATGTGGCAGTGGCTAACCTCCACCTTTTTCTCTCTCGCTCTCCAGCCAAACAACCTGCTCCTCTCTCTCTTCTGATGATGATTTCATGACGCAAGGTGGGACCAAATGGGGGTGTTTTGGTGAAAAGGAGCCGGATATGATAAAGGCTGGGGTGGGGGTGCTTAAATATAAGCCCCCTGCAGAGTGATATACAAATCCTTGCTATAAAATATCCTGTCTTCAAAAACTAGACAAACAAAGGATATACACCAATGGGATATGTATATCCACCTTCTCCTTATATCCCCCTTCCATATCATGCTGCCAAACAGGGCGTAAGAGGATAAGTATGATTAGCAAAGGCTTAAGACTCTTGGTCCTAATGTGACTCAATGTCTATATAATCACTAGGATAACTAAGGAAAATGTACGTTGTTCTGGTATTCCAATTACTCGAGCAATACTCTACTATTCCACCACAAATCGATCGACAATACTAAAGATCCACAAATCCTAGAGCATCCTCATCAGGCTAAACAAAAAAAACACCAAATTTAACCACAAAAACACCTTTTACAATTTAGCAAGCCACTTTATCAAAAACTCAAAAAATCAGACTCTCTATCCAAACTTTACTATATTAAACTATTCCCCTCAAATCTATTAAAAAAAACAAAATATTGTTCGGTGCATTGTCGGTGATGTTTCCGTGCAGTAGTGGTGCAGAAGTAGACCCCCCTCCCCTTTTTAGCCATTAAAATATTATCCCCTCCATACACATGTTGCCATGTGTCCTTCTCTCTTGACACACTACTAGGGAAAAGCAGCCCCAAAAAACAATAAAAAAAGGTTTGCTGCGTGAACAGTACCACACCAAATTTGGTGCGGTACTGTAGCAAAAATAATTTGGTGAGTGAGAGTAGAGAGGTTGATTTTGGTGGGTTTTGGGGGTTTGCTCTCCACTTTAACCTTTGGGTTAAAGTGGAGAGCCAAATGAGGATGCTCTTAGGTATCGCCGTATCGGAGGCTGGTTGGCTTTTTACTACACCTGTGTCCATAGTCTTTTCTTGTTTTGCAGGTCAACATTCATCGAGCAGTGCCAGAAATCGCTTCATCACGTGTACATACATCTAGGCATTTTCAGTGAAGGTTAAACTCAACATAAAATATTCGAGTTCAAGATTGATCAGAATGGCAATCTTAAAAGTTAATTACTATCGTGGGTCATGCAAGTCATGCTTTTTGTTTCAATTATGACTGGTGAGACGCATGAGAAAGTAGACTCTCATGGTGTCAATAGACTTTGAGAAAAGAGAAGTGAAATGCAATTTTGCTCCTAATTTGGTCGGACAGGTGGATAAACACCAAGTTGTTTTTAATCTATACCTTAATTTAATTAGCTAATCACGTGTTAATGACCACATAACTTTTTGGCTTAGTCGTGATAAATTTAGAATTCTTAACTGATACCAAATTCTCAACACGCCCTCCCTTATACCACTTCTATAATACAATACCTTGACAGAAGGTTACAACAGTTATCTGGCTACTCAAATGAAATGTAAGGTAGAGATTCTGTTTTAGTGGCTGTGTTCGTTTAGCTAGTTTTGTTTAGTTTTTTAATGATTATCATATTTCTCTCTATAATCATTACTCCAATTTTTAATTATTATTCTCATTTCTCTCTATATCTCTCACCACCCATTATCACTATTTCCAAATCGTTGCCCAATTCCACTCCACTCATTACCCCTACAAAAAAAACTAAACGAAACTAAACTACCAAAACAAAAACAACTAGTATAATCTGAAGACAAGATTGATTTCTCATTCATACGGATCTTTGTTCCGGTTTTAAATGTTGGTTTTTGGCTCGATTTCCTCGTTCGCAGCATCTATGGTCCGGACCAAGACTTTTCTGGTCCGGGCCAAGCAATTCTGAGCAGTTTGGGAAGTTTCTGCACGCATGGTCCGGACCAAGGTTTTGGTGGTCCGAACCAAGGTCCGTGGTCCGGACGGGGAATTTGGTGGTCCGGACTACCGAGTCAGAATGGTCTAAAAACGTCTCAGCATCCCATGGTCCGGACGGGGATTTGGTGGTCCGGACCATGGCGACGGGAAATAAGATCATGGAAGGTTTTTTTTAGGGTTTTTTGGGGGCTTAAAAGCCCAATATGGTTATTTCTTGTTGAGCACTCATTTGTTTAGTATAAATACATGTATTATGCCTCTTTTGTTGGTGTGAGAGCAAATATTAGGGCATTGGGTTAGGGTTTTGAGAGAGTTTCCTTTGTTTTGGCTTTTGGTGAGTTTGGGTAGAAGATTTTCTGCAGAATTCTTCTTTGTAGCTCTTTTGAGCATTCGTTTTGTTAGTGAAGCCATCGATCGACTGCCCGTGGACTAGGCTTACATCCCAAAGTAAGACCGAACCACGTAAATCTGTGTGTCTCTCTCTTTTCTTGTTTGTTTTCTCTCTTCTTCTCTCACGTTTGGTTTGGTTAATTGGGTTTACTTCTCAATTAGTTATTTGTTCTTCGAATCAATATTCAATATCATCAATTGTATTGGGTGTGGTTGAGTCTTGGGTGGCTTTCCGCACAACATTAAATACCAATCTGCTACTAAAACGGTGGGATTGATCTCCAAATTTAGTCAAGTACATATAAACTTACTCTGACAACTTAAGGCATCAAAATTAATTGATTTCTCATTAAAAATATACAATTTAGCGAGACGTGAATCGTATTTATTCATATTGATTTTAGACCTCACATTCTACTAATAAGTGAGATGATACATTCTTTTTTTCATTCATATCGATTTTGGACTAAGGTTAGGTCTTGGGTGAGGGGTCACGTCTAGAGACAAGCCCAAATGTTCCTTGGAAGTGAGCATTAATGCCAATGAAGTCTCCTGTTTCATGATTTTACCATCCATTTATGTGTGTTGATCCGTTCACTGGGTTCTGTGTGTCTCTTGAGCATTCATAACAAACATTCAAACAACCAATAAGTGTACATGTTTTTAGTACAACAATCAGAGAATGCATCCAATTAAGGTCTAGTGGTCCCATTTTGGAGAAGATTGGTTGCTATGGAGTTCTAGTTGATATGACAAGTCACATTTGAAAGCTTGAATGACGCTGACCATGTTCGGTTAACAGTTTTGGGTCAGTTTTGGTCCTGTTTTGGTTTGCTTACATCATCATTTCCCTCATTTCTCTTTCTATCTCTCTCTCTCTCCACTTATTACACCTACTTACATCATCAAAACAAAACAAAACAAAACAAAACTTGTTAACCGAACAAGGCCGCTGAGTTTTCCGTTTGATTTTAGCAAATGAGTTCACCAGACGCTAAAATTTGGGTTGATTTTAGGCTCAAATCAACCCAGATTTTAGCACCTGGTGAACTCATTTGCTAAAATAAGGGTTGATTTTAGCAACTGGGTTGCTAAAATCATTTGAAGAACTCAGCCTGAATGATAAATCGGATCAAACAACACTCTTTTTGTTTGATTTGACAAAACTTCCCATTTGATTTAGGAAAATTCTACTGTCAGCTCAATGGGCAGATGATAATATTGCTCTTTGACCAGTAAAGAGTACATTCTTACTGATAAAAAGAACGCTTTTATCGTTTGCTCATTGGGCTCACAATAGAATGACTATTTAATTTAAAGCTAACATTTCTACAAAACATAATTGGTAAAATCTATGAGAAAAATTGGACCAAGTACGAGGAATAGAACAGGAAAATACATTTTCCGTGTCTTTATGTTGCTATTTCTGTAAGTTCCCTCGAGGAGAAAAAAGTTAACGAAAATAAAATGTTACTTAATTAGAAGGCACTTTGATTCTTATGATTTGTTCGTTGTTTACAAAAACAAACATATGACAATGCTAGTATATTAGATCAATTTTTTACTGTGTGACGTCAATATACAATAGGAAAATATGGTAACACATTGCATTGCATGAAAGAACAAAATTTAAATGATATATATTACTACAACATTAATTCTAATCATGATATAAATACATCCACCATCACATGGTACGTATGTATACCGAAATTGAGAGCAAATCTATACCCGTAAATAAGTAGAGTGCAAATGCGCATGCGCTGGCCAAATTGTTTAATTATAATGGTTCCACAGCAAGAAGAATAAATCAATGCAACACTTTCTTGCTTAATTGGAAAAAATTTCAAAGATGATCAGAACCTTTAGACAGTAAGAGCATCTCCGACAATCTTGTTGCTTCCCCCGAATTGAGGTTTTGCCAAGTCGGTAAGCATCTCCAGCAGTCTCGAGCAGACTTTTGACATTTTGGTTAAGAACTACTGGATGCTTTTAGCATCGTAAACCAGTGCCAGACATTGATCGAAAATGAGATAAACCTTCAGATTTGAAGATTGGGTTATATTCTTCAGATAAACCTTCAGATAACAAATGGTGGGCACTTTCAAAAACCTTTTCGGATGCTATTTTTCAGCCTTGGACGGTCCACAAACTATGGCCTGACTTTGTGGAAAAAGAGAATAATATCTCTCGCCCAAAATTCAAAAGAATGATGTTTTACGAGTCCATGTGTGATATATAATGGAAAGCATATTGATGTTCTGTGAATTGATCGGTTTATGACGGGGTACAATTAATGTCACGAATTACTAATCGATGAATTTAATAGAGTCAAAATTACAGATGAACATACAGATTAACCATAAGCTCCGAGTTAGCCTAAAACATGTACCGACGTCGTTTTGGCTGAGCGTAGCAGCATAACTTGCAGTTGATCATAGACAATAGCGAATGGATGACTTACGATTGACAAACAATTCTCCTTATTGAGAAGTCATTCGACGGAATGGAAAATAATTGATCTATATCTGGTGCTTTGTACTCCTCATGACCTAATAATGCTCGTTTGATTTTTGGGCTTAGCTTAATCAAAAGGAGGTTAAAAGTAAGCTCACCATGCAAAGAAAATGTCACATGCACGTGAATATATGGTTCTAATAAAGAAGCACACATAAACAAGAAAAAGAAAGTAGACAAAGTTGTCGTCTGCTTTTCATTTTTTTTATTTTTTTCACATTTTGAAATTTGGAAGGTTATCCTTATTGCAATAACTTTTCAACTCGTGCTCAAACAAAATGAGCTTAAAAGTAAGCTCGCTATGCAAAGAAAATGTCATATGGACGTGAAGTACTACCGTGACAGTTGTTCTATCTACATTTTGCATGCGGAGTTTTGACAACTAACTGCCAATGCAATTTATCGCTGGATATATCCTTCTTTTGATTTGGTTGTGTAATTTTTCATTTTTTAATGCGTTATGTCTTTTTGGTTGTATTTGTTTGAACTCGTAGGTTGTACTTTTTCTTACCAATGAAGTTCGTACGCTTCTACTAAAAAAACTCGCGTTGTACAAAATATATATATATTTTTTGGTAATGAAGACTGTCTCAATTAATGGACTAATCTCTCTAGCCTTTCCAATAACTCTTTCCATGCGTTTGCATGCTCCCTAAGAACAAACCCCTGCCCAAAGAGATTAACCCTACGACCTTGGGGTGGTAAGCCCCGCCGAGGCAAGTTGATTTACGTTACGAGATTGGAGTTTTGTACAAAATCCATTTATGACCATCAACTCATGAATCGACAAGACGTTACGAGATTGGAGTTTTGTACAAAATCCATTTATGACCATCAACTCATGAATCGACAAGAACCAGATACTGATGCAAGAATAACCAAAAAGCAGCCATTGACTACATTGGCTTTCAAAAATATTGAGTATCTTGGACTGAAAAGTTTTTCTTGCACGTTGTTTTTAGATGGGATCTTAGACTGAAGATTAAGCAAATAAGCATTAGCAATTTCAATACCGGATCAGAAATATTTGTAAAAAAGTAATGATTATTAATAGGGTAAAGGAACGGTGGCTGCTAATCCAATAGATGAAGTTTTTTCGCGGACCGGGGATGGAACAACGCACTTAACGCGCTGCACTGCAGTGCATATACTGCACTGTGCAGCGCATCGCTACATCCTACAGGGATAAACTGAATAAAATTTACAATCTGATGATGAATTCTAAAGAAAGTCAAGTAAATCAACTCTCAGAATGTTCTTCAATAGAAAATAGCTTTCCTCTTCTTTCTCATTTCATGATTTCTCGATCAATGTTACAAAGAGGACTCCAGGTCCTTATATAGTAAACAACCTTTCCCAAATGCTTAACAGAATCACAAACAGAAGAACTTAACGGAAAAACAAGAAGCAAGATTAACACTTTAACCACCTCAAACTAACTAACAGAAAAACCCAAACTATAACCTTTCCGTTAGCACTGTTAGTGACCTTGCTTTACACCCCCTCGCAAACTAATGGGGATATCAATCACCATAAGTTTGGAACGAAGAAATTGAAAACGTTCAACATACAAGGGTTTTGTAAATATATCAACAACCTGGTCCAGCAGACGGAGTCATGTCAAATGTTGGAATATTCCACCCAGAAAATAGTAACTGAAATAATTGAGCCCGCAGCCTCCCATGAGTTTGTGCAGCAAATGTGGCTGAAGAACAGAAGTCCGTAAGTTAATTTTTTGGATAAATTACGCCAGGTTTGTCCCGATAACATCAGGACCCTCGACGTTCTAGAAATTACAATATCCCCCATCTGGAGGTTGGGATTAATTTCGATTACAATTCTTCCTCTCCATTAGTTAGCAATTGAGTTGACTAACTTTTTGATAGTAATACATGCGTAATTTAGCCTTCTCTTTTTTGTTTATTTTGGGTGGAAAAGGGGTGTTCAACCTAAAATTCAGAGTTTATACAAGAGTATGGGGTAAGACCCGTGAAGTTCTTATACATGACTGCGTGCCTGTATGCAACTTAGCCTTTTTCTTTTTTGTTTTTTTGGGTGAAAAATGTGTGTTGAATCTACAAATTGGAGTTTATACAAGGGTACAAAGTAAGACCTCTATGAAGTCCTTACACATGACTCTGTGCTTGTATACACGATGGGTTGTAGTACCGTGGTGGTCAAATGGTGGTGGTAGTGGAGGCGCGATAGTCATGGTTGTCAAGAGATAGAGGTGGTGAATTGATAAATGACGGTTGATGCAGCGCAGCCTATGGAACAGAATCAATCGTGCAAGAGAAACACGAACAATAAGATCGACCCAGAGGTACTCCCTCCTTAAACGATCAGAATATGAGTGAAACTCGTGTTCTTTAATTCAATAATAATAATCAACTAACTGCAGCCGTTTAGACTTACAACTTATTATATAGGAAACTAGAAACCCTAATTGATTTGCTCCGAAAAAGGAAGGCAAATCAATGGACGACGTAAAATTACTAAAAAGGGAAAAAATCGGAAATAACAGCAAAATAACGACGCAAGCCAACCGGCCAGACTTAGGGCACTCGGTATCGATACAGGGATAATCCTGTATCGATACGGGAGCCTTCTGTTCGCCAATTGGTAGCCCGGTATCGATACAGCTCTTTCATAGTATCGATACCGCTAGTCGATTTAGGCCTTTTTAGGCCTACGTGGACGCAACCGGTCCATCCACGTTGACGCAATCCGGTCTGCATCATCCTCCCCTGCTTGAAAAGAATTCGCCCTCGAATTGCAATCATCAGAAGATGAACTATCGCCTACAAACGGAATCAGATGCTTGACGTTGAACACATCCGATGTGCGGACGTGGCTAGGCAGATTCAAACGGTATGCATTTGGATTGATCTTCGCAAGGACCTCCAAAGGCCCAATCTTCCTGGCTTTAAGCTTGTTGTATTCCCCTTCCGGAAAGCGATCTTTGGTCAGCACGGCGTATACGAAATCGCCCACGTCAAATTCCACCAATCGACGCTTCTTGTCGGCTGCGTCCTTATACTTGGAGGTAGAGACCTCCAACTGCTGTCGGGTAGCTTCATGTACTTCCTTCAAATGGGCCATAAAGTCTTGGGCCTTCCAATGCACACGCTTTAAATCAGGCACCGGAGCGAGATCGACAGGGGACCGCGGATTGCATCCATAGACAATCTGAAATGGAGAACGACTCGTACTCCGATTCACTGAATGATTGTATGCGAACTCAACCTGGGCCAGTTTCAGATCCCACGACCCGAGTTGTTCACCCACCAAACTGCGCAGCATGTTGCCCAAAGAACGATTGACCACCTCAGTTTGGCCATCAGTCTGTGGATGATATGAAGTACTAAAATCGAGTTGTGTGTTTGCCAACCTCCACAAACAATGCCAAAAGTGGCTCAAGAAACATGTGTCCCTGTCGGAAACAATAGATACAGGCAGCCCATGCAAACGATAAACACTGTCAAAATACAACTGTGCTACCTTAACAGCATCGGTGGTCTTCGTGCAAGGAATAAAGTGAGCCATCTTCGAGAACCTGTCCACCACCACATAAATAGAATCCTTGCCTCGCTGGGTACGAGGAAGACCAAGGACAAAATCCATATTCACATCCGCCCATGGTTGTGTAGGAATAGGCAGAGGCATATAGAGGCCGGCGTTAGTGGCCCCACCCTTAGAAACACAACAGATATGACAAGCTCTCACAAACCGGTAAACATCCCGCCGCAAAGTAGGCCAAAAATATGATGCAGCCACCAAAGCAAGGGTCTTATCACGACCCACATGCCCCTCATTATGCAAGTCAGTAATAATTTTGAGTCGCAGACTCGACTCTGGAACACATAATGCATTACCCTTGAATAGAAAGCCATCATGAAGGTGAAACACACTCGGTTCACCCTTTGAGATAACATCCAACACATGCGAGAAAAAAGGATCCACAGCCAATAGTTCACGAAAAGAATCGAAACCAAGTACCTCAGTGCGCATGAAAGTCAGCAAGGAAGAACGACGGCTGAGGGCATCGGCAACTCAATTCAACGTCCCTGCTTTGTGTCTAATCACAAAGGTGAACTGCTGTATATACGAAGCCCACTTAGCATGTCGATGGGATAGCTTGTCCTGGCTATTCAGATGTTTCAGTGCTTCATGATCAGAATACAACACAAAGTCACTGTGAATGAGGTAGTGGTACCAATGGTGCAAAGCCCGCACAACTGCATAGAACTCCACATCATACGTGCTGTAATTCACCTTTCCCCCATTAAGCTTCTCACTGAAGTAAGCAACCGGCTTCGAATTCTGACTAAGAACAGCCCCAATTCCTACCTTCGAGGCATCACAATGTAACTCAAACGGCTGCGAAAAATCTGGAAGGATTTGCACGGGAGCACTAGTTAGCTTCAACTTGATCTCTCTGAAAGCCTCTGTTGCCTCTTCTGTCCATGTAAAACTTCCGCCTTTCATGCACTCTGTGATCGGAGCCATAATAGTGCTGAAGTGTGGTATGAATCGGCGATAGAATGACGTCAATCCATGGAAGCTCCGAATATCAAACAAAGTCCGTGGCCCGGGCCATTGTTTGATCGCCTCCACCTTTGACTCATCCACAGCAAGTCCATCCTTCGAAACAATGTATCCCAAAAATAGGACTGAGTCTGTCATGAAGGCACACTTCTTCAGACCCCCAAACAACTTCTCCCTTCGTAGGACTTCCAGAACTTCTCTTAAATGATGCATATGTAAGTCCGGCGCGGCACTATAAATCAAAATATCATCGAAATATACTACAACCGACTTACCAATAAACGGTCGCAGCGCTTGGTTCATCACACGCATGAAAGTACTAGGCGCATTTGACAAACCAAATGGCATAACCAGCAATTCATACAAACCCTCACGAGTCTTAAAGGCAGTCTTCCACTCATCCCCCGGTCTGATCCGAATCTGATGATAGCCACTCCTTAAGTCCAATTTGCTGAACACCTTGGCCCCTGATAATTGATCCAACAAATCATCTAAGCGAGGAATGGGAAATCGGTACCTCACAGTGATTTTATTGATAGCCCGGCTGTCCACGCACATCCTCCATGATCCATCCTTTTTTGGAGTTAATAAAGCCGGAACTGCACAAGGACTGAGGCTCTCTTGAATGAAACCCTTGGACAGCAACTCTTCCACCTGTCTACGCAACTCCTCATGCTCCTTTGGACTCATCCGGTAATGGGCTCGGTTCGGCAAGTTAGCGTCGGGCACCAAATCAATTTGGTGCTGAATGTCACGTAGCGGAGCCAATCCCTCCGGTAACTCCTCTGGAAAGACATCCCCAAATTCCAACAAAAGGGGCTGAATAATAGCCGGAACTGCAGTCTCGGATTGATCCTGCCCAACATCCTTCCCAACCAAAACATAAGCAACCCCAGATTCAGCGATCTCCTCTTCCATTTGCGCTCTTGCTAACAGATTAGGGCCCACAGGGGCTGACTCCCTAGATGGTAACAATTTGGTCTTTGTACCACCGTAAATTAAACTTTAAGCGTTAGACCCTCTATCATGTGCGACCTTACGATCATACTGCCACGGGCGCCCCAAAAGCAGATGACACGCATCCATAGCCACAACATCACACCATGCACTGTCTTTATATTTAGAGGCCATTGAAAAAGAAACTAAACAACGCCGAGAAACTTTTACCTCATTACCTTTCTTCAACCAACTCAGTTTGTAAGGATTGGGATGCGCCTCTGTCTTCAAGTTCAGTTTTTGCACTGCCTCTTCTGACACCACGTTCTCACAACTGCCCGAATCAATCACATAGCGGCAAACTTTGCCACCAATTGTGCAAGTGGACTGGAATATGTTGTTGCGTAACCACGACTCCCCTTCAGATTCTCGGGGCGCATAACACACCCTTCGAACCACCAGCAGTGGCGACCCTGTGTCACCTGCACATTCTATCTCCTCCATCTCCCCATTATTGTCATCGTATAGAGCATCCTGGTCATAATCCTCAGTTGCATCCTGAACAATCCCCTCCTGATCTATGAACAAGGCCTTCCCTGGACGATCGCCTTTCCTGCAGTCCGACATACGATGACCTGGCTCGCCACACTTAAAGCATTTAAAGCCAGTAGTCGCCGTTCTGTTAGTTGCTGGCACTGCGGGTTGAGGAATAACTGCACGTACAGGTGGTGCAGCCCCCGCAGGTGTTCGAACAGCACTGTTCCAATTACCCGTTGGCCTTCTATTGAACCGTTTTTCTAACACTAAAGCTCTCTGATGGGCATCCGAAACAGAACACAAATCATACATCATTAACTCATCTTGCATTTGTTGACGCAAACCACCAACATACCTTGCAGTCTGCTGCTCCGTAGATTCTGCTAAATCGTTTCTGGCCACGAGTTGATAGAACTCTTCGGTGTAATCGTCGACAGAACGCGTGTTCTGGCGAAGATTCTACAATCTCTTATACATGATACAGGTATAGTTATGGGGAAGGAACCCCACCCACATCTTCTTCTTCAGCTTTTCCCAATCAGTAATCTTGGACTTCCCGTTCCGACTCCTACTGATTTTCAGTTGCTGCCACCACGCAGAAGCTCTACCCCTGAATCTGGTCGCCACAAGAGGAACCCTCCTCTCCACAGGAACCCCTTTGAAATCCATGACTTCGTCTATAGCGTTCAGCCAGTCCAGAAATTCCTCCGGTGACAGATTGCCCTGAAATTCGGGTAGGTCAATCCTGATACTTTTTTCCCACGCATGAGAGTCATGGGTTCTAGCCACGAACTCCCTATCCCTCCCCCGTTGATGGTAATGACCAGCAAAAGGGTTGGAACCCTCATCATCCGAAAAACCTTCTTCCTCCTGAGGATTAGGTCTAACAGGACGACGGCGAGTTGGGTCAGCGATCTCTAAAGCATCCATGCGTTGGACAATATTTCCAAACATGGCTTTGAGTTCAGCAAAACCCTCCTCCATCCGAGCATCCCGAGCAGCATCATCTTGTTCATAGATTTCGTCCATACCAGCGGTTCGACCACCCCCTCTTGCACGTCCTCCACCGCGTCTCGCCGCCATGACAGGATTGCAACGTGTGCTCTGATACCAACTGATGCAGCGCAGCCTATGGAACAGAATCAATCGTGCAAGAGAAACACGAACAATAAGATCGACCCAGAGGTACTCCCTCCTTAAACGATCAGAATATGAGTAAAACTCGTGTTCTTTAATTCAATAATAATAATCAACTAACTGCAGCCGTTTAGGCTTACAACTTATTATATAGGAAACTAGAAACCCTAATTGATTTGCTCCGAAAAAGGAAGGCAAATCAATGGACGACGTAAAATTACTAAAAAGGGAAAAAATCGAAAATAACAGCAAAATAACGACGCAAGCCAACCGGCCAGACTTAGGGCACTCGGTATCGATACAGGGATAATCCTGTATCGATACGGGAGCCTTCTGTTCGCCAATTGGTAGCCCGGTATCGATACAGCTCTTTCATAGTATCGATACCGCTAGTCGATTTAGGCCTTTTTAGGCCTACGTGGACGCAACCGGTCCATCCACGTTGACGCAACCCGGTCTGCATCAACGGTAGAGATGGTGGTGGTGGAGGAGGCACGGTGGGGTAAGGTAGTGGTTATAAAGTGATGATGGTGTAAGTGGCCAAATGACCATTGTGTTTTTTGTGGCAGTAGATATAGTGAATCGAAGTGATGGTGGTACAATATACTCAATCCTTCTACCACACCACCTTTGTTACAACTATCACCGTCATTCGTCAGACTACCAACTACCGCCACCATCACCACCACTGCCTTCGTCATCACCACTGCCACCATCCCCCCTCTCCACCACCACTTCTTGACACCACGACTACAATCACATGACATCGATCTATTAATAAAACTAGATAACAATCACAAATAATTTGAGCTAAATTCATTTATCTTAAAAAAAATTTCAACATTCAGCTTTCAATACTTAAATTTTCAACTTTTAGTTTCAGTTTTCAATTTTATCAAATAGCACCTTAGTCTAACTAAGAGTGTAAGCCCCATAGGCCGAGCTTCCTTTGGTTTGACAAGTCCATGTCTCAAACATACATTTCTGTGTATCATACTTTATGGCACTGTAATCTTTGGTATTTAATTTTAGAGTGTCTGTTTTAGGTGTGGAAAAGGAATCATATCAATATGTATTTTTATTTCGAGTGCGGTAGTTTTTTAGTCAAGACGGATTGCTCTTTTTGAAGACACGTTGGATGCTACATGTTTTTGCTCGAGCATTTCAAGGATTTCTACTAGCACAACATTCTGTTTGAGTTTGCTGGACGTTTTGCTCGAGCAAAGCAGTCGGCAAAAATGCACAAGGAAAAAGTTATATGCTGCATGTTTTGCTCAAGCATTTCAAGGCCTTTTTATTAGCAAAACATTCTGTTTGTTTTTGCTGGATTTTTTGCTGGAGCAAAATAGCCGGCAAAAATGCCCGATTCAGCAACTATAAAATCTCAGCGATTAGGTCTTTTCCAATCACCACAGCAGCCATATTTCGACCCTTTGTGCCTCTCTCATCAAAATACCAGCCACGAGTGCTAGGGTTCATGAACTTTGAAGATTTGTGAAGGCTTTTCATTGTCGTGCGATCAAGATCATCTTCAAAGGGTTTCATCGTTCATATTCAATTCAACGTTTCTCTATCAAAGTACTTTCGTGGAGTTCGAAGGGCAAAATAGTTGGAAGGCTTGAGGATTCAAGATGTGGCGATCATGCAATGGTGTGATGTACGTGGATTCGGCGAGTAGGGCTTAGGATTCGTGGTGAGGATACACGGTCATTGAGTAAGTCTACTTGTAATCACACATTTATTTAGTGCATGATTCCTTCCCGTGATTTTTTACCCTTTTCGGGGTTTTTCCACGTAAATCTTGTGCCTTGTTCTTTTATCGTTTAGTTTGAAGAAGTTTATTCTTATTATTATTATTATTCTTCATCGCATCGATTTAGGAATTTCAAAGAGCATCTCCAGTCCTAACTCTTTTCTTTAAACCCATTTGAGCCAAAATTTGAGTAAAAACTCATTTTGGGTATAGGCATCTCCAAGTGCAAAATCAAAATTGTGCCCAAATATATCATTTTTCAAACACCCAATGGCAATCATGTAAATAAAAGAGAGGAGAATCGAAGAACATAGCTCCGACGAAGCTATACCCTAACTCCGGTGAGAACTGGGTTTTCTTTGTAATCGTCAAGAGCGGATACCCCCTCTCTCTCGAATCGCCAAATACCAATCGATCAAAGCTCTAGCATTGATTGATTGAAGCTCTGCCAACCCTAAGAACAGGTAGGCCTCCCTCTTTCTAAAAAATGGGTATGAATTTGGGTTATCCCCAATTTGGACAAAGAAATGGATAAAATTCAAAATGGGGAGAGATTTCGGTCATGCATTGGAGATGAATTCTTAATTTTTTGGTTCAAATTTTGCTTTTAAGTCAAGATTTTAGATGGCTTAAGGTTATCCACAATGGCACTCTTTCTTTTTGAACGGCCCCCAATGGCATACTCAAAACCACAATATTGTTGAAGTTAGTAATGCGTGGCATAAAAAAGTGCTGACAATGAAATAAATAAAGTTAGCAACATCTTAACCAATAATCAAAATTTGGCATATACTCAAATTAAGTTAGCAACCCTTCCACAATAATCAAATTTAATGGACCACACATCTCCTCAATTAAGTACATCATCCATCATTACACAAAAATCTTCTCTCTATTTTCTCTCTCCCCTTTTCAACAATGTTTGCAAAAAGTTATTTAAAAAAAATCTAAATTGAAATTTTTTTTTTCGAAAACTATTTTTTTAAACTGTGTTTTTCAAAAACTGTTATTTCGGAATTTCTTTTTTCAAAAACGGTTTTTTCGATTTTTTTTTCTACAAAACTGTTATTTTTTCAAAAACTATTTTTAAAAAATCTTTTGAAAAGAAAAACAGTTTTTTAAATAACTTAGTTTTTTTTTAAAATTTGAAATGGTGATATAATACTCAATTTTAATTATTCTATTGTGAACCTCTACATTGTTAAGTTTAACCATCCTCTAAATGAATAATCAAAAAGTAATGTGACAATTTTGAATGATACCTTAAAAGGGTAATAATTAAGAATAACTAGACTAGTAAAGTCTTCCCAAAGTAAAATTAGTGAATCACCCCCTTATTAGGGGCGGGTGGCGGGAACCCTGAGTCCGTGCCCGTATACTGCTACAGTATTCTCTTGCCCTCGAGCTTATACTTCCCCTCGTCGCTCTCCCTCTCTCTCTTGCCCTTTTCATCAATGGAGGATGGCAAGGTGAACCCTCGTCTCACTTATATTACATGCTCTACTCTTTTGCTTCTCCTTCTTCCCATCAGCCTCTTTTTGGCAGTAGAAATGTGCATGTATTTCTTTATTTTATGTATTTTTGTTCTGCAAATATGAATTCAGATAACAGTGATATATGTGACACCTTGTTGTAGTTGATTTTACTCTCGTTTGATGATGGGTAGTTGGAATTTTTCATTTTAGGGCTGATGGTGCCATTTTCACATTATCAACACATGCAAAAACTGCTTTATGTTCTTGGAACTGTTTAATAGTATGTGTAATATTTCCCAATTGATTAGAAATAGCTCCAGTCTTTGTATGAAGTTCCCATGTGTTGAATACATTGGAAGGTTCAAATTTTTTTTTTTTTTTTTTGGTTTTGAGTTTGCATCAGGTTTTGCTTACTTTTGCTGTAAACTGTTAACCAGAAAATAGAGCAATTTGACCTCATTCTTTCATGATTATCGCTTTTGAGTTCGAAAATGAAAATTTTAATTGTGAAAGTTAAAGTCAGAGAACCGCTCTGTCAAGGTGGAAAATTGGGCTTTATTTGTACCTGTATTTTAGCCGTGTCATTCTTATTCTCGTCGGATAATTTCTGCAAAACCAATTTGGAAACAGATATTTGGGAGCTCTATTTGTTAGTGCTCTGTTGACATTTTTATTATCATTGGCTTTAGGTAGGCATTTCAGAACTAATGTTTACACAAACAAAACAGGTATTGTAAAGTTCCTAATTTGCTCCTATATGCTGAAGAAACGTTGATCACGTGTGTGTCTTTCACTTGTTGTTGGTGATTATGTGTGAAATTCTTATTTAGTTCTTTTACGAACTAGTTTGCTTTGTTTGTTGAAAGTCCGACCCATGTGGCCCGTATTATAACATGCCTACTCATTTTGCAGTTGCATTTATCTATTAAAGCAACTGAGAATGATCAGCATTTGTTAGTCCTTAAGCTCTCTGAAGATGACCCTCTTTTTGAGAAAAAGAAGGTAAGTGGTTCTACAAGCTCTGGATCTCCTTAATGCCCCTCAAAGGACATAACTTTCTTCCTGAAAGATCAGTATGCCTTTACCTTTGGAATGATTTTTTCTTGTCACTTTCATTTAACAGAAAATACTGGAATCTAAAGGGTTTAATCTCCAAGGAAAAGTAGTTTTGGAGAACCACAGTGGCCCTGATTGGACAAATAAAACTATGGATGTACTGCTTCAAAGAGCAAGAATCATGTGCTCGGATGAGGTAAACTGATCCTCTCTATATTATGGCGTTTAAAATGTAGATATCTGCATGGATATCTATTGTTACTTACTCTTTGCAGTTTAAAAAAAAAAAAGAGGGCTATGTAGCACGGATACGGACACGGACACAAACACAGGACACAAGATTTCTTAAAAACTGCGGACACGAACACGGCAGGGGAAGCAAATAAATTATAATATTAAACAATGTTTATTTTATGTGGAAATAGTTATATGTATGAGCATGAAGCATCAATATATGTTGACAAGCAGTCAAGCATCATGTGTATATCATATTACACTTTTAACCCAAAGTATATGAAGTAATACACATTTATAAAAATTTGCATATTTAACCCCTGCTGTTTCCCTATACGTGCCCCCCTACCAAAGTTAATTAAATTTAAGGAATACGCCACTTGGCATGTCCCATACGTATTTTGTTGGCCTCTAGGAGTGTCGCCTGTCGGTGCTTCATAGCTCAAAGGTCAACATATTTCTCCCATTATTTGTGGAAGGAATCATACTACTTATCCAAAAACATGCCTGGTTTTAACTTCTTCTGACAACTGAATTCGGCTGGGCCAGTATTATGGCCAATATGCCTAGATTTCTCTATGTGAGTTACTAATGCAAAAAAATAAAAATAAAAACTCCACCTTTTCGTGGCACAGGTGGAACTTTACTTTTCTGGAGTTGATGTAAATTCTGTGCATCTTTACAATCCCAGAATTGAGCTGGAGGCTTTGCATTCAATTCTGTCATTCATTAATAAAGCCCCCTCTAGTGGTTATCATACGATAAGTGGTATTCTGCATGATTTACGGGATTCGAGTGTTAACATGATTCAAGAACTCGGGGACAAGATTAGACCGGAGAGTAGAATTGTGACGAACTACAGCTGTGACAAGGAGAGATCACTGTTACTGTGGGGCAAGAGCAAAGGTGTTCGAACGACATTGGAGGTAGCTTGTAAGTTGTAAGTCTTTGGTATACTGCTACCTATACTTATCAAGCATCTTGAGGAAACATGTCAGTGCAAAATTTGCTTTCTTTCTCTAATCATCAAGTCACATAGAGAGTGAAAGCTACTGTTCGTTATGGGCTTTCATTTGAATCCATTGCATTATTGATTGAATAGACTTTGAGGGGGCTGGAAGGGGAGCCATTGCAACAAAAGATCTGAAAGTTGGAGACAATGCTCTGGAGATCCCTGTGTCTGCCATCATTTCGGAGGAGCTTGTATGTGAATCTGACATGGTATGATTCATCACATCCTGACCTAATATTAGTAGTTCCAAAGTTTATCTTATCAGTTTTGTCTCTCTGTTCAGTCTTTAACTGCTCAACAGTGTTAAACGAATGGAGGATTTTGTGACAGAGTATAATGAAAAAGATAAGTTGAATTTTTAGTTTTCTTCGGGAAGGAAAGTATACCTTGCACATCAAAAGTGATTGTAAGATAGACAAGATGGTAAATCCCTGGAAGATTTGTTGACCAATTGACGCAGCTGATTAAGGATTGGACTCCTTGGGGTTTCCAAAGTTTCTATGTTGGGAGGTTTCCGGCTTACAAAAGCTGACTAAGTGCTTTTGGAACTCATGGAATCAAATGCAATTTCTTAAAGAAGAGGATAAGTTTGTTTTTGTGAAATGATATTTACTTTAGCTTTCCACCAAAGATCTATTAACTTTCATATTAAGGACACAGGATCACACACAATACTTGACAAGGTTGTAAAGATCTGCAAAGCGTCTTTATTGTGCAGATCATGATATCACCTAAGACATTAGACTGATTAGAGAGTTTTTGCGATGTTATCCTTGTAGTACACAAGCATAAAATATCTCTTAGAAAACTGAACTCTGGGATCCACCATGGGATTCATATTGTGGATTTAAATCTGTGGCCTATTACAAGATGTGAATCATGTGATAGATCATGCCCACTAGAACCGCTAACCTTGGAGGCCAGAAATCCTATAATAGGCTAGAGAGGAAAGTTTTTTCCTTTGGTACTGTATACTCAAGCTTACAACTGCCTTGGGCAAATCTTATCAATGGAGGGCTTATGCTTTATGCCATTAAGCTCATGTACGGAGTCTCAGAGGTTAAGACAAATTGCAATATTGGCACCACTGCCTAACAGATCCTAATAAAATTCCCAAAAATCCATATATATCAGAAAGGGAAGAGGTCTCTGGATATCATCTTCCCACCGAGGTACCTATGTTAGGGTTTGTACTTCCTGCTCTCTCTCTTAGCTGGACTGCTTTATCTATTCTTTTAGCTGTCTCTTGAGTCTGGGGTCTACTTATCATACCTCTCTTTGGGAAACCACTGACCCCGGCGTATTTTTTTTGGAAGGCACTGACCCCGGTCTATGACGTTGGCTGTTAGTTTTTCAGTACATCAAGACAGCTTTTTATTCAGTTTCATATAATAGACTTGCGTTGCTGTAATCCCTTCAGGTTTGAGGTAATAAAATCCTTTGAAAATTCACGGTCTTGATAAAGTCAAGTTGAACTTCCGTTCTTATTTTAAGATACACACTGGCGTAATTTTGATTTATCTCTTTTGCTTTCTTGATACTCCTATTTTTTTATATTTTTTTTGTAATCTTCTACTCATATGTTAGCTCCTGTGAATTCTTTGGTTTACATTGGACATTCGTTCTTGCTTGCAGTACCTACAAGCATCCTTAATTGTGCCACCTTGGTTATGTATTGTAGGGTGTAGCTGAAGAGTTGAACTATCAAAACACCTTGGTTAATTTATTAGCTTTTTTTTATTGTAGTTCCCCATCTTGGAAAAGATTGATGGTATTTCTTTGGAGACAATGATGCTATTGTGGAGCATGAAGGAGAAGCACAATCCTGATTCAAAATTTAAATTATACTTTGATGCTTTGCCTGAAGTATTTAATACAGGTTTGTATTTTTCCTATTGCACCTAATTTTATGTGGTTATCTTTCTGGGAGGTGAGGGATTTAATACCTCTCTCATTCCATTCTCTGACTTTCTAGAGCTTTTTGACAAACCTGTATGTGTACAAGGCCCCTTTGTATTAGTAAGAGCTTGTCCCCCATTGATTAATTATTAACTCCAAAACCAGTACTTGAGCCTGGCTGGCCTCTCTGCTCGTTGCCGGTTGGTTTCTGATTGGGTGCTTTATAGTATCGGAGATATTATGGATCCTGTTCCTGTGTTTACTAGTTCACATGTATCAGAGCTTGTCCCTCATTCATTAGTTATGACCTCCAAAACATTTGAGCCTGAGCGGCCTCTCCACTCATTGTCAATTGGTGCCTTCATTTTCTTATCTACCTAGTTGCTTATATGATAGGAAATTGATTTTAACACCTTTTTTTTAGCATCCACACTCTTTTTTTCCGTCTTTATTGATGTGAATTTACTATGCTGCCCCTTAATGCGTGGAAAAGTGAACTTATGAAAGGGTAACAGTGTAAATTCACATGAATAAAGGCAAAAAAGGGTGGCAGTGTGAAAATCTCTACCTATACAATTAGGGTATGTGGCTGTGTATGACAGTCGGTACCGAAAACTTATGATGTAAGATTGCCTTTTGCACTTTCTTCTGTCAATAGCTTGATGTTTGTATTGACTAGTTACATTTTATAAGTATAGCATACAAATATCAAGAGTTTACTGAAATCATACGTCATTTGGATGTTCTTTCGCATTGCGGATGATACTTTGCAACGAGGAGAGAAAACGTACGTTGTATTGCATCACCAAAAGAGATTACAATGAGTACAAGCTAAACTAGACTAAATAGAAAAAGGCTAATAAACAATAATTAGCACTCTGGCTAAACTACTCTTAGGCAATGTAAAATAATAGAAACGCCAAAACACTAGATATATATTGACAGCGGAATGGGGTATCCTTTTACTTGTGTGCTTATAATTTTCTCTCTGGTTTGATTAATTTGATCGTGTGCATGCTACAGGGTTGAGCTTTGGAGTTAATGCAATCATGGCTTTAGAGGGCACATTATTATTAGAAGAGACAGTGCAGGCTAAAGAGGTTATAAAGCCTTTTATGTGACTGTTAATAAATATTCAACTAACGTGACATTTAGCATCCATTTCTTTCAACTGATAACGGGGTTGTGGGAAAAGATTATATGCATGTTGTTTTTTGCTCTCCATGTTATATTACTTGTGTTAGAGTGGTTGATTCCTTGTTAGATTCTTTGCATGACATTTGGATGACTGAAATATAGACATGCCATCCCTCGGTCCCTGTTTTGTGGAAATGGGGTTATTTTATGTTCAAGAGCTCCTAAGAATGTTGTTTCAAATCCCCTTGTTGCTTTTTGTTGTTTGGGGGGTTTGGTCCATCGATTTGCAGTTTTTGTTTCCTAGTAATGTCAAGAAACGAAAACATCAATCTTACACAGATTATTCTATGAGATGAGCATTGTCATTGATATTTATTTTAACCTCAAACCGGTTGGAATTGGTCAGAATTATAGGTATGGATAAATTGTGTGCATTTATCATGTTGCAGCACTTGCGCACCCAGTACGACGAGTTATTTCCTGCACTATGCAATGATCATCCTGATATATTTCCCACAGAGCTCTATACTTGGGATCAGTTCTTGTGGGCTTGTGAGCTCTGGTACTCTAATGGCATGAAAGTGATGTTCACTGATGGAAAGCTACAAACATGCTTGGTACCTATTGCAGGCTTTCTCAATCATTCTGTATGTCTCCATTTTCACCTTTCTTTTGTTTTTCTGCCACTCAATTTATTTATGCTGTGTAAGGAAAATATTGAGGGCTCTGAAATGTAGTGACTGCTGAATTTAAAGTGGTCAATGTTCATGAAGTGGGTAGCAGACCAGATGATGTTATGGTTTTATAATTATTGTGCCTGTAAACAAAGTTAAAAACACACATATCCGACTGGACAAATGCTTTGAGTTTGTTTCTTAGAAAGCTCCTCGCATTCTAAGAACACAGTTGATCTTGACCATCCGCAAATGTGTTTTTGATGAGGGGTCCTTTTGCTCCTTTTTTTCTAACACGCACAGAGAGGGAGTGAGGGAGGGAGGGAGTATGCTGAGGCTGGGTTATTGTAGTGTTATCTGTCAAGTTTGAGCTCACTGAATGGTTGGTTATAAGTGTACTCCGTTTTGGTTGTTCCTATCAGCAAGTACTTATTGTTCTTGCCATCTTGGTGATCTCTCCCGGACCCTGCTGTGAATGTAGGGAGGGAGGGAGTATGTGAGGCCAGGGGTTATTGTAGTGTTATCTGCCAAGTTTGAGCTCACTGAATGGTTGATGATAAGTGTACTCCATTTCGCTTGTTCCTCTCAGGAAGTACTTATTGTTCTTGCCATTTTTGTGATCTTTTCCGGATCCTGCTGTGACTTCTTGTTTTCTCTGTTTAATTGTCCTTACAGCTTTGCCCACACATATTGCACTATGGTAAAGTAGATTCTGCTACAAATTCGTTGAAATTTCCTCTATCGAGACCATGTAATGCAGGAGAACAATGCTTTCTTAGCTATGGGAAGTTCTCTAGTTCTCATCTAGTCACATTCTATGGTTTCTTACCACAAGGAGAGAACCCTTATGATGTCATCTCTCTTGGTAATTTTCTTGCTCTCTGTGCTTTTTACAAATGCATCTTTGCAAGAGTGAAGTGTTAGTTAATCTTGATTTTTGGTTTCAAGCTGGGTAAGTTTGTATCATATATTGATAAATTCAGAGAGTCGAATGCGGTCGTGGACATCTTGAACTATAGCCGTGGTTACCCTGATTTTACTTTCTGATCACTTGCATCTATTTTCAGCACTAGACCACTGCATGCAGGTCCAACCACAGGCATTTGTGCTCTGAGTTGTCACCAGAGAGTCGCATCCTTTGCTGACTTCATGACTAGACCTGTAAAGGCTACGACCAAACAGTTACAATCAGCAACCACTGAACCAAAGGACAGAAGAATCCACTATTTGCTTCAGCGATACTTTTTTGTTTGACAATTTGTATGCAAGTGTTTCAACTTGGTTTTATTTTACTGCACCATTCTTTGCTTGTCAAGTGCTTCAAATTGTGATATGCTTACAGAAATAAGTCCCAATAGTTCAAACTTCAAACTCATTACAACTTCAAATTGCTATGCAACCTAAGTGAATCTTTGGGGCTCTGCATAATTTTCCACTATAATACGACTCCTGCATAATTTAACTCATTTTTAATGGAAGAATTGTCTTCTACAACCTGTGTAGAACAGATTATAAGAGGAGAGGAACTGAATATTGTGTTCAAGTCCAAAACCTTGTATGAGTTCTTATGACCTAATAAATTTTAGTATTGTCTTTCTTTTTCTTCCTCAAATGCAGATATAGGTGCTAACATAGAAGATTGTTCTGAGGATTGCTGCCCTGTGTCTAATTGGACCAATCACATGGTGCGGGGTACTTGGTTCTCAAAGAACCATGACATCTTTCATTATGGCTTGCCGCCTCCTTTATTGGATCATTTTCGATTAGCTCGGTCTCCTACAGAAACTAATACCAATGTAATTCTTTTCTACTGTTTCCCGTTTATGCAAATCTCATCTCTCCTTGTCTGGTCTGGAGTTCTTCTTTTGCATGCTTGACGAGTGCTTTTTCCATTATTCAGTAATCAAACAGGCAATATCCATTAAGATTGTGTTGGCGAGAATTTGTTGTGTTATTTTTAATTTGTTCTATTTTTCTCAGCTGAGTTAGAATTCTCATATATAAAGATGTCTATGAATGCAGGAGAACCTGGAAGCTGAGTTGGAAATTCTAGAAGACATTCGCTCTACCTTTGAAGACATGTTGGAAACCCTCGGCGAGACTAATCCTGACAACAGGTAAAAAAATACCTGACATTCGCAATGGACTCTTTGTGGTTAAGCCAATAATATTATTTCAGGTCTTGATTAAGGGAATTCTATTTTCTTAAACTCAAAAAGTGCCAGTTGGGATGTAAAGCTTGCAATGGAGTACAAAGATCAACAAAGAAGAATTGTCTCCTCAATTGTAACTTCATGTCACGATGGTTCCAAGTTGTTGAAAGATGAATTGCTAAAAAAAAAGAACTTTTAGAAGAGCCATGGCCGCATTAGCTGGTGTAAGAAGCAAAATTTCTCTCTCTGCTACAAACCCAAGCATTGTTTTCGCAATTCAAAGTTGCCATTGATACTGGTCCCACCAAAATTCTTGTGATCTCATCCTTTGGTTAATATCGAATTGTCATTAGCTTGTCATTTTCTGGGTAAATGGTGGAATTGGGTTTATCCTTGTGTTGTAAGCAGCAGAAAGCATGGAGTGTATTGGTTCTCTGTGGTTATAGGTTGATGATTCCCAAAGCAATATGGTTGGTGTTTCTTATTCTTCTACTTTGACAACTACATCTGGGAATAATGCTTTTCGGTGTTGGAAAGCATGAGGGTTGACACAGGAGTGGTCTCAAATTAAGGCATGCGTTTTGCCTTTAATTGTGTGGTCAGTATAGCGAATCTAATTTTTTTTTAATTGGCAGGGGGTATGAATGAGTGTGTTAGTTATTTGTATACCTTTTATCAATTACTATATCTTGGCTTCTAAAAGAATTGTTTGTGTATTCCGATTGGGATTGCAATTTGACTCTAGTTTATTATATACTCATTAGTAGTTTGATTGATTATTAATTGGCGTCTGTCAACTCTTAAATGTTTAGAAATTATGAAATTGTTATGAGTACGTATCATACAATTGAATTTGTTGAGGTGCATGTAAGCTGGTCCGGACATTTGAGTTTTTTTAAAAAAAGAAAAAAGAACCATAAAATGAGGCACTTACTAATTTTCCTTTTTTTTTTTTTTTTGCGGATAAAATAAACTTGCCATCCTTGGAAATTTTTTTTTTTTTTGTTTTGAAAATGTCAAGTCAATTCCATCACGGAAAATGCCCGAGGGCAGTACAGATTTCTTCAGAAACAAACACTAATCACGAATGAAACCAAAACTATCAAAAAGGGGCTAATAAACCACCTCAAAGGGTAACCGGTAAACCAAAACAAAAAAAAAATAAAAAAATCCCCGAGTAGACCAACAACTAAAGGCTTGCAGAACACCGTCCTTATTAGCGTCCAATCTGGCCAAATTCATTGCTAGAGTTATGACGATGTCGTTCTTGCTGTCAATTTGACAATTGTCAAACTCAACAAAAACCTCCAACCCACCCATCTAATCACCTTTCCTTTTGTCAAATCTATTATTGCTCAAGCAGTAACTCTTGTCAAATTATCATCCTAGCACTAGAAAGAACCCGGAAACAAATAAAAACCACCTATCAAAGGGTAATCAGCTAAACCAAAACAAAAAATAAACTGAAAAAATCCTCCCCGCCTTTTCGGTGTTTTGAGCTTTTAAAAAAAATTGGCCGTCCAATGTGTTCAAAACAAGGTCACGCGGAAATCTTCAAAAAAAATACCGGGAAGGGCTTGATCCAAGCAGTTTTCACTGCAAACCAGTTTGCGATTTTAAAAAGATCCGCTGCACCAGAACACCGTCGGCTTATTAGCGGAGGGTCCAATCCTTGGCCAAATTCATTGCTAAGTTATGACGATGTCGTTCTTGCTGTCAAATTTGACAATTGTCAAACTCAACAAAATCACCTCCAACCCATGCTCCCCATCTGCTGCCCACCTTTCCTTTTGTCAATTACTCCTATTATTGCTCACAGCAGTAACTCTTGTCAAATTATCACCAGCTAGCACTAGAAAGAACCCGTGAAACAAATAAATATACCATAACAGATATATCACAATACACGTGTATATATATATATATATAAATTAGTTGATTAATTTGGTGGTCAAGATTTGAAATTTAGGTATTTGTTACTCCCTCTTTAGAAATCAAATTCAAGCTATCCACTCGTACAACTGGTTCATATGGTTTAAATCGGATTTCCCGCAAATTAACAATAGAATAAAGTCTGTAAAAATTACTTAATTGAGATGCGTGTAAAACGAATATTCTCAAATATAATACTATAATAAAAAAAAATACACGTTAATAATACGTGGTTGGGTGGGCGAATGCTCTACACAAATTAAAGGTCGTTGGTTGGCATACGATAATGGACACTACACATGAAATTGACCCCTCCCCTTCCCTCTCCTGCTTAATAAATCAAATTACGACCTTCTAACTCCAACTCAACCACTTTTGTCTTCTCTCTATCTAACCGCCGACGACTCTTATTCTACAAAAAATATTCCAGTGGGTTGGGATCAGCTGTAATCCCCAGCAAAGACTGAATCACTACACCAAGAAATCCAACCAATGATTATATAGTATATAATTGGAGCACTAAGATAGAGAGATGAGCAACTATTTTATGGCTACTAAACACGTGTCCATCTAATAAATGGGACAGATATTTGGAAGAGGATACAAATATTCTCTGTATTTGATTACCAGATGCATGAATCTTGTGAATTCTAGTATGTTAATTAATCATAGAAAGTGTAATAGTAATCAAATGAACATATATCTCTTTTTTTTATTGTATAAAAAAAATAGATGGCACATTTTTACTCATGTTTTTGTTTTATGTTTTCCAATCGAATATAGTCAAATCATGCCCATGAGAAGCAAAAAAATTAGATTTTTCTGCACAAATAAAATATAAGAGTGCATAAATAAATATTTTAGAATAGGTACAATTAATAAATATCAAATGACTTCAATTTTTTTTATTTTATTTTAACGTAAGTTCTTGTTCTATTTTTACGGTATATTATTTTGTAAGTTGACTATTTTTGGTAGATGATGGCACGGGAAATATATTCGCAGAGCCATTTACCCTTTCGGGAAGAGCACACACTAGATAGATACAAATTACAAACTCATTTTATGCCCAACAACCTGAAGAAAATATATGCGTGAAATAAAAACAGCAATGCGGCCTAGAAAAATTGCAGAAGTTAAAAGGAGATTCGCTTAGACGTCTCTCTCTCTCTCTCTCTCTGCTTTCTTTCTCTCTCCTCCTCCTTTGCTCCATTGCAAGCAAAGAAGAGAAGAGAGGAAAGGAAAGGAAAGGAAAGGAAAGCTTAGATTTTGCACACACTTTGGAAATTCATAAGGTGGTGTGCGGTTGTAAACTAATTGGCGAAGATGTTGGTTGCTAACAGTTTTGATCTATGGCAAAAGGATGCCTTCTTCGCAGCAGCTGAGGAGGTTCAGCAATCTGCAGATATGTATGTATCCTTATATCAATCTTTAGTTTTTATCTGTGTTCTTTTCTGAATGGTGGTGTCTGTAAATTTGGTGTTGCTTCTTGTCATATCTGCCTCTTTGGTTCAATTGGACCTTTATGTCGTGTTTTGTAATGAATTATATCGCTCATAATTCCAGTAAATTGGTAAGTTTGCTTCTGGCTTTGGTAGGTTTTCTTTGTTTGTTCTTTCTTTTTCTAATTGATGAAGATTGGATTTTTTTTGATGATTTGGGTTTTAAGTTGAGCTGTGTCTGGTTGCTGAGAAAAGTGGAATTTGCTGGATTTTCAGGGATATCATATTGCTACTTTCCTTTTCTTAGTTTTAGTCTCCCGTAAATTATGAATTTAGGAATTGGCTCGTTGTGTTCATTATGTGTTTTTTGGCATTTCGTCCCAATCCCAATGCGATGGTCTTGCTTTTCCCTCCTTTTGTTTTTATCCTAGAATGGAATCAGCCTACCGGACATGGGAAAGAGAGAGGAGAGAAGGATTAGTGTCAGAAAATTCGGATGAGCTCTGTAGGGAGCTCCAAACTGCTTTAGGTACAGCGAAATGGCAGGTTTGTATTTCAGATTCTGTTTCTGTTTTTAGAAAGTTAGTGATTTAATAATTTTCATGGGTTACGGAAATAGACTTATACACAGGAAAACCAATTTAGTGTGCGAGGATTTTGTCCTTGATGGCCAATTTTTTTTTAATTCCCTCTGTTCAACTAGTAATATCGTTGTTCTTGAATTTTGGTTTTTAAATTAGTTGGAAGAATTTGAGAAGGCCGTCAGTCAGAGCTACAGAAATCGCGATGATAATTTCACAATGGCCAGGCATAGACAGTTTGTTGATGCCATAGAAACCCAAATATCCCGTGTGGAAACAGAGCTGCGAGAATCTTTTACCAAGCAAGGTAACCAAACTCTTCGATGGGTGAACTTAAATGAAGAAGAATGCAATGATCTAGCTGCTTTTCTATCCGGAACTCCGGGAACTTCACAAACTATGAAAGATCAATGTGCTACGCTTGGAGCTTCTTTAAGTAGCTCTTTTCAAGAGAACTTGAAAAAGAAAGGGTGTCAAAGTAAACAAGGTACTATTTCTCATCATACAAAGGGATCTGAAGATGTTGTTGGTAGTAATAGGGATGCTAGCTACGTCATAGATATAGAAGCAACAGAAATTTGTGAAACAAGGGATCATATGAACTGTCAAGTGGATAGAACATCGGGTACAAGGAGAACATGGAGTTCACCAGAAATTGGAACTTGTAAGATCGTGATTCCCAATGAAGATGAGCAAAAAAACGCATTAGTGTCGATTACTGAGGCTACACCAAAAGACAAAGGGTCCAAATCTGTCTTCTGGAGGCGGGGGTATGGAGATCGTCGAGAGGCAAAGGGGGGAATATTAAGTTTCTCCCAACTAAGAGGATTTAGGTGGATCAATAAGGTCAGATCTTTTGTTCTTTCAAGGATAGTATCAGTCCATCTGGTTAAATTTACAGATATTGTTTGTTATGAACCAAGAAAAAAGTTTCTATGCATGCATTGTTTCTCTTTGTACAATATCCTGGAAATAATAAAAGTTCACTGATATGCAGATCTTGGGCCAAGTTGGAGGGTGTCAAAGAAAACTGCAAACTCCTATGCATTCAAACTTGAGCTCTGTCCGATACAAGCTTGCTTTAATGCTAACTATTTTTCTAATTGGTAAGCTCCTCATCCACTTAAATTTGGAGGATCCAAAAATGGGTGGTAACTGGATAAAAATGGGTGGTAACTGGATATGATGCATTTGTTGATAACTTCTGAAATTTTTACATGTGTTTGCTCGAAGCCCTGTATCATGTCAGAAAACACCTGGAAATGCCTATTGACGGCAACTGTGAGGCAATTAGTAAAAATGACATCTTAACTATATGTGGTGATAAGTTTCGATGTGAGGAAATCAACTTGCATTTCACTCTTAGTATGCTTGCCTTTTGCTGCAAATCGCAGCAGGATTAGTAGAATGGGTTCGAGGAGACTTTTGTTTGAGTAACTTGTTGTGGTGATTTACTTTAATGTTGTTTCACGTATTGTTCATGATTCATTTTTTAAATCGGTATCTTATGAGATACCCACTAAGGAGAACGGACTCTTCTACTGGTCTTACATATCCGTGTCCGACACGACACTCTCTGGACACGTATATCAGATATGTCTAAATACATGTTTGGGGACACGCTGGAAACACATTAAGGGCACAGAAATAGGTATAAATGCAACTTTTGTAAGTTGGTCCACAGTGGATTTTACATGATGTTTAGTTTGTGAATACTTGTATAGTGGCTGTTGATTGATATCTTCATAATGTTGATACAATATGTGTCCTTTTACCTTAAGTTGACAGAAATAATGTTTTTAATTTTTAGATGAATCCCTATGATACAGCTAGAACATGAATGTGTATATTCCACGTGTCTGTGCCTAACTTTTGGAAAATCTGTCTGCGCACGTGTATGATGTGTCCCAGTGTCCTTCTCCATGCTTCTTACCATACCCATGATAAACCAACTTAACTGCTAGAGGATTTGGCAGCCCAGCCTTTGTGAAGTGATATTGCATATGTGTCTCGAATCTGGATTACAGAATCTGAATGAACAACATAAAGCAGAGATTTAGATTGAAAGAGATGCTTATCTGCGAGGAGTCCAAAATTGTGATTTGAGATGCATGGTAAACTGCTCTAAGGCTCATCCTGAGATTGCTTTGTGCTCTTGTTTGCATTGGATGCCTTCCAATAAATTATGGTTGTTTAGCCTTCTTGTAAGTCTTATACTCTTTTATTTATGTTTCCACATAATTTTTAACTGATCTTGTTAGAGTTTGTCCGATTAATTATAACCTCCAAAGCTAGTTTATGAGCCTAGGCGGTCTCTCCACTCATTGCCAATTGGTTTTGAGTTGGATGCTTTAACATATCTAAATATTGTATCATAAGCGCTTCAATCTGCAAGAACGTAGAGGTTTCATTCATGCATATATTGTGCTCTAACGTCTCACCAGGGTTAACGTGTTCCTTTCCTTTTGATGGCTTCTGACAATTTCACAATTAATATTAGTAGCTTCTCAAAAATTAAAATGACATTTATTGCATCTTGTACAATTTGGTTCTCATCGAATATCTTGATGAGTTTGCTTTGTTAGTTGGAAACTTTGCTAAAATTTTATTTTGATTGTTTGCAGTGCCTTTGGTACTCTATTCAACCTGAGAGCAGGTTATGTAATTCCTCAAGAGCAAGATGACAGGTACTTCTATGAGCTTCACACCTAATTTTGTTTCATGCCTAATTGGTGAAAAGTTGGAGAATAGCCTTTACGTGTATGTTTAGTAGTACTCCAGCACTTTTTAGATGTCAATACATTGAGTGCAAGGGGAAGTTTAGATGGAACCCTTAAGGAGGTGAAGAGGATTGAGTTCTTGTATATCACAAAACCAAGAGATGTAGTTTCATTTGTAAATAATCTGAAGTAATAAGACTGCCCAGTTCAAGTTTGACGCAGCAGAACAAGATTACTCAGGATGATGCAAGTGAAGATCAGAATCTAGGAAGCAGTTCTGCTTCTTTCCTCAGCAAGTAGTCTTCCTTTTGTCCTCAGGACGTTTCCAATGCTTCTTTGGATGCCCCTCTCTGTTTGAGATGTATTGTGGCAATATTCTGAAGGAAGAAAAGGGAAAACAGATGCATTGTGGTTGTCTTCCAGAATGCGTCTCCTCTTAGTTGCAGCTTTGGGGTTGTGTTCCCTATCAACGGAAATTATTTGGCTAGCCAACAGGATAATAAATTGCAGAGAAGTTTAGCAGCTTCCCTTGTGTGGGTCACGGACACAATGATTTGCCTCCCTCAAACAGGAATGGTGACAGTCTTACACAGGGCCTTGAGAGAAACAGAACAAGATTACACCACATGCAATGGCTTTCTTGAGAAATACAAAGCAAGTGAAGACTAATTTCTAGTAGGCAGCTATTTCTGAGTCTTCTGACCCTCTTCTTCTGGTCATGAGTCTCCGTTCTTTTTCTGCACGGTAGGTCTATCTCTCTGGCTATGTAAAGATGGACTCTTGTGAATTTGTTTAGTATCCATGTTGGACAGTCTGCGAGGGTAAAAGATACATGTTCGGCATGTGCAATTGGACATATTTACAAGTAAGCATCTTTAGTAATTCGAGCCCATAAAAATAAAAGAACCACATACAGAAATATGATTATTTTCATATCCCCGTGTTGACCTTTAGTCACTTGCCCTCGAGAACCATACCCAAGTCTTTGTAACATAGCAGTTTGGAAAGGTATTGCGGTTGCCATCAGGATGTGCCTCCTTGTCATAGGCTTGTACCGTTGGGTATGCTCCTCATCATCATTCATCAGTTTGCATGTGGGTGGCCTCGAGTTTCCAAGGGACAAGTGGATAGAAAATTGTGAGCCTTTTAGCAGCTTCCCTCGTGTTTATGATGGGCATGAAGCTTCGTCTTCCCAAGGCTTGGATGGCCACCAAATGAGGGTTTGGAACACAAATCAACGTATCAAACAGGCTCTTTTCATTATAAAGGATATGACTCTTTTCATGTCCCCGTGTCCTTGGAAATAAAAGCCAACTAATTCGACCCTTGGACGCATACTTGTACCCACGAACTGTACCCAAGTGCATTAAAATAGCTATTTGAAATGCATTGTGGTTGCCTTTAGGATGTGCCTCTTACTTGTAGCTTGTGTCTTTGTGTATGCTCCTCGTCATCATCTGCATATATTACCCACTAAGGATGGTGGTTGGTCTAGAGTCAACTTCTTTATTGTAAAATTAAGATACTGATCATACGAGCAGTTGAAAAGCAGGTTTCTTAATTTGGCCAATATTGTGATTTTTAATCCAAACTATCAAGAGACATTTGTTTAGCGTGCTAGATGCTAGATAACAACCATTAACAGGTTCTGTGATTCTGCAATTTATTTTCCTGCTTATCAAAACGAACTTGTGTTGGTATAGACCCTTTCAAGTAAATGAACTGTTGCACAGATAATGGAAATTGATACGTGATTTCATAACGGTGTGTCGATCTTCTCTACAAAAACCATTGTCCTTGTGGACGAATGAAGATGTAAACGAGTTTTGATCGTCGGATAATGTTTGCAGGTACTCGAGCAGTCATATGGAGAGCTGCAGAGAGAAAGAGAGACAGAGAAGAACAGAGAGTGTCTTTTGAGATTCTTGCTCCAAATTAATGCAAAGGCATTTGGTTTGTAATATGAGCTCCGTATTTGGTGGCTTAGACGATGTCATCGATGTGATTGGAATTTCAAGCTTATTATTAAAAGTATCTAATTATTAAGCAAGTTCAACCCTGAAATGTTATTCGTAGAAGTCATGGCCATGCTTGTTTGTTTTCATTTGCGCATGGAAGTCAATTTGCTAAAAGATTGTATTATTACACTGGAGACACTTTAATGTACTAAAGTGTGTATGCGGCACTATCTTGATAAATAAGTCCACGTCCACCCAGTGACGGCTCTAGAATTTTCATTAAGTAGTGACAAAAATATATAATGGATAAAAAACTCTATGCAAAAACATATTATCTTCGACATATATTACATGCGAAATGAAAATGTACATATAGATTCACATAAGGATACTACAAAAGAGCCCTTAGTATCTGTCAATGTCCCATGACGAGTCTTCATATGTTAAAAGCGACGAGTTATACTACTCAATTACCCCAATTTAATTGGACTTTCACTTATTTTAGCTCTGTACAAGTGATTCAGTGCCGACAATACTAAAGATATATGTCAAAAAAAAAAAAAAAAATTTTGTTCATTACATTTTTTTAACCCAGGGGGTTCACTTGAACCCCTAAAGTATTGGTAGAGTCGCCCTGGAGTCCACCCATTTATTTCACTCTTGATTGCACAAGGTGATGCCACATGAACAATGGGAGATGGAATAATCCTCCAACTTCTGAGAAATTTTTTAATACAACGATTTTTTGTAATGCCCCTCTCACATGGCGTGAGACTATGCATACATGGAATCCACCAACATATGCTGCGAGGTTATTTTCTGGGATGTGAAGCATGAGGTGTGATGAGATATAAGTTGGATCATATTTAAATTGCAAGCAACAGTGATAAAACAATATCGTCCCATTTGGCATTTGCAGAGAAAGTCACCCCTTATTAGAAGACCAATTGTTCATTTCAAAAGCAACACGTGGCCTTTGTTTAGAGGCCTTGAATAAGAACGACAGTAACAACTAACCTACAACCTCCTTTCCAAAAAAAAAAAAAACCTCCAACCTTAGTTTTAAATATGTAAATTGTCAAATTTATTTGAAGGCTTAAGAAATTAAAGTGAAGTATATTTAGACATGTAAGTGCGTTGGATTAAAAAATGGCATAGGAGCGACTCGTGCAATATCCATATTGGATTTGACTCTCAAATGCAAAAAAAAAAAAACTTAAAACGTGTCAATCAACTTTTTCCTCCACTTTACACTATTCACACCAACTTTTACCTCTACTTTCCAAAATTATCCTCCACTTTTACCCATTAACTATTTTACAAACTTTTACCCATTAACTTTTATGTAACCCAAAATGGAAAGTTAAACACTTAAAAATGGACGGAGGGAGTAAGATTTAACATATGAATTTGGAGATGCAACCAGAATAGGCCACACCCTGAAATAAAAGAAACCAAAATAAGTTTTTTACGCAACTTCCCTTGTTTTTTTACTGCCACCGACCACCGTTCCCAATAAAGGGTAAAAAATCTTTAGTCATTTTTTTTTTTTCCTGAATAGAAAAAGTCTGTAGTCCATCAAAATCAAATTGGATGCGATCAAAATTTCAGGAAAATTCTCTGTGTTACTTTTGTAGTTTGGTTGTGTCATGTGGAGTCCGTGACACGCAATAAAAGATTTTTGAAACAAGAAAACATCTTCCAAAATTGTTCGCGGATATATAACCTGACTAGTGTTCCGATAGAGAGACAATGCATACAGATGGGTGTGTGGGTCCAAACTGTTTATTAATTTTTTTAAAAAAAATTACATTTGTCCTTATGGTTATAGAATTAGCTCAACTATATTATTGTAATTGCTTGATCCAACTTCCAATTTTTCATTCAAAATTTAAGATTGTGATAGTGATTTGAAAAAAAATTAGACAATTAGATGAAGCTCTTACAGTTATTCAATTGAAGTCATTTTTTTTAAAAAAAAAGACGTTAAATTATTTTAAAATTAATAAAGACTCATTTGTATGAGAGCCCGAAATTAGCATCGCACGCACATCTTTGACTGTTAGCCGGCCGGTACCCATAGTTTTATTAAATGGCAGAATCCAGTGGTACTATGATAATCTAATGTGGATCACATCAAAACTATGTGGGGATGACAACACTATATTCTGTGGGTCATTTTATGATTTATTGTTTAAGGTTTTTAATTCTTAGTCATACGGTTTAGAGGTATTATCAAACGGATTGAGCCCACCACCAATTTACTTAAACATAAAGTTAAAAGAATTAATATTATTAGTCCTAAATAGAGCAATGCTATGGTGATCAAATTTAGTGACCATGTTTTGTGTACAATGTGATATCTCACAATTGCATTGAAAAATGTGCTTCACTACACGATAATTGAGACACATTCTAAATAGTGACACATTATATAATATAATATCCAAACACTTCGTCACTAAATATCGTCATTTTTTGCCCTCACCGTAACGCACTAGAGGATGTAGCGATTCTTGGCGCTCGTGTGGGACTTATTAATATGATTTAATGTAGGCGTTCATTATCTGTGTTGTCCATAGGCAATACGTGCAAAAAGTCTATTTGATCAATCAAATATCTATGGACTATGGTTACATGATTGGTGACGACGTTTGTCTTAATTTTTATTTCCGAAATCATATCCTCTAAATTAATCCAACCAATTCAATTTTTCATCCAATCATAAAATTCGACGAATCCAACAAAATAAACCATTAGATAAGGTTGAAGCCGGTAAAAAAAAAAAAAAGGTTAAAGCCGATATAAGCCGGGATGAGGGGCAGAGAAATAGTCCAACTCCCTTTCCATATGTATTCTCAGTTAGTTACATGACTGGGACTAATAAACTGATCTACCCCCCCTGTTCTCTCTCTCTCTCTCTCTCTCTCTCTCTCTCTCTCTCTCAAAATGAAGGATAACAGAAACTCTGATGAAAGCCACGATGAAGAAGAAGAAGAAGATGCAGAGGAGGCCATCTCTCTCAGCGATTTTCCAATCACAGCGAATAATCACAACAACTCCACCACGTATCATCAAACCAGACCATCAGTACCCGATCAAGAAACCGACTTCTTCGAGTTCTTCAACGACGACCTCATCTCCGAAATCTCTCACGCTGATGATATCATCCTTTCCGGTAAGCTCATTCCTACCCACAATCAACAAAAACTACAACATCAAACATCAATCAAGCCACAAAGAACCGAAAGTCATAGAATTACTTTCAGAGAAGATGGTAATCAGAGAAACTTCCACAAACACCACCGGCGATGGGAATCATTTTCCGGGTTAAAATCCTCCTCCTCTCCATCAAACAGTCCAAAAACTGGACTAGTGCGCAACAGGACACGCTCTCTTGATTACCAAAACTTGCCTCGAAGTTGTTCTGTTAAAAGTAGCATCGGCGGGAGGGCTGCTGATCATTCTAAGGTGTTGAAACATCGTTGGTATGTTCTGATGTTTGGGAGTTTTAGGTTTCCCCGGGAGATGGAACTGAGAGACATTAAGAATAGGCAGGTTCGCCGTGGTACAACTCCGGCAGCGACTATGTTTCAGCCACTTGACGGCGGGGGGAAGAATCCGGTTGGCCCGATCCACGCCCGGAAGAGCTCATGGGGTCTGCTTAAGATATTGGCTTGCAAAGAGAATGTTAGCAATGATGTAATGCCGTCGGTCTGTTGCGTGCCTAAAGTATGACGGATAGCATGGCATAGCCAAGCTTTTTAAATCACGGTTGGGGGAAAGAAACGTTACCGGTGATACAGTCATACCGGGCACTACATCGGCCGATACATTAGTAAGCCCGTTAATTTTGACTTAAATTAAGTTGGATTATTTTGTCCTTGTTCAACAAAAATTCGCATTTGTTATTTTGCGTCAAATTTTTTTTTTTTTTTGGGTTATTAGTTTGTATCGATGAGACGAATAAAAAAAGTAAAAAATTTATGAAGTAAACTAAATTTCTATTTGTTTTTGGATTGATTTTGGTTTTAGTAAATTTTTGTAAGATTTTTAATCTTAATTTTTTACCTTTTAGATTCCTCTCGTCGATACAAACCAATAATTCAAAACAAAAAAATCGATGAAAAAAATTGAAAAATGTGAAACATATTTGAATAAGGACGAAATAATCCAATAGAATTACTTAGGCCAAAACAACCCTAAAATCTCTTTCCGCAATATCGTACCAGCTATTTATTTAAAACTATGGATACTATAGCACGTTAGTATTCCAATGATTACCCTCGTACTGTCCGGTTCACATCATCACATGGTGCGTGGACTAAGGGTAGTTTGGTCAGAAGAAAAGCAGTGAAATGTTATTTTTAATATATTATTCATGATCAAATGTGCTTGAAGAAAGGTAGCTATAATGGAAGGTTTTTGCGTGGAAGCGAAGATAGTGTACAGTGCAATATATGCATGCTAAATGATGGTGTCTCTTTCATGTGATATAGAGAGAGAGAGAGAGAGAAAGATTTGTCCCTTGGGGAAGGCAATGAATGAAAATCGCGAAGGTCCCAGCAAGCAATATATAGATCCATATATATATGCAGACAAATTTTGGATTTTCTATTTATTCATCCATGAAATGCTTGTGTTAATGGTTTATATGTGTAATAGTTATGTCGGAGTGTTAATTAGCAAACTTTTCATTATTGAAATAGACAAATTTATAGTACATTAATTGTTGTCTCCTCCTTTTGAATGGACAAGCCATTTGGCTGACAGAAATCAGTAGGCCATGGTAATCTTGCCCTTTCGCATGCCTCACGATCTCTTAGTCTTAATTATGATGTGGCTTGTGAGGAAATATATGGTGTAAAACACAAAATTGTTGAAGCGGCTATAACGAAGTTGATTAAGCTCGTTCAAGATTGAAGCCGGTTGCTATGAGTGACGTAGCGACGAATTTGAATAGGTGGTATCGCTATAAAATATAAACTCATTAAAAAATTCCTAATTAAACGACCACAAGACTATAATTTGTTTTTATAGAAAGAATAAAACCAACATGCATGGATAATTTCATTGTCAATGCAGTCAAATATGCACAATTTATGTATATATACACATGCATGGATAATCTTTATCTACGTATGCAATCATGTTATCATTCTTCAATTGCTGTCCTATTGGGCCTGCTGCTGATTCTTCATTTAATTTATAGCTGCAAATTTAAAAGCTCTATCTGTCGTATGAATAGCAATCAGTCAACCAAAACAAGAATGTACTAACAGCGTTGATGCTGGGATTTTTATTCGGCATCGACATGGCGGCAAGCCGTGGCTGTTTAATTGGCTAATTTTGGAGCTATAATGGGTGTTGTTTGGAGGTTGATTAAAGGTTTTTTGAGGCCTGATTTTGGGGTGATTTGGGGATCGGATGTAGGTACTTTTTTTTGGCAACTGATTTGAGTGATGTTTGATTATGGCTCTAGCAATCTAGCATTTGGAGGTCATTGAAGTGTGGCTGAAAGTCGCAAACTTTTTAAGTTCAAATAACTCTTTTAGGTAAGGGTTTACTACTACCCTAGAGAGCTTCTCTCTCTAAGAAGTTAGAAGACCTAGGGTTTCATCCCTTCCCTGCCGGCTCCTCCCATCCGGCCTCTCTCTCCTTCCTTCTTCTTCTTCTTCTTTCACCCGATCTTTTCTTCCCCTTCCCTTCACCTCTTCTTCCCCTCCTTTTCTTTTCCGAGCTCCCATTTTCAGATCGTTTTCACAGCTGGAGGGGTGGGGCTGCCGCCCCTTCGCCCCACCCCTCCTTCTCCTCGCCATGCCGGAGCTTCCCCCTTCAACCCCTGGCCGATCCCCCGCCACCGAACCTTCTTCCACCGCTAGCCCTTCCACCACTAACCCCTTCCGTTTCCAACCCTTCCGCCACCAACTCCTACCCTCTCCCACCATCATCCCTCCTTCTCCGCCCTCCGCCGATCTTTCACTGCTTTGGTTGGCTCAGATCTGACGACGGGTTGATTTTGGAAGCCTCGGCCCCCTCCGGCAAATAAAGCTATCCTTTGCCATGGGCGGCGGCTACGGGTGCTAGGTCCTGTCCGGGGATGCGTCTAATCGGCGACTCGGGTAATCTCGGTATAACTCGGTGCTTTGAAATGGGTTGACTCAATCGGGCTCGATTTTACCAGTTTCTTGGGCTACTGATTAGTTAGTTTTTCTTTTGTTTGTTTTGTTTGTTTTCCTTGTTGTTTTTGCCGATTACTGGTGCTGTAACGTGGTTATGGTTTGAGCTGGGAATCCTTGTGGATTCTTACCACTTTCATTTGGATAGGATTCATCATTCCGTCCCCTAGGTGTCGGGTCTGCCTCTCGGCAGGTGTGTCTACGAGTTTGGCTCAGTTGCTGCTCATTTTCATTTGTTAGTGGTTTGGTTTCACTCCTGTCTTTGAAGTAATCGGGTGCCGGATGGCTTTGATAATATACTTGACATTTTCAAAAAAAAAAAAAAAAAAAAAATCTAGCATTTGGTTGTGTAGTTAGTTCTCTGCTAACATCATTTTCTCTTTTGTTTTTTTATCTATCGTAAATTTGTTGACTGAGAGGTAGGTTGAAATTTTGCGAATAGCATCAATAGGAGAGTCTAGTACACTTTTTGAGGTTCTCTCAACGCTCATCTTTTCCCGTCGTATCACTTTTATTTTTATCCTCCTAATGGATGAAACATTGTTGATTCAATATCACTTATAGCCTGCAGACATCTTAAATAACTTGTTTGCCAGTTACAGAGAACTTCAATAGCACATTAAGATAAAGAACAAAGTTAACATTCGAAATCAGACTAAACAGTTTAATTTGAAGGTCCTAAGGCTGGAAGGAACAAGCACGCTATACTCGAATTCCATAAAGAACACTTGGCAAAAGCTTGCAACAACACAAACAAATTGGCCGCCAGCACATTCTGCCTCGCAACAACATAAACATATGGGGTTAAGCAATTGTAGCATCAAGATATATGCATCTAGAGAGGAGGGAAGAGGATTTAGAAGAGATGTGTCCCCAAGGATGGCAAGAATCAACCGAGTTACAACAACAAAATCTCACTATTATCATTCTCATGTAAACAAATGAACAAGAAATAGACGGGGTACGTAGAGAGAGGAGAGTGAGCAGCGGAGTGAAAGCAAGAAGCGAGAGATTACCCTGCTGGCTTAAGGAAACAAAAAACAGAACTGTTAGTTCTCTCATATCTCTTCTAAACTATGTAACAAAGACATCAAAGTTCAAACAGCTTCACTTCCACCCAAGATGGATTGTGATGAAGGAAACCTCTCTCCAACTAACTCCTAAAAGCTAGAATCAACATCAAGTGTATTATCTAATTACTCACACATGGAAGTTGACGAGCTTTAACATTGGTGGTTATTGTCACAGAAGAATAATCTTGGTGGACCATGTAGAGCTTATATAGCTGCCTACATTCCAAAGGAATGGTTTGAATGCAGCCATTTCTTTGTCCCCCCGTTAAGTTTCATTTTATGTTGAGTTAACTGAAGCAGTTCAGCTCTGCAGTGTGATCTACATATCCAAAATATGTAGATCACATAAGAATATTCAATGTGATTTGTCACCCAATTAGCGACTCATAAGAATATTCAATTGAACATAAAACAAAACAAATGACATAACACGAAATCAAGGAAACAGAACCAAAAAGAAGGCCATTTTAGAGAAATTAAAGTAACATGCGAGTGTTCATTTTGTTGAGTATGATGGGAAAATATAAAATTATACAACTGAAAGATCGCAAACTGAACAAAAGAAATATTGCATTGAACAACTAAGTGTGCTTAAAACCATCAGCATCAACTATTTTGCAAATTATACTCTGAAAAGCATAATAAGTAGTAAAGCTAAGTGCCAATTGACTTAAACATGAGTGAGACTGCGGCTTGGAACAAGTAAAATACTCTACAAAACTGGTCTTGCCCAGAGAACAATACTATGATAGGGCGCCGAGATACGGAGCAAGCCGTAAAATGTCACTGAAGATCCCACTGGCTGTGACTTGGGCACTAGCACCTGGCCCTCGGACTATCAGAGGCTATTGCATGTACCTTTCAGTAGTGAATATGATGATGTTTTCACACTCTGAAATATGCGCAAATGGGTGATCTTTCTTGTATCTTCCCAATTCTACTCCCCCTTTTTGATTCACAACATGTTGGAATTCGAAGCTATATAACGTACCTGGATATTGGCACATGAAGAGTTTTTACACATGGTTCATGTATGTGTAGTGGTACATGAATATAAATCAAGAGTCATTCATGTATATAGAGTAATTCATGTATAGAGTCTAAGGGTTTGTTCATGAACCTATTTATTGTCTAGTTTTGTGTACTTGTCTAGATATATCTTAGGATAGTTCTATAAATTGGTTAAGTGTTTGAGTCAATTTGTAAGGTAGTTGTTTACACAACATTTCAGTTATTTATAAGAGTATCTTCATTTCAAGAGCACAATTTCTCTTGATCGTTTCTTTGATCCAACAAAGTGGTATCAGGGCTTTGTTTTGAAAGGAATCATGGCTACTAACAACAATATTGTGATGTCTCAATTACCCCAATTTCCTCGCTTGGATGGGAAGAATTACAACTATTGGAGCATTCAAATGAAGGTCTTACTTGGTACTCAAGAGTTGTGGGATATTGTGGAGACCGGGTATGAAGAACCAGCTGAAGAAGTAACTCTTACTACAGCTCAAACAACCAAGCTGAATGAAAATCGTAGGAAGGACAGGAGGGCTTTACTTATGATTAATCAAACAGTGACTGAAACTGTTTTCCAGCGGATTACAGTAGCAGAAACGTCTAAGAAAGCATGGGATATACTCTTCACTTCATACAAAGGTGATGACAAAGTGAAGATGGTGAGGCTTCAATCCAAACGTTGTAAAAAAAACCAAGCAAAGTGTGGAGTCCTCTTTCTCCGATGATCCCTTCACGTGGTGATGGTAGACGGAAGTGATGTCCTCGCTCTTGAGTCGTGCCTAGTCCTGCACACTCAACGAACCGTTAGCACCAGACTGGACCTTGGAGCCCAGAATGGTACTCCGACGGTCAAGTAAGTAAACAGAGAAGGCGAAGGGTAGATCTAGGGTTTTCGTGGATAGAGTATTGCGTACCTTTCTCAGGTGATTGAGTTTACCTTTTATAGGTGAGCTCTGATGTGCTCGTCACGTGACTTAACCGCTCGGCTGACGTCATGGTGACGAGCCCGAAAGAATATGCGTTGAACGCATGCCTCCAGTAGGATATCGACACGTGTCGTAACCGCTCGGATCACGTCACCTGTCACGATCATAGTTTGTTACGGGCACAGGCCGCATTAATTGCCTTGCTGACTCAGCACTCTACCTTCTGGAACATTCTCGAATCATGGAGCCAGCTTTAACTCACCTCTCGGGTACGCCCCGAGGTCATTCAGCATCAACCCTGAAAGGTTGTGAACAAGTTGAATATATGGCAGCTCTCGGCTCATTACCGAGACTGAGGCCCGAAGCCCCAATCTATTCTTTACAAACTAGTTTGAACAACCAATCCGAAGAGTCCCTCCATACTAGGCCCTCGTCGACCAACAGGTAGGTGTCTCTAAGAAGTGAGTAAAGTGCTCGGTATACCGGACCCCTACAATAGCCCCTCAAGTCCTCCATGTGACGCCATTGGAGGGATTGAGTACTCGGGTGCCGAGCAGGGTCGTATCCGAGCCCCAGACTTCGAGATAAGGCTCATAATTAGATTCCCTGTCGTCGCCGTCCTTTCGACCACTCGGGGACCGCCGCGTGTCCCCTATGAGTAGGGTATCAGCGGCGATGTGACGGCTGTAGTCACATCATGCCGTATTGCTGACGTCACGGATGAGAACTTCTACGGTGCGTCGTCCTTTAGGACACGTGTCAAGCGTTCGTTGGCCGAGCACATGCCGAACCGAGTTCTTCCCCGTAACCGTGAGTTTCCCGCCCAAGCTCACCGCTCTTTTGAATTTTCGTTGCTTCTATAAATACCGTGATAAAGAGAGAAGAAACGTTTTTCTCTCTCTATCTCTTCGCATCCAGACGTTCTCTCTCTAGAAGTTTTGAAGATTTCTTGCTGATTTGAAGTCGTTGCAACCAATATTACATCAGATCTTGGTAAAATTCCGTTCCAACTTCGTTTCGTATTTTTTGTATTTGCTTGTTTCTTTATGCTTTCGTCGAGCTTTTCCAGTTTTTCTTCATTGCGTTTTTCGGGTTTGCGGGTAGGAGATGAATTTCGTCTTCAACTTTGTTTTTCGAGGTTGGAGACGATTGAGGGATCTTAAGATACAACCCCTTCCCCTTTCGGCCATAGCCACCGAGGAGTACTATCCCACACGTGCACTTAGTAACAATTTTGAGATCTCGATTGTTCGGTGGTTCGCCGAGGAGTAGGTTTTTTTTTTGGTTTTAGGACCCACTTTGCACATCGCTAATGGTCTTTTACCATGCACTCTTTTTGTTAGGTCAGGCGCCACCGGTCATCGAGATCTCTTGATTCCGAGAGCTCGGTCCGAGACTCCCAAAGACTCTTTTTGCATACATAGCTTACCTTCTTCAAATATAGCGTTCGGCCAAACGCGTGCCGAGAGATCGTACCGATGGATCACGATTTCAACAAACCCCTGGACGAGAGACCCCTTCAATCCATTCCACCGAACCCCGACCCTGTAGTTGAGGAGTATACCGATATAGAAGAAGAGGAAGTCTCGGATGGCTTCCTAGAAGATAGCGATGCCATGTCAGTGAAGATCGCTCGGAGCGGGGTCCGTCTACAACGGCTACGACCACAAGCACCGAGCATGCAACAAGCATTGGCTCAACAAGATGCCGATGCTGCCGAGGAGGTCGAACAGGCTATACTAGCCGAAATTGGTGTTGCTAGATCCGACGATAGCAACCCATCAGATAAAGCCTCGGGTAGTGGGAAGAAGAAGGTTCCCTCATGCCCTTACCTCCATTACTTCACAAACGGCGAAGCTGGGTACAATAAATTTTTGGAGAAGTACGATATTCCGGAGGGGGTGATAGTGACGCTCATACCGAAGGGAATGCTCCCGAGCTACGGTCCCAACCACTTGATCGTTCCCCTGATGGCGATCACTGAGGGTGGTGTCCGATTCCCGATGAACAACTTTATCCGAGCGGTACTCAATACCTACTCCCTTTCCCCCGACCAGTTGACCATCAATAGCTATCGGGTCATTAACTCCGCATATGAGTTGAAGGTGAGGGATAACCTTGAGCTCCGGGTTTGGGACCTGTTTGAATTATATGCCATGTCCCGAAACGCGAAGTTTGGTAGGTATTTTCTGATGACAAGACCGAAGAAGAGACAAATTGTTGACCGCCTCCCGGACTCTGACCACTTTCAGGATATTTGTGTCATGGTTTCGGGAGACTATTGCTTGCCAATCACCGAGGACCCATTTCCCGTACCCACCCTTCGGGGTGACCGTAGTTAGTATTCTTCAATATATCTTTTCTCTGATTTTGTGGATAGTATCTCGCCGTTGTTTGCTAATTTCTGTGCCTTGCAGGTCCTTCTCCGATTACTCGGCGGCTGAAGACTCGTGCCAACTCCGAGAGGGCATACCGATTATATCAGTGCTCCGGACGCTTTGCATACGACGTTCTCAACTACTTACCGACTTATAGGAGTTGGCTGACGAAGAAGCCATCGAGGGCTCGGAGGCAAATAAAAAGGAAGGGTGTCGCCGAGACTTTATTATCCGCACAACAAAGAACCGATTTGGAAGCTCAGTCCGTCGAGACACTCCGAGGTACGGAAAGAGTTCCTGTAGACCGAACTTCTCCCGACCCCTTGGCATCCGAAGACGAAGAGATGTTGCCCAAAATTGATCTCGCTGCAAGGCTGGCCGAGATGGCTGCAAAGAGCAAAAAGGCCCCACCGAAGAGGAAAGAAAAACCGAGCGCGAGCTCGGGGCCTGTGCATGCAAAAGGCCCATCTTCCGGAAGAACCCGGGTCTCCATTTCTCTGAAGATGAGAGACCGGCGAAGAAGCCAAAGGAGGGCGCTCGACTCCCGGAGGAGGCCGAAGGGTTTTCTGCAGGGGTTGACGATCCGAGCAAAAAGGGACCGGAAGTTGAGGTGCTGACAAGGCCGTGGTCTCCGGCGTTTGTAAATGCCGAGGGGAGGAACATTATGAACACCGATAGTGTTCATTCCGACCCCCGCCTGGGTTTGGGCCTTCTTCCTGCTCTTGCCTTGAAGGATGATATGGCATTGGTCCCAAGGAAGCTTGAGGATAATATCTCTCATTGCTCTTCATTGATAGTGCAAGTAAGTTTTCGGATCCGAACTCCTGATCTTTCGCGTTTTTGAAATATTTGCTAACTTATCTTTATTTTACTTTTATATTTTCAGACCGGGCAGTCAATGTTGAGGCTGCACGATCAATTCATCGAGCTCAACGGCGCGGCGAAGAAGTACAAGAGCAGGGCCGATGCAGCTCTTAAAAAGGTTCAAACAGCCGAATCTAACGCCGAGCAGCTCCGTGCCGAAAATGAAGGGTTAAAGAAAGACCTTGCAGAATGGAGGGAGCGCTCGGACAGGAGATTGGAGCAAGTTAAAGCCGAGCATGCCAAGGCATTGGAGGAAGCTCGGAAGGAGGCTCATAGTGCAGGTTTTACCGAAGCCGGCGAAGCTTATGCCGAAGATATTTTGAAGCTGGTGAAAGCAGGAGAGCGAAGGGGCTTCGGGAAGGGATTTCTGCATTGCTGCGATGTTTTCGGTGTTGCTCCCGAAGACCCCAAATATGCAGTTCCTGAAATGCCTGATTCTCCAGTTGCCGATGATCTTGATGATGATGGCGAGGATGACGGAGATGTTGATACTCCTGAGCCCGAAGGGTCAGCTGATGGGACTCCCTCTGAGAAAGGTCTTGCGGACAAGAGTTCAACAGAGGGGACCACTTCTGAGCTCCCACTGAATGAAACTATCCCCACCGCCCCCTAGGATAGGGGTTTCTGAATCTTTTGATTTGAACTTTTGTATAATTTTTGGTACTGGACGGCTCCGAACAATAGGAGTTCGCCGTTCCAGTGGGTTTGTAACCTTTAAAACAGGTTTCTTATTACGGAGCTGGCACCGAACAAGTACCACCCCGCTAGGCTCCGGTTTCACCGAAGTGGTGAAGGTTTCGCTTTTAGAATTTTTATCTAAGTTTTTCACTGTTTCAATTTTGTTGTGGATGAATGTTCGTATCTTTCATTTTTACGAGCTCAGTACTTAGAAAATACCTTAATCAAATATATTTTTCTTAGTAGCCCCTGCTTCGGGACAGGTCGGAGGATATAGTAGTTCGGATTTGTACCGAAGCAATAATAAAATGAAATGAAAATTTTCATCACTTGGGAAAATTTTCCACTGATAGCCCCTGCTCGGTTCTAATCAGAGGAAGTAGTTGCTCGGTTGGAACCGAAGCATAATGAAATGATAAAAATTTCCAACACTTGGAAAAAATTTCCACTGATAGCCCCTGCTCGGTTCTAATCAGAGGAAGTAGTTGCTCGGTTGGAACCGAAGCATAATGAAATGATAAAAATTTCCAACACTTGGAAAAATTTCCCGATAGCCCCTGCTCGGTTCTAATCAGAGGAAGTAGTTGCTCGGTTGGAACCGAAGCAATAATGAAATGATAAAAATTTCCAACACTTGGAAAAAATTTCCACTGATAGCCCCTGCTTGGTTCTAATCAGAGGAAGTAGTTGCTCGGTTGGAACCGAAGCAATAATATGAATGGAACGAATATTTTCCAATGGCGTGGCACCGGGCCTTAGCCATTTCCGAGGTGTTAGTTGGAACACCGGACTTTGATAGTTGTTTTGACGAAGTAATCTAAGTAAGCAATAGTTGTAGCGAAAGTTTCTTTTTCATTCATTTATCCGAACATCGTAGATAACAAGAGCGAAAAAGGGGCAAAACAAGTAGCCCGAACAAATTTTCTTTTAACAAGATTTTTCCTAAGCATAGAACTTCCTAAGCTTAGTGGCATTCCATGGGTTGCCGATGGGTGTTCCATCCATCTCTGCTAACTTGTATGATCCGTGTCCGGCCTTTGCGACCACTCGGAAGGGTCCCTCGTAGTTCGGTTTGAACTTAGTCTTTTTGGATTTCTGAACCACTTCTCGTAGGACAAGGTCGTCGACGTTGAAGGGTCTCATCCGGACATTCTTGTTGTATCCTCTGGCAACCTCTTGCTGATACGAGGCATGTTTCATGTGTGCTTCGTCCCTGAGCTCTTCGGCTAGGTCGAGCTCCCTGTCCATGGCCTCATTGTTGGTTGGTACATCGAAATTCTCTGTCCTTTGTTGGGATTAGGGTGGCTAGGGGGAGAACAGCTTCCATGCCGTAAGCCATAGAGAATGGAGTTCGGCCTGTTGCACGCCGGGGTGTGGTTCGATAGCCCCAGAGAACTTTTGGGAGCTCCTCGGCCCACTTACCTCTCTTTAGAGTTAGGCGTTTCTTGATTCCAGAAGATATGGTTTTGTTTGACGCCTCGGCTTGACCGTTGCCCTGTGGATACGCTACCGAAGAGTGGAAGATCCGAACATTGTACCTTTTGCAAAGCTTCTCGATCGCTTCGGCCACGAATTGGGTCCCGTTGTCCGAAATGATCGCATACGGGACACCGAAGCGAGAGATAATGTTCTTCCAAATAAAACGCTCTACATCGGTGGCAGTTATGGTGATTAGGGGCTCGGCCTCTACCCATTTGGTGTAATCGGCCAAAAGTTATCGGGTGTTTGAACCCTCAGGAGCCGTATAGCTTTCCCACTATGTCCGGCCCCATTGCGCGAAAGGCCAAGGGTGGTTATAGGTGTGAGTAGGCAGGCTGGTGCAGGTGAGAGGCGTGTTTTTGGCATTGTTCGCATTTCTTTGCGAACTCCTCGGAGGTCTTCATCATTTTCGGCCACCAGTACCCTTGAGTAAGGGCTCGGAGATGAAGAGACCGTCCGCCGGAATGGCACCCGCTGCTTCCTTCGTGGAGTTCTCGGAGGATGCTTTCTATTTGGGAATCGTGGACGACTTTTAAATCAGGGCCCGTGTAGGTCCTTCGGTATATGTTGTTGTTTGGATCCAAGTAAAAGTAAGAGGCCTTGCACCTGATTCTGTGGGCTTCTTTTCTATGCGGGAGTCGTGCTTGAGGTAGACATAGATCTCATCCACCAACTTGGGCCGAGGGATATAATTAGCACTTGCTTCATCTCCTTCTCGATGCTCGGACCTTCTATCTCTCCTAGGAGAATGGTTCGGTTGGGGAAGAAGTTAGCATGCAAGCCGTTGCTAGGGAGGCCAGAGCGTCCGCGTGGGCGTTTCGCTCTCGGCCTACCCATTCAATATTTACCGACCCGATCTCCTTTATCAGTTCCCACACCTTGTCGTAGTACTTCTCCATCCTGGAGTCCTTCAAGTTGTATTGATCTTTGATTTGGTTAACAATCAACTGTGAATCGCTGTATACTTGCACTGTCTCGGCACCTAAGTGTTTGGCCATCTTTAGGCCAGAGACTAGTGCTTCATATTCAGCCTCGTTGTTCGATGCCGGGAATCCAATCGTCAATGCATTTTCATGCATGACACCTTCCGGAGAGATGAGTACGATGACTGCTCCAGCTCCTCGGCTATTTGAGGCTCCGTCAACATGTAGGCGCCACGTATCTCCTTGGAACATTCTCCAAGTTTTGCCTCGTCTTTCTTCTCAAGGTTTCTCGGCCATAGCCAGAGTCCCTTTAATGACTTCACTCGATCCGGCTTACGGCAACTTTAGGTCAACTTAAGGTGTCAGTTCGGCAATGAAATCGGCCAGAGCCTGTCCCTTAATAGCGGTTCGGGGTTCATACCGAATGTCGAAATTTCCTAGCTCTAAGCTCCATTTGGAAATCCGAGTGGAGAGGTCGGCTTTCTTTAGTACGGGTTTTAAAGGATATTCGGTGATTACAATGATGGTGTGGGCTTGGAAGTAGGGGAGCAGTTTCCTTTTAGCCGTTACAAGGGGATAACACCAACTTTTCCAGAGGGAGGTATCTTGTCTCGGAAGGAACTAAGGTCTTGCTGGAATAATAGATTGGATGGAAATTGGCCCTTTCTTTCTTCACAAGGACCGAGCTCACGGCATGGCCCGAAACCGAGAGGTAGAGGTATAGATCTTCTTCAGGCAGAGGCATCACGAGGAGAGGAGCTCGGGAGAGATAGTCTTTCAACTGGCCCAGTGCTTGGTCGCATTCTTCGGTCCACTGAAAACTCCTTTTGCTTGTTTTCAGGGACTCAAAGAAAGGTCGGCACAGATCCGAAGACCGGCTGATAAACCTGTTGAGCGCCGCGGCCATTCCCGTGAGCCTTTGGACTTCCTTGATGGTGCTCGGGGCCCTGAGGTTTTGGATCGCAATGATCTGCCTTGGGTCTGCTTCGATGCCCCTTCGGGTGACCATATATCCGAGGAACTTGCCAGAGCCGACGCCGAATGCACACTTCTCGGCATTAAGGCGCAGCTTGTGCTTTTTCATGATAGCGAAAATTTCGCCGAGGTGCTCCAAGTGATCCGAGGTGTGCTTGCTTTTGGCCACCATGTCATCAATGTATGCTTCCATCGTGTCCCCGAGCTGCTTGGCGAACATTTTGGTAACCATTCGTTGGAAGGTAGCCCCAGCGTTTTTGAGGCCGAAGGGCATGACTTTGTAACAGTAGGTCCCTCGGGGAGATATGAAAGCTGTTTTCTCCTGGTCCTCTACTGCCATTGCTATTTGGTGGTACCCGCTGTAGGCGTCCATCATGCTGAGCCGAGCGTGTCCCGCCGTGGCATCGACTAGCTGGTCGATCCGTGGAAGGGGGAAGCAGTCTTTCGGGCAGGCGTCGTTAAGATTGGTGTAGTCTACGCAGACGCGTAGCTTCCCATTCTTCTTTGGCACAACTACGGTGTTTGCCAGCCATGTTGGATATTGAAGCTCTCGGATAGCCCCGGCATCGAGTAACTTCCCAACCTCAGCTATGACAGCATCTGAGTGGGCCGGAGACGAGCGTCTCGGTTTTTGTACCACGGGCCTTCGGAGAGGATCGACGCTAAGTGAGTGAGAGATGAACTGAGGGTCGATGCCCGGCATCTCATATGGTGTCCAGGCAAAGACCTCGATGTTCCTCTTGAGGAACTCCACCAATTGCTCTCTCTCGAAGGTTGTCAATGTTGAACCGAGGAGAAAGTAACGGGTCCGTCGTCGTTGATTGGTACAAGTGACGAGGTCCTCCCGCTTTTCTCCTTGGCCGGTAAACGACGTCCTCCAAAACCGGCCCGTCCGCTTGCTGTAGATTTAGGTTTTGGCTCTTTTTTTTTTTTTCCTTGGTGATTATCTTCTTCATGTGACTGCGTTCACCTGGCATCGTCTCGCCACCGTCTGGTCACCTTTGATGTCCTCTTGCCATCCCTCGGCGCCTATGAACCGGACAACTTGGTGATAAGTTGAGGCGATGGCCTCCATTTCGTGCAGCCAAGTTCGCCCGAGGATGGCGTTGTAAGGGCTCGGTGCGTTGACGACAACGAATTCCATTCGTAGATTCTTCGATCCTGCTCTTACCGGTAGGATGATCCGTCCCATCGGCCAGACCGGAGCCCCGTTGAATCCGAAGAGGGGGGAGTCGGCCGGCATCAGATGGTCCGGGTTCAAGTTCAGAGCCTTGAAGGCCGAATAATACAGGATCTCGGTTGAACTCCCTTGGTCCACGAGCACTCGTTTGACCCTGGGGATCCCCATGTGAACGGAGATTACCAGGGCGTCGCCGTGGGGTAGATGCACGTCTTTTAGGTCTTGCTCGGTGAACGTGATAGTCCACTGCTCGTCACGATCCGAAGTTCGCTTAGGGTTCCTCCAATCGTGAGGACTTGGGAGGATGCGCTATTTGCCAAGCGCGCCATTGTCTTTTCTTTGGTTGCGGCCCGTGGATTACGTGCACCACGAACTCTTGAGGGTCGGCCCTCCTATCTCCAACAAAGGCCGTGCTTGGGCCCCGTTATGTCAATGAACTGGTTCAAGCGCCCTGCGTAGCTTTGCTTTCGAGGAACTCCTTAAAAGGCCGGCATGCGGTGGTATAGTGTTATTCATCGTGATAGGTACACTTGACCTTGGTCGGCCGTTTGGAATAATCATACCAGTGCACTTATTGAAGCTTAGCCAAACGAACCATGGTTCCCACAGAAATGGCCCGTATGAGTTTGTAAAGAGGTTGGTTGAACACGGTGCGTACCGCGACATATTCCGAGGCTTCGGCACACGCTCTTGTTTGAATTCAGCAATGCCCGATCCTTCCGGGGCTCTCGGTCATTCTTCCGACCTCTGTTGTCCCCAGTTTTGACGGTATTAACTTGTTTCTTTCCCGAGTAATCTCCGGCGTTAGCCTTCTGATTTCCTGAGGTTCTCGAAAGCCTCCTCTCGGATATGACATCCTCCAGGTGGGCGAACTTCTCCACCGTCTCCATTAACCGGCTCATGTTTGCCGGGGGGTTAAGGATCAGCTCTTCAAAATCGCCGAGGTCTCGTCCGGCCGTACTTTGAAGGACGTGGCGCCATCCGGGGTCACAACTTTCAATGGCATTGTAAATCTCCCAAAAGAGCGCGCTCGGCGTACTTCCTCGATTTTTCGCCAAAACCGGCGCTGAGGCCTACGAGTGCGTCGATCGTCTTCGGTCGCGTGCTACTTGTCACGAACCGAGCTGTGAAGGCCTCTTCCAGTTCTTCAAAGGAACCGATGGAGCCCGATTGTAGTTGGTTAAACCAAACTAAACCGGTCCCCTGGAGGCTCACCGGGAAGGCCTTACACATCATGGCTTCGTCGTAGCCATAGAGCCCCATCAGCTGTCGGTAATGCACTAGGTGCATCACAGCGTCCGTTTTAGCATCATACTTTGTAAATTTCGGGATCGTGAAGTTTCTCGGAGGCTGAGTTTCTTGGATTTTTTGTATGTACGGTGAGTCCTGAATTTTTCGGAGCCTTGAATCGGCTGATTTCTCGGTCGAACGTGGGGCCTCATAGGCCTTGCCAGTACTGAATGCCTTTTTGGCGTTCAGTCTGTGCCGCTCATCGTTCGTGCCGAGGTCTTGGGGACGATCCTTCCGCTTTCCGGAATCGGTGGGCGGAGTTTCGGCTCTGTACCTTTTGGACTCTCCGGTACGTGGGTCCCGAACGACTATAAAATCGCCGGTACCATCTATATCGTAACCCGGTTTGTCAAGGTGTCCGTCACCTCGGATTCGCCGAGGGCTTTTGTTATGAACACTTCTACTCGGAGATTTGTCGTATCGCTCTCGGTGATGACCACCGCGTTGATCGGCATGGCCGCTAGATCTGTTTGGGATGATCTCTCGGCCGTCTGCATCGTATTGTACCGGAGCCTTGTCACGGTTTTTACGAGGCTGGATGTCGTTATGGCGGGCAGTCTGAGATAAAGACTGCCCGGTTGTGGATTGGGAGCTTGATGTAGAGTAGCCTCCCGTCCTCGTCGTGCGTTCCGTTCGGGCGTAATCCGAGCGTCTACGCGGAGAGGGGGTCTGTTCCCTTTGTTGAATAACTCGTCCTGTCGCGTCGGTGACAATGGTCTGTTGACCAAGGCGATCCTTGGCCGAGGGGCGTTGGGTGTACTGTGTGGCATGAGTGGCCTGAGTTGCTTGGGCCGTCGCCTTCCTCCGCCGCCTCGATGCCCCCGAGCGCGAGGCTGAGGTTGCTGGTTGTTTCGTTGTGAGGGCCTCAATCTGAGTCTTCATGGCAGCCATTTGCTCCTGCATTTGCTGCACGGTATCGAAAGCATTTGGGCTCGGAGTGAGCCCAGTAATTGGGTGAGTGACAATCGCTGCACGGGAGCCACCTCCGACGGCAGCTCCTGCCTCCGGACCGTCGTTTGGAATGATCACCATGGAAGTGCTGAGAAACAGAGGAAGAGTAATCTCCAAGGAGAAGAGAAGAACGCCGGAAAGGTGATCAAATCACTCGGTCCCCAGCAGAGTCGCCAATTGTGGAGTCCTCTTTCTCCGATGATCCCTTCACGTGGTGATGGAAGACGGAAGTGATGTCCTCGCTCTTGAGTCGTGCCTAGTCCTGCACACTCAACGAACCGTTAGCACCAGACTGGACCTTGGAGCCCAGAATGGTACTCCGACGGTCAAGTAAGTAAACAGAGAAGGCGAAGGGTAGATCTAGGGTTTTCGTGGATAGAGTATTGCGTACCTTTCTCAGGTGATTGAGTTTACCTTTTATAGGTGAGCTCTGATGTGCTCGTCACGTGACTTAACCGCTCGGCTGACGTCATGGTGACGAGCCCGAAAGAATATGCGTTGAACGCATGCCTCCAGTAGGATATCGACACGTGTCGTAACCGCTCGGATCACGTCACCTGTCACGATCATAGTTTGTTACGGGCACAGGCCGCATTAATTGCCTTGCTGACTCAGCACTCTACCTTCTGGAACATTCTCGAATCATGGAGCCAGCTTTAACTCACCTCTCGGGTACGCCCCGAGGTCATTCAGCATCAACCCTGAAAGGTTGTGAACAAGTTGAATATATGGCAGCTCTCGGCTCATTACCGAGACTGAGGCCCGAAGCCCCAATCTATTCTTTACAAACTAGTTTGAACAACCAATCCGAAGAGTCCCTCCATACTAGGCCCTCGTCGACCAACAGGTAGGTGTCTCTAAGAAGTGAGTAAAGTGCTCGGTATACCGGACCCCTACAAACAGGTATAACGCTTGGATAAAGGATGAAAAGGGGTGTTTACTTGGAGATCATGGAGTGGCAATGAGGGAGTGAGAGAGCTGATGGAGTGGCAAGGAGGCCACTCGTAAAAGGAGCAATCGAAGAAGCAAATGCCATTGGCTGCTCTTGCTGCCGGAGAGAGAGAGAGAGAGAGAGAGAGAGAGAGAGAGAGAGAGAGAGAGAGAGAGAGAGAGGTTCTTTCAATAAATTGAAGAAGGAATGAAGGATAGTAGGAGTATATATACCTGACGAGAATAACTGGAAATTGTTTTGGGGGAGAGAGAGAGAGGGAGAGAAACACACCCAAAGTCAAACTCAAGCCTTACAAACCCCGTTTTCCGGATCTGTGCAAGAACAAAAGGAAAAAAAAACCCCCAAGACAATGTAAAACTCACTGATATCCTCCTCCTTTCCAATTTGAGGGTAAATGAAGTGCCCAATAGTTGGCTCAAGCCAATACAACAGGAAAAAAAAAAACAAATTAAAACAGAAAAAAGTAAACATACATGTAATAAAGTCATACAGGAACGTAATTGTGCTTACTTTTCCTGTTTCTATTGCAACAACGGAACGATCATTTTCAGCTATGAAGACTATCAAAACCAGGCTTCGGAACAAAGTGGAACATGAATTCCTTTTAGACAGCTCCCTCATCTACATTGAAAAGGATATTTATTTGAAATTTTGTTTATAACCAATTTTAGACGATTTCTGAGATTTAAAAACACGTTGAGTACCATTATAATAGAACTGTACTCTTTGGATGATAAACCTATGAATACAAGTTTTTTTTTTTTTTTGTATTAGGTATAACTAATCTTAGGAGACGTGTTCTTCTTTTTGGCATTAAGTATATTGCTCTTTTTGGGTGTCACCTCCACCTTCAAATCCTGGTTTCGCCGCTGGGTGAAACCTCCAACACTCTTGATAGGTGGCGAATCTGTTTTAAGGATCTGATTGTGTTTCACCGGACTCGATTCACATATTGTATTCTGTTATTTATATTTGTAATCTTTAGCTTACAGTTTATTGTTCAATGAAACTGTATTCTGGAATATACCGATTGTATTTTACCCAACATAGGAATCTGCCAAGATTGGCAAAGAGAATGAGTAAGGGGGCAGGGCTTGACGTAATCCATTTGGGAACCTTTGATCCTAACATCATTCTTTATCTTGCAAAGGACTGTATCCTGCAATTCCTTTCCAGTTTCCAGCCAAATGCTGTCTTCATTTTGAAGACCGGATGTGACATATTAAGGGAAGATTTTGTAATTTACCCCATCTTTTCTTCAACTTTTTGTACTTATTTTAGGGACCCATCATCCTTTTTAGAGATTTGGTCTTTATTGCATTGAAGATGCTCGTAGGAAATGTGGGGGCCGAATATACGTGCATTGGGCCGGATAGATTATGAGGCCGTACGAAACAATGTCATTAGGAATGGGCCCGTTGTGGCCGACAGATTATATCACCGAATCGGTTAGTACCGTAAGGCATGGAGATGTAGCTCAGAATCAAGGAGTAGGCCAGTCGGATTGTGCGGTATACGGGTGGGCGGTGAAGGCCCGACCTATGAGCCAATCCGGATAGGCCGTTAAAGCGGTTACAAAGAGCACGTGCCGAGGGCTACCTGGCACTATGAGAGAAACTTCTAGAAGTCTCTAGTTGAACGCGTGGCGCCTTGCTATAGGCCGTGTAACGTGACCGCTCACGTGACGAGTGACGTCACATGGCTTGGAGAGCAAGTACACGGATATCTATAAATACCAAGGGATAAACCCTAGAGGTACACACATAATCTCATATCTACTACCCTTCGTACTCTCTTCTTCTCTATTCGAACTTGATCGTCGGAGTGTCCTTGGGCAAGAGGCCCAAGTGACACTAACCAGTGTTCTCTGGTGCAGGATCTATTGGAGAAAGAGGAAGTACGCACAGAAGGAGTCTAACCTCACGAAAAACCCCACCACAGGAAAAGTCTGCCCAAAAATTTCCAGCGATCCAATTGATTTCAGCGTCCCAGGTAGGGTTGGCTTTAGAAATCCCACACAGAGCACACACTTGCTTCCAAACTGCTCTGGGGATGATGTTGGGGAACCAGAGAACAGCCCAACTATAATTGAAGGGGCCAGCAGTTTATACTCATCTTCACATTCCATGTATAAAATTAATCTCTCATTTAAATCTGTCAACCGAAAATTTAACTTTGTGCTACTAGGACCAGATAAACAAACAAGAAACTACACTGGCTTGGAAAAAAGTAAAACTTATGCTCCGTTTATTTGGACGTAAAATGTTTTCCTGTAAAGTGTTTTCTCTATTTTCTATTGTTTGGTTACAGAAAACATAAGGAAAATATCTTACACTGGAAAACATTTTCAACTAATTGGCGTAAAATGACTTTTATCTGAAACTTCCGTAAGTTATTTTCCGCAATCCTCACAAATATTTCTCCACTTCGTCATCATCATCTCCACATCCCAACAACAACCCCCTCAACACCTCTCTCACCTCCGTATCACGGCAATCCCCCTCCGATTCAAATCCTTCTCTCTCCTCACCAACCTCTTCATAACCTCCCTCTCCTCCTCCGCTCCCCCCTCTCCATAAACGACTTCACCAGATCTGACAGATCCACCGCCGTCTTTGGCGGCGAATACTCTTCCCTGCCGTTGCAGAGCTGCCGCCCTCTTGAACCTCGCAAGAACTTTTTCCATTTCAAGAGAGAGAAACCAAAGATGATGAAGTGATCGAGATTATGACGACCCACCCAGAACAAGAAGTTAATCTGTGATTTTATGAATAATTATCTGTATAAAGCATATATAATTTTAAATAGCTGAGCATATATAATTTTAAATAGCTGTAGCGAGATAAAAGTCATTTTATTTAGAGCTCCACTTTTTACACGCAGATACTTGTATACATACATACAATATCTGGCTAACATCAATTCGGACACATAAATCTCCACTTTGCATCTCAAATTTACCCTGTTATTGAATTGAAGTTGCTGTTATTAATTGAAATGAAGTTGCATCAGTAGTGGTTGCTTTAGGAAATTGTATTAAGCTAATATTTTGCAAATTTCAACCAAACATCGGAAAACAAAAACGGAAAAAGTTATTTTTGACAAGATTGTTTTACATGAAAAATATTTTACGTTGAAACAAACGGAGCCTTATAGTAATTGATATTGAGTTAGCCAAAAGAATCCACACTTACGTTACAAGCACGATAAATTAATACGAGAGAAAGGTAACTAATGAAGAGTCAAGAACTGCTACCCGGTTTGCGATTCACTGGTTTTCGGATCTGGATGAGACACGGATGCAATTGGCTCCCATGTTTTTAGGGGAAATAAGTTAAATTCTGGCTTTGGCATGGAAGAAACACATCTCTGCAGTTGGTCGTTGAACTTAGATTGCAGTATTTGAGGTGAGAGCAATTCTGGTCTTTTAATAACTTCAACTGTGGAGCTTCCTACAAGGTTGATCTGTGGAGAAACATTGGCAAAAGAAGTAACTATAAATTGAATTTATAAGCATTTTATCGTTCAGCAACATATTCGCGGTATGTAATCACTTGGCTCTCATACTTCAGAAAATTATAAACTCAGGTTCTCAGTAGGTGAAAAGGCAACTCAAAGTGGTTTACAAGGACATGAGGATGAAGACGGTGACTCCTGAAAACTTTCCTGTACTTGTGCATCTCAGTTTACCCTTTTATAATATCTGCCACATCTGTTTTACCTAAGACAGAGAAAATAGAAAAGTAACAAGCCGAAGACAGGTCCAAAAGAATACAACATGTAGAAGGTACAAAATAGTACTGATTCAATATCACTCATAGACTGCGGACAGATATACTAAATTTGTTTCTGTTTAGTATGACAAAGAACAAAATTTACATTAAAAATTGAACTTCTTTTTTATAGCATCCCATGAAGAAAACTTAGCGAAAGCTTGCAACAACAAAAACAAATTGGGACGCCTTGGTCACCCAAGGCTACAGTCACACGCACAAGAACAAGCCCAGCACACATTAGTAACGACCCCACGAACCAGACAACGCTAGTCCCGCTCAATGAGACACATCAGGGAGATCCAGAGTAACCTTTTGTTCTTGTCGTCAGGGTGATAACAGTCGACTTCATAGAGTTGGTTTCCTTCCCCAAACCATATAATTGGTCAATCAGGGTGTTAAGGAATGGCAGCATCAAGATTCATCTAGAGGGCGAAGACGATTTTGAAGAGCTTTGTGCCGAAGGATGTACACAGTCAACCGAGTTACAAAAAACAAGATCTCACCATTATCAGTGAGAGAGAGAGAGATTAACTTGCTGGCTTAAGAAAAAGAATAATGTGCCTACAGAATACATCTACCCTAAGTTCTCTTCCATGCCTTCTAAAGTATTTAACAAAAAACATCGAACTCCTTTGATTCCACTCAAGGGCGGCGTTGTGATGAAGAAAACCTATCTCCAACAAAGTACATAAGCTGGAATACTTGCATACGGAAGTCGATGAGCTACAAAAGATCGCCCTAGTGTTATTCATTCCCGGCTTAACATTGGTGGTTATTCCCAGAATAATCATCTCAGTGCACCTTGTAGAGCTTAGATAGCTGCCTACATGTGAAAGGAATGGTTTGAATGTAGCCATTTCTTGTCCCCTGTTAAGCTTCATTTTATAAATTAAATCTAGATCAAGCAAACGCAGCTTAACTGCAGCAGGTGAGCGCTGCACTGCGATCTGCATATCAAAAATACGTATTTTGCCACCCAATGAGCACCCAAAAAAACCAGCAACTAATACAAGAAAAGGCAATGACATACAACAGAACAAATGACATACCCAACATCAAGAAAGCAGAAACAACAATCGGCCACCAAAGAGAAATTAAAGTAACATGTAAGTGTTCAGTTTGTTGAATATGGTAGGAAAATCTAAAATGTACAGTTGAAATACCACAAACTTACCAAAAGAAAATACTGCATCCAACAACTAAGTGTACTCAAACCCATCAGCATTAATTAGTCTGCAAATTATACTTTGAGAAGCATAATAAGTAGTAAAGCTAAGGCAAGCAAGAACAATAAAGTACATACAAGGGAATCGACAGCACTTATAACATAATAGAGAAACTCATCATACCCATTGAGAAGCCATGCGAAAGAAAGCTTTTGAAACAGGCACAATGCAAAACCTGTGCACAATAAAATGAAATACAACATATTAATTCACACATGGTAACTTCACAATAGGCTCATCAAGCCAAATATAATTCAAGTGGGTCATACAGCCTGTTTGGTGTGATTGACTCGGTGCAAAACGAGAGAATTAAATCTCAAATGTTTATGTACGAAGTGAATAATGAAAAGGGGTGAGGAAGCGAACTCTACAATTGTGCCAATTTTGTTTCTCAAAAAAATGAGGAGTTTTGGAGAGAGTATGGCGACAATTAGTTACAATTTCTGACAACACTGGGATTGCGTAACAAAATACAAAAGAAAAAAAGAGAAATTCCACCAGTCTCGCATGGTTTGCTCTCTTATTCATCCAAGCATCATCGCGAGACACCACAATCAATTAGTTTCCTTTCTTACTCAGATGAGAAACTTCAAATTTTTCTTTTTATCTCTACAATTACCCATTGGACTACATGCTTGATTGGTAGCAGGGGCGACTCCAGGATTTTCATCCAGCGCTGACAAAATTACATAACCTGTATATGATGAAAGGCTATATGCAAAAAAAAAAAAAAAATCTGACGGCAAAAGAGATATATACACTATAACATAGGGGTGAGTAGAAAATCCGTCAAACTGTGAATCCAGTCCAAACCAATCCAAACCGATTGGTTTGGTTCGGTTTTTTAGTAGCATGGTTTGGTCTTGGTTTAAAAAAATTAGAATCCGTAGTCAATGGTCTGGTTTGTGGATTTACGTTCATGGTTCCGGTTCCAATCCGATCCAAACCATGTATATTATGTATTTTATATATATATATAAGCCATAGTTAACTAACTTCCAAATTTAATTTATTCATTATTCCTTCTCTGGAAAGATTTTATTTTGCCTAGAATTCACAACTTATTCCCCTAATTCCAATACACCAATAGTGGTTTAGTCATAGCAAATAAATTCGGTGATGAAATTCTCCCTTCGAATTTTGATTCCACAGCATGTTTCTATTTTTCCAAATTTCTATACATAATTCAGTCATGCCTATTCTTATTCCTTGATTTCCTTCATTACCATGATTAATTACCCTAAATTTCTATATATGAGAACCTATTCGTATTCTATATAAACCTAACGTAGTAAACCTAAATTTTAAGTACTCTAAATAGTTTACGGAAATAATATCTCAATTTTAAGCAAACCGTGGTTCGAAACCGAATCCGAACCGTAGTTTAATGGTTTGGATTGGTTTGGTTCTATGCCTTTTGTGGGTTGGTTTGGTTCTTCAAATTCATAATCCGTAGATAGTGGTTTGGTTCTTGGTTTACTACAAAACCGAACCAATCCGGTCCATGCTCACCCCTACGTATAACATCCCTCGACGAATCTTCATAATTTGGAGAATGCAAAAAGGACCTCAGGACTTGTTTTTGGCTTATTCTCTGTAAATTTTAAAATGAAAAACTGATTCTTGCAAAATTGTTCTGTTTTGAAGAGGGGCTGTCAAACATACAAAACTTCAAAGGGGAAAATGAAAAGCTAAAAATAGGCTCCTTAAAGTTTAACCAAATGAATTTCCTATTTTCCTTTCCAACATTAGTTGTAACCAAGGTTCAATAGACTATTTGTAAATGTGTAATACTCCATTATCCTTTGAAACGTGTACAATATATTGGGCTCTAGGTTTGTTTTGTTTTGTTAGGGCTATAACAATTTGGTTCAAATATAACTAGAAATATTTTTTTTAACCTTGCACGATTAACCAGCGCTGACAATACTAAAAAAAATTAATTTATATTTAATTTTTTTTTTTTTTCAGTGCATTTTTTAAACCCAGCGAGGTCGCTTGACCTCGCTGGTATCAATGTGGAGTCGCCACTGATTGGTAGAACTACCAACAGTTGATGAGTAGTGAGGGGTTTGTGTAATCTCACGTGTAACATTTCATATTTCATAGTTCAACTTTTGTGAGATTGTTCCTTTTTTTTTTTTTTTGGGCAATTTAATTTCATTAAATTAAACTGATTACCAGCGCTAAGGGGCATACCCCTCAAAATAGATACGGAGTACAAAAAACCATAAGTACCAGTCTCAAACAGCCAAAAACAACAAACACACACCAGCTAACAACCACTTCCAAACACAAGTTGAACAACCAAAGCCCAAGGAATTCAGGCCTAGCAACCTACTTTCAGTGGGATCGTTATGCTAAGGATGTATAATTCATCAATAGATTAAAATGCAGTCCATGGAAGAGTTCAATATCAGGTCAAATCCAGCTATTCAAACAGGCCCTAATAGAGTTGAGTGCAGCATTTGCTTTACAGCTCTATGGTGATTTTATTTTTCAAACAAAAACAAGAAGGAAGATAAAGTTCATAAGTGGAATGTAGAAGGTTAAGCAATTGGAGAGGGGTTTATAGGGATAAAATTGGAAGAACAAAGCATACATTTGTCTGCCTCCTGCCAGGGCTTCCTCAGCTGGGTCTTTCCATTCATCAAAACTGCACAAATGAAAATTCGCAAATTAAATTGGTATCTGCGCTTTCGCTGCACAACTCAGTTCCTCCTCTATGAATACTGAGAGAGAGAGAGAGAGAGAGAGAGAGAGCATACACCCAACCGTAGCGCCTGTCGAAGAGTAGACGTTTGGAGTTTCGTGTCGACGCTGAAGAAGTAACCTTGATATTCGATTCACTCATTCTCCCTTTCACTCTCTCTCTCTCTCTCTCTCTTACAACTGATGATTGTTGTGAGGGGAAGTCTTGGGGTCCGTTCGGAATTGGAAATCAAGAAAAGAAATAGGGAATCAGGAGATATGTGTTCGATACTTTGGAGCCCAACTTGGGTGTGTGTATGGTAGGGTATGTCGTTCAAACGTGTTTTAAACGGTTTAAATTACATGAACGATTTAGATTACAAAGAAAAAAAGAGGAGAGAGAGGAATAAATTTGGGTTATCTAAAACATTTTAGGACGACCGAGATGTGTGATCAGACACCACGTGGCCATATCTTACACACCCAAATTTTTCTCGACCCGTTGATAAAGAAATCACGTAATTCATATAAAATGACAACATGTATGCTATTTCTTTATAGGAGGCAGTAAATTTCATTAATAACGAAGGAGACCATTACAAGGGCCACCTAAAAAGTCACAATCAAGTAAACTCCCAAAAAACAAGAGACCAAAGCTTGGAAGTGGCCTTACATACATATCATTCCTATGCAGAAACATAACCTCACAAAGCTAGCTATAGGACTGACTTACATGCCTTTTCCTACGCACAAACATAACAAGGCCATGATCTTGCAATAGGAACCCTGAAAGCTCCACCACAGATTCCGATCAATAGTTCAAGCAAGGTTCGAGTTCCACCCGGTTTGAAAGTCTCAAATTGCAATAAGAAAACCGATCTTCACCGATGGCGGATCCGCTGAAAAGGAAATGCAGGCCATAACAGTATTTATGTTTTAGGGAAAAAAAAATTCACACACCATTTATATTTTGCTTTTGAATGACAGACAATTTCAGCATAGAATTTACCTAAAATTTCTATAATTCATCTTCCTAGTCCGACCAAAAAGAAAATATATATATATATGTACCAAAAAAATTGAAAGATAACTAGTCCCCCTTCGTGGCGTATCTTTTACATTCCTTTTTCATGCACGTCTTCGTTCTTTTAGGAAACTAGCAAACAATTAGTATATTGTTGAAAATATCTATTCGTAATTGTTACTCGTAAAAAGGTTCCAAATCATTTTGTGTTCTTTATATTTACCCTTTTTCTCTCACAATAAATATCTCAACAACTTCCAAAACACAGTATATGATCAAAATCTTCGTTAAGTTAGTGCAAGCTTCGATTTCAATGGCTTCCCCAGAGCGTTAGCAGAATTTGCTCCACCTCTTTCTCATTCGGTCATTACATTATTGCAACACTATATATAGCCCAAATATGCTAAACACGTTACAGTCAAGAATACAGACAGTGAGAATGGAGAGGCTGATACAAGGACAAAATTCTAGATAGAGGCCAAGGTACAACCACCACAAGCGGCGTCGATTGAATGAAACATGAGTGAGACCTGGGGCTTGGAACAACAAGAAAGATACTCTACCAAACTGGTCAGGCCTAGAGCAAAATGCTATTATGATGGGGCACCGAGATACGAGGCAAGCCGTAGAATGTCGTTGAAGATCCCACCGGCCGTGACTTGGGCACCAGCGCCTGGTCCGCGCACTATCAGAGGCTGCTGTTGCTTGTACCTTCCAGTGGTGAATGCGATGATGTTGTCGGACCCTGACAGCTGCGCAAATGGGTGATCTTTCTTGTATCTTCTCAATTCAACTGTTCCTTTTTTATTAGCAACATCCACCACTCCAACATATCTCAACACCTTAAAATGCCACAAACTCGTGAGAAGAGAAACAAATACTTATAATTTAAAAAAACTTCTAAATGAGAATTTAACATTTCGAGTGGAGCAAAGAACTCAGTGAGCTGTTATGGTTGAACTGCTACTAATCGGGATTCTGGTAATTGATTCTTATGTGAAGCAGGATTTTTTGCTAAATCAACCAGAAGCGTATTTGGACCCCCATAAGTAAAACAAACAACAGAGTTGCTTCATTGGATTCTTTGCCCTTGCTATTTTGAGAGTATGCTTTATAATATCGGCTAGTTAATAGGTGAATCAGAGTACAAAAAGCTTGGGCTAACTCGTTTAATACAGAAATGGTCTCAGAATACTCACTTCCCCTTCATCTTCTGCATCCTGACGTTTCTTAGCCATTTCATGGTCATGCTGTGGCAGTTGCTGGAGATATTCCTCAGCTGATCCACAACCCTGAAACAAATAATCAAACCATGAAGTCAGAGACAAACCTTGTACGGTGTCTACTGGAAATAGAGAGTATCTTACTCTCAATGGCTGTGGCACAAGACTTTGAACAGGGATATCAGAAAGTTCTAGCTTTAGACCAGCTTCTCTGGCAAGAATTATCACCTGAAATATTATCAAATATGATTATATCTCACTTGTCCCAACAGAAGTAAAGATATATCTCACCCGATTGAACCAGATTGAGAGTACGAAGACAGTCACCCTGTTTTCTCTTCTATTTTTCTATACCTTGTTGGTTCCTTCTCGATGACCAATTTAATTTAGACAAGCTAGTTCACAACTGCTTTCTCTTGTGAAACATTTTATTAGTATAGCATTGTCACTTCTAAATACAAATTGTAGACATCTTTACTAATTAAAGAGCTCTCTGAAGTGTGAAGCACATAAAGCCATAAGGGCGCTTGTTAACAACAATCAATCCATGACACAAGGTTAGCGCCTATTACCTTTCTGGCAACATCTGTTCCAGATAAATCATCCCTCGGATCCGGCTCAGTATAACCTGCCTTCTTTGCCTCTACCACCACCTCACTAAAAGCTCGTGTTCCTATGAAGTTGTTGAAAATGAAACTCAGAGTCCCACTGCATCAGCAAATCTTGGGGTAAGAGTATGTACACGAGCAAGGTAATTTATTTATTTTTTGGAGAGCCTAAATGACCAATTTCGATCAGCAATTTATCAGTTTTGCTAGTAGATAAGTCAGTATGACTAACCTAAAAATGCCTTCAATCCGCATTATTTTATCCCCAGTTTCAAGGAGACCTTGTAAAGTTGTAATGATTGGAAGACCAGCTCCAACAGTAGCTTCATAGAAATAATGAGTATAGGACTTCCGTTGCAGAGCTCTCAACCTCAAATACTGGTAAGTGGATAACACCCGTGTTATGGACGCCCATAGTTTGAGAGAGAAAGCAAAATAAACTGACTGCCAACTATTTGTTAGTAAACGAGGCTATATCATTGTCGGTTAAAAAAAAAAAAAAAAAGATGAGGAGGCTAGACCATTTACTGGAGAAAAGGATGCTCAAAAGCCAGCATTGCTATACTAAAAATAATAACCGCGTACAAAATCACGTAGCCAAAATATTACCTGATCAAGTGGTCCTGAGTTTGCCTTTTTATTTGGGGTAATAAGATGTATTCCTTGTCGTAACCAGTTACAGTAATGGCTTGCAATGCCAGAATCTGATGTACAATCTACCAACACAGTATTTGGGATAAAATGATTTCCATGCACATTTTGAACAAATTTCTCCAAGTCAGTGACTTCTCCTTTCTCCTTTTGAAGTTCTCTCCATTTAGTTAAGTCTATACTCCTGCAACCAGAAAAAGAGTTATCTTTTCTTAATGTTCAACCATTTTTATTTGATAAACAAAACTCAATCCAAGAAAAGGCATTAGAAAATGGGACCCTAATTGACCAAGAAAGTAACAGCCAAGGGAACCTAAGAAAAGTGGCAACAAAAAGATTAAAAACAAAGGAGTTATCATTAAGTTGTTGTGTTGGTCAGACTTGAGTTGAAGCTAAAATCAATCTGATTATTTGGTTAAGTGTATTTATAGAGCAACCCATTATCTCTCTAATCATTTGTTTGTTGGTTACATAAGAAGAATCATACGCATAGTTACCCTGTTTGTACTTCTCAATGTTAGTGAAGAGTCCAATGCTCTACTTTTCTAAAATTCAGAACAAGTTATGTTCTGATTCCATTGCATACAGGATGAGGCCTTCAATGGAGAAAATAACCCATATGACACAATTATATAACAAATGCTGATGGAATGTATGATAGAATAGCGTGTTGTCCTAACTTACTCACTCTGTCCTAAAATTGGATGTCCAAAATCACTATTCACGCCTCTCAAAAAATCATCTATATTTTTTAAGCTATGATGAATTATATGCAATATGGATCATGTTTGATAGATCTTACTTAGTTTTATTAAACAACGTTTTTGAAATCATAAATAATATTATAAAATAAGAAATATAGATAATTTTTTGAAAGGTGTGAATAGTGGTTTTGGACATCCATTTTGGGATGGTGGGAGTATTAAATTTACTTGAAAGCATCGCTTAATACATAATTTGGAAATTCATAGCCGAGATTCACAAAAATCAGATAATGGTAAAAGTTATTTATTTAATTCGTGTTGTTCCCTGTTGTCCCTCTTCTATTTACTACTTCATTGGACAGAACTCCTAAAATCAGCAGCTAATATCTTGACAAACTTCGTATAGATCCATTTCTCTTATGCTTATGCCAATTTTGTTCCAGAAACTAAGTAACCGTACATTGGTCTCCCCCTTTCTTATACAGAATGCACCATGATATCAACTATTTGAAGGAAAACAGTTACTGATAACTTACGTATCACTCAGAAGCATTGTCTTTGAGCCTGTGATACCCATGACACGCAAATCAATCTTAAACTTTTCCTTGAGCACTGCTGCCTGCCAAAGAGAACTTGTATATCATGGCTTGCATAATCCAAAATAAAAAGCATTCCTGAATAACAAATACCCGTTACAGTCCTAGTTAACATCAGATTCCTAGTTAACATCAGATAACTGCACTTCAAACAAATCAATTTATCATGGATTGCCCGACAGAATCCATAGTCTGGAACCTGCCATTAGTAATACTATGCAATAGTGACTTATAAAATAATAGTGTACCTGATCCCTGAGCTGGTCAAGCAAGGTGCTACCAATCAATCCAGGCCCAATAATACCCATTGCTATCGTGGTCCTAGAGAGATAGAATCTTGAGTGAACTGCTCTAAGGGCCCTCACACAGTCTTCTTGTTTGACAACCAGAGTGATGTTGTACTCTGAGCAACCTTGGGCTATAGCACGAACATTAATATTCGCCTGCAGTACATAAACATTTGTGAGCTTTACATGCAATTTATGAGAAACATGCATATATTTGTTTCCACCACGTAAGGAAAGAAAACATTGGTTTTCCCATAAAGCATATACTACTAAAGAACACATGTAAACATAAGGTCGTAACCCCCAAACAAAAGTCTACTCCCTGCACTCAAGTTCTCACTTGTTTTTTTTATTTTTTTTATTTATTTTCCATGTAATTGAAATATAGAATGAATCAAATAGATGACAGTAGCCTGCACGTTGAGGTAACACTAATTCATAAGAACAACTTCACCAACCTTTGCCAGTGCATTGAAAAGTGTGGCACTGACTCCGGGAGTACTAGCCATCTTCTGGCCGACTGCTGCCAAAATGCTACAGTTTGGGATGACTGCAACCTGAAGAAGACTTGTTGAAATCTTATCAGATGATTCAGATTAGACAATGAAACAAGATCATATCTATGCCCTCAAATTCAACATAATAATGAAGACAAAATTATTGAAATTATGGGCTTCTGGGATCACAGGAAATTATATGCTTTCAAACTTGGCTCACAAAGCGACAAGCTGAGTAACTTGGCCTGAGGATATAAAATACAGATGTGATGGCAGTGAACCATCCACGTTTTATATCAGTAAAAGGTATAGCTTCTATCTTACCCACTCTAATCTCATAAGGTCACCATAATCACAGGATATATTCTGCACTGAATCAATTATCTAAAATGTTTTCTTTGGCTACTATCAACCATGCCATAGACAAATTATTTGGGATTGGCATGTGAATATTTTATGCGCAAATCGTCAAGAATTAAATGCTCTACTAAATCAGAAAGCTTCATCTCTTCACCCCTCACTGTAACCTCTTACTTTTTCCTTCTTGATGATGGAGAGAGAGGAAATGAGTGTCCTTCACAGAAAGTTCCTTTTTTTTACAAAAAGTCAGGAATTAAAATCTAACAGAGCTTGAATGTCTAAACGTTTCCAGCATGACTAGTGACTACTATGCTGCAATAACAAATATTTTTACTCCTGCAGAACTTTGAGAAAGGACAACTCCATCACGTCTTAGTGCAAAACATGAGATCAGCAAACACGATTACAGGAACATAAAGGAAGCCAAAAGCACTCGCAGAGTCTTAATAATCATGATTGAGAAAAGTTAATAATTCAGGACAATGGTTAAATAAATAAAGAAAATCAGCTCTTGTGATTCTATATTTCTATCAACTCAAACTACCCCACCTGAGAAAGACGTCCGGCATCCAGAGCTTGACCAAATCTAGATTCTAAAGCCTTAGCAACAGCTCTTACTTCCTTCTCGGGGACAGCAAAACACACAGAATGCTCACTGCTAGCCTGCGTAGTCCCATCAATAATCATATGAAATCTTCAAATAAATGCAGGGAAAACCTTGATCAGCTATGAGATGATGAAGATACCTGTGATATCATGATAACATTAGCTCCTACGTCTTTCACTGCACCAAAAATTGCACTAGCAGTACCAGGAACACCAGCCATTCCAGTACTGAAAACAAATGTGCAAGGTTTTGTTTAAATGGGAAAGGAAGTTGAAAAAGAGTGTACAACTATCAAAGGAATGAGCAGGAGTATCATCACAATAAAATCTCACCCCTCGACATTTACAAGGGCCAAATTGTCTATTGTTGCAAACCCTTTGACAAAAGATTCCGATCTCTGGCCCTCTTCCAACTCATTGATCGAAGACCTGCATATCCTTGTGCCAGGTGCTGCGAGATTGAAGATGTTTCTTATAACAATTGGAATCTCGTACTGCATCACTGGAATGATAGTCCGGGGATGTAAAACATTAGCCCCAAAATATGACTGCAGAAGCATTGTCTGTTGTTAAAAATGAGAAATAGCAAGTCTTGGCAGCTTTGATAGTACTAAAAGGATATTCAAGTTCACCATTTCCCAGGCCTCTTGATAAGACAACGTCTTCAGTACCACAGCCTCATTTACTGCAGAAGAAATTTTATTTGCTTAGCATTCTAATCGAACACCAAACGTAAGATAGTTATTAAAAGTTTCAGCCAGGAAGGTACTTCCCCCGACAAGTGAGCTTTACAAGAGATATCTAGAGAGAGAGAGATTTCATGTGTTGGTATTGGAGCAGAGAAGCCCTAAACTATTTCGAGAGAAAGAAACATTGAGGCATTTCAAATCTGCAAACAAGAGGTCCACACAAACCTTTTCTGGGATCGGCACTATAAACACCATCAACATCAGTCCAAATTGTGACTTGGCGTGCCTTGAACAAAGCACCCATTATAGCTGCGGAGAAGTCACTTCCATCTCTTTTCAAAGTTGTAGGAATATTTTGAGGTGTGCTGGCTATGAAACCCGTTGCAATGATTGTCTGAGATGGATTTTGTGAAAACCATTTCTCAAGTCTTTTTTCAGATTCCACATAATCTGGATCAACAAGGTCAGAACCAGCAGGATTTACAATAAGGACCTCCCTTGCATCCATCCAATTACAATCTGTTCCGTTCTGCACCATAGGAGAAGAAATTTATTTTTTAGTTACCTTTCAAATCTCAAATACTCTCCAAACTAAAGAGAACACAGCAAAGCGCACCACCTTTCTGACAAGAGAAGCCAATATCTGAGCAGACCATAACTCTCCATGTCCAACGACAAAATCTGTAAAAGACTCTGTAGCATGACCAGCTGCAGTACATTAAATATGCAAGCCAATAAAATATGTTAGATTCTTATCCTAGCAAGAGGTTGAACCTACAAGGCAAACAATAGACCTTTCTAAAATTACATATCAGGAAAAAAAAAAATAAAAATGAAAACTGTTTCGGTACCAATATATATTGCACGTAGCATTGCTTTAAGGTTATCGATGTCATGACACAACTGAGATAAGAATATAGCAAGATCATCCACTTGAAGTAGATCAAGCGCCGTTAACCTGTGCTTTTCTAGAACGGCATCCAAAGCAGGTATATAGGAATCATCCCTGGACTGTGCCTTGTCTATTATATTGTACATCATGTCTGTCACCTTTGACATTGCAGACACAACCACCATCTTTCTTTCTGAATGATCATTTTGTATTATCTCCGCAACATTCCGTATTCTGTCTGAGCTTCCCACACAGGTACCACCAAATTTATGAACAGACCAGGTGTCACCTTTGAGAAGCTGAATTTTTTCAACAGATTTCTCTCGCACAACATCTGCCATTCAACATGTGGGGAAGCATATATGTAAACAACAGAGAATTAAGTATCTAAGGTATGGTTAATTGTTAACAACATGGTATGAAACTGATGCATAGCATTAAAAAGAACCTGCAACTGAAGCGCAAATGCATAAGGCAGACAACTTCCTTATAGTCCCTTGACAAATAGATTCCATTCTGAAACAAGTGACAAAGGTTACATCTTCAGCAGTTAATTAACAACAGGAAAAGTGTTTGTGAATTAAAATCTATGCAAAAAATCTGAGTGCACTCCGCTTTAGATTCCAATTTACTGCATCCCATTACAAATATAGGGAAAATGAGATAAGAAAAGAAACCCCTTTGAACAAGTATTTGAATAGGAATTGACGTTGAAAGTAAATCTGTATTTCACTGACAAATGTGATTGTTGTTGGCCTCAATATGCCTTCAGCTGTTACATGTTCCGGGATATTCGGTTTAAAGTTTTTTCCACAATTGCTTGGATTATAACTTCTAGAAAGCAGCATGCAAAACATGCGCCATCAGAAACTACCATAAAAATGTTGAGACATTCTGTTTTAATAGCCATTAAGCTTATTATACTTCTTGTTTTGACAAGTGCAAAAGTGTGTTGTGCGGCGGGCCCCCAAAGACTCAAACGCATCCAATCAAACAGATGTGATTATTAAATATTGATTCGAAGAACAAAAACTAAGTGTGAAGCAAACCAAATGTGAAAGAAGGAGAAAGACAACAAACAAAAGGAGAGAGAGAGAGATATATACAGATTTACGTGGTTCGGCCTTACTTTAGGATGTAAGCCTAGTCCACGGGCAGTCGATCAATGGCTTCATTAAACCAATATAAATGCTCAAAGAGCTACAAAGAGGAATCTGCAGAACACTTTTGCCAAAAGCCAAAACGAAGAGGCAGCAAGTCTCTCAAACTCTAACCCAATGCCTAATATTTTGCTCTCACACCAAATAAGAGAGGCATAATACAAGTATTTATAACCAAAGATAAGTTGTCTATCAAAAAGGAAACCCAATTGGGTTAAGCAACCCCAAAAAACCCTAATACCCGAAGTTCTGCGTGTTTCCGCACTACCGACTGTCCAGACGGACTTGACCACCATCGGACTAAAACTTCAGACAATTCCAAAACCCAAAACCTGCTATGACCGTCCGGATGGACCTGAATCCCGTATGGACGGTTTCTTCAGATACAAAATCTTGCCGATTTTCAACAAAATGCACCCATCTAATAGCTCTACGATCAGATTTGATGAACAAGCGTATCAATAAGGGCTCATACATGGTCATATTTTTATACTATACTTCCTTTACAAGTAGGAACTGTTTGTCACTTTCTACTTCCCAAGATACCCTCTACTTTATTTCTGACAACCAAACATTTCTTACACCCCAATTGCAATTTGAAAAGATTCTCCAACATTGCAGTTGTTGGACATGAAATTGAATTACAAATCCCACGGGAGGTCATTTTCAGCAATTTAATGCAACAAATGGTGGAGAGATTCAATATCAGTTGGACAACCGATACTGCAAAAACATTTGTCTTGTAGAAGTTCGCGAGGCTAACTGATTTTTAAAGACAGTTTTTGTTTTTCCATCCGATGAGTTATAGAAGTAACTTCAGCTGAGTTAGGCTAACTTCACTTTACATATATGCGTACACATACATGTACATGACAAATATCAATTCAAACTTTTCCCCCAACAGGAATACCCAAAGTCATTTTCTTGATTCCATTAGCAATGAGTACAGATTTCTACTCATTCATATGCATCCTAATTGCGGGCTCCTTTGCCCTTAATTCCATTCATCAATGTTCATCCTATAGAAGCTATTTTATGAGTAATTTTGTGGGAAATTGCAGAGTTAAGAAGCCTATGCAAATTCGTGACGCTGCAACATTCCCAAGAAAATTATGGTTATAGCGATCTAGCAACAATGTACTCCACACATTTCCACAAAAAAAAAAAAACAATGTACTCCACACAGCTGAAAATAAAACCAGATTCCAACCCCCCATAATAAGAAAAGAGCTGGAAAGAAATGCATAAGGAGAAAAGATTTGGTATTTATTTTGCTCGAAAAACAAAGCAACAGCTAAAATTTGAAGAAGGTATAAAAATGGATTGATTACTTGGAGATGGATGAGCAATGAGGGAGAGATAGAGCTGATGGGTGTGTCTTCTTCGACGCATTGCTGCCGCGTGAAAGTGCATTGGAGGAGAGGCTACGCGAACAAGGAGAGATCGAAGCAGTAACCGCCATTGGCTGCATGCTGCGATTAGAGAGAGAGAGAGAGAGAGAGAGAGAGAGAGAGAGTAATTTTGAGTCGTAAATAAATGGATGAATAGGGTATTAGTAGTGGCCACTGGCCCTAGTGGGAGTAGTCAGTTTTGAGTAGTTGGATTCCGATGCGGCAATTTAGAAATCAAATTGGTCTCTCTCTCTCTCTCTCTCTCTCTCTCTCTCTCAATCCTAATCATCATCCACGTTTTTCCACAGTTCAACTTGTCTCTTTTAGCATTTGTTTTGACAAGTGGACACTGGTCATGTGGGGCAGGAAAAGGGCTGATAAATGAACCTCATGCACCTTCAATTTAATGTCAAATTTATATAAAATAAAAATTAAAAGAAGAGTGAGATTTTGGTTCAAAAAAGGTCCGATTGACCCACCCATAGACCACCCAAACCCAGAGAATCCATGCTCAAATTGTTCATCAGACCCCATTCAATTTGCTTCACCTGGTGGCCAGATTATTCCGGGATAATAATCCAGGCTTCAACTGATGGCCGCCTGGCCGGATTATTCCCTCTCTTTTTTTATTCATGTAGAACTGTTTCAATGGTTCAATAGTTCACATATCATTGGGGTAATGTCGTAAATTTATATAAAATAAAAATTAAAAGAAGAGTGCAATGAATGGTTAAAAAGGGAGTGCGAAAAATCAGTGCTATCCTTAACCGGCACATAGACAGTGTTTGAAAGCACTCCAAATTCTTAGTTTGGGCTTTTGGGAAACGCCATTGCACAATTAGTGATGATCGATTGTTATGGACCCAATATCATTTCATGGGCTTTCACTGCTGCTGGCCTGCCAATTACTGTTGTGGGTCAATTAGCCCAACTTACTTTTCATGGCCGGGCCATGTGATTACACTGGGAAACTGTTTGCATTTTGTTTCTACTAGTTCGGACAAATTTGAGGCAGCAACAAACTCCACCCCTCGACAACAAATTTAATTACTTACAGGTTGTTATTACTCCTACTTGTGAAGCAGTTTACAAACTGACATCAGTAGTACTATTTTTCTTTAGGATAGAAATGGCTAAATACACTTGCTTGCACTAAATATAATTATGAACCTTATTACAGTAACTAACGACATTACATCTTCTATCATAATTAATTGAGGTAGACAGTGCAGGTTGCAGTGTCTACTTTAGGAAATTGGGGCAACAAGATTTTAAATAACGGTAGCGAATCGCATAGAAGTAGTGGAGATTTGTAGAGGTAGTGGGAGTATTAATGGATGGTACGTAACGGGGAACTTAGTGTCGTGGCCGCGAATTTTTTAAAATTCTTTTTCGCGCCAAACATATGAACTAGAAAAATAGCAACCATGTACTACCAGGCAAAAATTAGATACAAAGAATACAAGCATTTACAAATATCAGGTACGATTGAGGATATGAATTTTGAATAGTTTGGATATAATGGTTAACGAGAATGAAATGAAGTCCGCTGCAAAACTGGACGATACCGATACTTTGTTAATCATGTTTTGGGTACCTTTTGATCGGTCACCAATGTATTGGTAGAACGTATCTCATTTGTCATTAGTGAAGCATATTGATCTAACAATGCAATGATGACACATCACATGCATGATATCTAAAATGTGAGAAAAATTTGGGTGCTAGCTTTTGCCAAAATTACATTTTTTAACAAGTTTTTTGGACCGGTTTAGGGAGAGAGAGAGAGAGGGAGGGAGGGAGAAATCTAGGCCGTCCAAAACACTTTTGGACGGCCAAAATGCTCACTAGGACACCACGTCAACCGTACCCTATTTGCACCCAAGTTTTTCTCCTAAAATATAGTCACCATTGATTGCTCTCTTTACCATGCAGAAGTTGTTCGGCTACCAGGACATCATGTAAATATGTCTTATAAGCATTGGGAGATATCAAATTTGAGAACAACCCGAAAGAAAAAGCCTTTATTCATGCAAAGAGAGCACAAACTTCACATCAAGAAAACAACATTTAAGCTTCAAGGCACGTGATGCATCTTCATGCATGCACGTTCCAACACAATTAAAAAGGTTTGATTAATTAGCACTCTATGTAACGTTGTTAATTAATTCCTCAGTTCATTGTCAACAACTTCCTGCAAAATCTGGACAGTACCAATCTAGCTAGCTAGTTAGATCCTCCTCTTGCCTTCTTTGAATTCGCCTTCACCGGCAGTATCCGAATCCTTTTGGCAACTCTCACAAAATCCCTGCGCCCACACACACAGATTACAGAAGGCATTATATAATTAGTATCATAATCGTAAATGCGTGCAATATTTTGCAATGAAGTGCAATATTCTTTTGCCGTTTAAAAAAAAAAATGTATATACATGTGTGTGTGTGTGTGTGTATCAATCAAACCTGCCATAATGCTGGGAAATGTATGTATGTATATGCATGCATGGTTATTCACATGTGAAAGCCAAATGTGTATGCTTAATTAATTGCTTACTTCCAGTTGAGATCACCAACAAGAAGAAGATCATTTTCCATGTCCTCGTAGGCAATGAGGTGACCAGGTACAGCATTTGACAGATCAAGACCGCCACCGTTGATATTACTAGTACCATTTTCTGAACAAGAAATATTGTCTCCGCCGTCGACCACAAACATTTGGCGGAGGGCCACAGCGAGGCTTTGGTAGCTCGTTTGTTTATGGAGGCTGATGCGCTGGCAGATCAAACGGCCCTCGAGCACCACCGTCACCGGTGGTACCACGGTTGAAACCAAGTCATCGTCAAACCCACCGCCGGGAAAGGCCTCAAGTGGGACCCTCCTCATCATCTCTTCTTGCCACCTCCTTTTCAGGGACTCTTGTCTTTGTGAATGATCATGATAACTACTACCGTTCATGATTTCTCTCTCTCTCTCTCTCTCTCTCTCTCTCTCTCTCTCTATATATATATATATATATTTGCTTGTGTTTGTGGAGGAGAGGTACTAGTGAACAAATTGGAAAGGGTTTGGTGTTTGGTTGGAAGTGGAGGAGAGGAAAAGGGTGAATGAAACTGGGGTGCTTTTGTTATGGTTCTGGGGTGGGTATATATATACAACCATTATGGTAGTGTGTCCTAGTAGTAGATGTTTTGTCTAGAAATTCTAATTGTAAATTTCTTTCTTTTTTGATTGGCCTACAAGGTACAGTCTTAAGTCTAATTTTTGTAACTTCTGCTAGCATTTTTTTCTTCTTCTGTATTTGCATACTCAGATCAAATACAACCAAGTGTATGCAATATTTATGCAACTTGATGTTGTGGATTTTCTATTCGTTTATTGTTAACCAAAAGATCCATCGTAATTGTTTCATTTTTTTGTTGCTAAATGTTTTGTTAAATTAAAGGACCATTTAGATACCATGCCAATATGCCATAAGACATTTTACATGAACCAATAAACGATCTTGTGTCATGTGTGAGACTCTTGAAATGAGGTGATTAATAAAGAAGCCAAATTGAAATGTTTGACTGAAACAAATTTAATTGTTCTTTTTTCTATTGGGATCGAAAGATGATGACTTCAAAAATGGTGGTACGATATTTATAAAGAAAAGAGAGACAGCACAAATGTCGGGAAGGTGTCTGAGACCGCCCTAAGGTCGAGTTTGTTGTTTTCACTTGTTTTAGAATTTCAAAGCTTCCCATTAAAGTGGTTGTGAATGCGTATTCACTCCAACTCTGACCAAAATGGATCTTCTTCTTCTCTTTCTCTCTCTCAGATCTGATTTGATTTGTAAGAAGCAGAGAAGATAAAGAAAAACTATTTTCAACACCAACGGTAAACTTAGACATTCTGAGTTTGAAATTTGACAACATCTCTTGAGGCCAGGCCACAAGAAAAGAATTTCTTGTGAATCCCTTAGTTCTGATTTAGATGGCATGCCTTTGACAGAACCGGAAAAGGAAAAAGTTGTGGTGCACGTAAGTTAACCTAGACACCTTGATTGTCGGGGAAAAAAAAAAACCATTTCCATGACAGAGTACAGAAAACAAACAATTGGCTCCTAGAGAGAGAGAGGAGTGGGGATGTTTGCTTGTGAATGCAAAAGAAGATTGTGTTCTCTTTTGTTGCATTAAATAATATAGTAGATTTTTTTTTATTGGTTTTCCTAGGGATGGTGATTATATGCGTGAAGAAAAAGCAAAGCTTATCAAGTATTGATTTCAGAAAACGTAGATGCGTACTTGGAAATAATTTTAAAAATTGGGAGGACGAATTCTTGTAAATTGGAAATGCATGGGCTAAAGAGACAACCGGCGCTACGGTCGGCATACGCCTCGCCCGCTTGAATCTCACATTGTCCATGTTGGTATTCACGTCAAATTTTTTTTGAAATAAATACAGTATATATATATACCATGTTTAGTGTTTTAGTTTCTAACAAAGTATGTATATCTAAAAATTGTTAAATAATGTAAGTCCTGTATTGATTTGAGTATATGAAATGGATGAGTATTTGAGATTTTTTAGATAAATATATAAAAAAAATTTGCATGGTATTAAAGCGGGATTGCTCATCCCTAATTATTTTAATAAACAATCTGACCCTCACAATATAGGACAGATCCAAATAAAAAATGTTACGCAAGATAGACCTCGAAAGTGTCTGCACGTGAAAAAAAATTAACGTTAAATAAAATAAGTCCTACATCGGCTGTGTACTAAATGTATGATTGGATATATAAGTGATTCAGGAAGAATATCGAGTTGAAAAAGAACTAGTAGTATATATTTTTTGCCAAAAGTTTTTTTTAGACGGACCTTTATGCATAGTTCGAAAATGCGTGAAAAATGACGAGAAATAATGCAAGAATATGTAAAATGATGTTCACAATAGAGGAACAATTTAAATCTCTCAATCATACATGACATATGACACTTGCAATATGCTGTAAAAGATAATACTCTGTCCATCGTGCAAAATTAGTCTGTTGCTTATTGACGTGCAATTTTCAGAAGAAGAAAAAAAGTACTTTTGTGCATAATTTTTTGAAATTTTCTTACACAATGTTAAGAACTAATTTATTTTTAATTTTTATATCAATATCTTATGTTTTTTCGTAGTGAATTAATTTTGCGACCCGGCAAGAGTACTATTTAAAGCATGGCATCTGAAAAACAAATAAGACAACCAAATCCCGTAGATTTAATTCAAAGAGAAAACCGTGGTAATATATTGTACATGAGCATCTAAGCTAGGGTTTCTTTGCTTAATTATCCTACTTGAGCATTTAGCTTGCACCAGATTTTAGAGTGACCAAACTACAAAAGGAGGCCTGCCCCCACTAGCTAGGGTCATGGGTGAATTACGGCCTTGTGGAGTGTGTTTGGGTGATACTTAATTGAATGTTGCATGACTAGGGTTATTAATTACTAAAATCTCTTGGCTTACTTACAGTCCCTAAAAGGCTAAAAATCTTGTTCATCCGTTTAATTATGCTTCCAAATATAGCAATAGATCTATAAACTTAGGGGAAAAGTTTGGGCAACCCTAGAGCAGCCCTAGATTGTTTTTAGATAGATTTTCTGATATTTATGATAACTATAGATACAACTAAAAATCTTAAGCAAATAGATGCAGATCAGGTCCATATCACCTATGTCATACCCAACTAATGTGAGATTTTAGTGCTCGACACTAGACAATCTTGGTTACCAAAGGTTAGATAATTGACATTTATTTATGTTCGGGCAGTGTGGTGAGAGTGGTTGGGATCACGGGCGGATCCTAAGGCCCCCACATGCCCCCGCTGACCCTCACTCAAAATTCAAAAAAAAATAATATTAATATCATATATTTAGCACAATTATGTAATATAACGCTATATTTAGCCTTCACACTTACATATATCTCAAAAATAAAAATTGCACGATTATAATTTAGGAGTCAAGTGGGGCCCTGTTGAAAAAGTGAAAAGCTTTCGGAGAAAACCAGCCAAGGGAGGAGAGAGAGAGAGAGAGAGAAAAGGGAGTGGGTGGGTCTGACACGGGGGAAAAGGGAGAGAGAAAAAGGTAGTACTTTTTGCAGTTTAACAACATTTTAACACTACCACTACAACACTTTTTAACTTAACACATAAATGGGAACCACTTTTTACACTTTTGTGTCATATAACAACACATTTTTAACTCCACCTTTAGAGATGGCCTAAGGGAGCTAGCTAGGTGAGTCCCCTTTTAGGATTTTTATTGAAAATTTTATAGTATCTGGTATAATTTTATTATAGTGGAAATTGGAAGAGACAACCTACTCCTTAGCTAATTTGCTTTCTTTTATTTTCAATTTCAACTAGTGTGAAAACCAATGCTGCAAATGAATGAGTGATAAAAAAAAAAAATGAATGAATTAGTGATCAAATGGGTGAAAGAGTGTTCATGAATGTACAAATAGCATTTATAATGTGACGATACAGACGGAGGGAAACTGTAGATACAGAAACACGTCCATTGTCGTGCAAAAGGCTCTCCGAAACCTTGATTGGCCCATCAACATGTTAACGACAATCTTCAGAGGGCCTACATGGGCCTGGACGATATCCCTTCACCCAAAGGTCTTTCCAAGAATACACATAAACTGGGCTTTTAACTTGTTTTTTTTTTTGGTACAAAGGAAAAATAAACAACAGACTACATTCTCTCATAAGCCACACCCCTCATGTCTGCTTCGAGGAGGGGGGGTGATATTCTCAGGTGGCGAGACGTGGGAAACCCAATTGTGCTCTTGATCAACGCCTAAATTCACAAGCTTGTCCGCAACTTGGTTACCCTCACGGTAGATATGCTTAAGTGAACATCCAGTAAGGGCCATCAATGCTTTGCATTCTTGGATCAGAATCCCATGGGGGGAATGGGATGAAGCATCTTTATTGATAAGTGAGATAGCTGTTGTTGAATCCGAATTAATCTCGATCTCTTCCATGCCTTGGCTCTGGACAAGCTCTAGACCTTTGAAAATGCCCCACAGCTCCGCCTCAAGGCTGGTACAGTCCTCCAATTTGCCATAAAACCCCATAACCCAGCAGCCTCTATCATCTCTAATCACACCACCAAATCCATCTTTCCCAGGGTTGCCACGGCTGCTGCCGTCTGTGTTCATCATCATCCGAACCTGGAAAATTCCACGAAACTAGCGTAAGTTGTTTAGGATCAGGAGCACACAACGGATGATACAAATTTACAATTTCAGTAGTAAATTTAGTGCTCTCCAGGCGAACACCCAAAGGGTTAGGATTTGTGTCGTCGAAAACTTTTTTATTTCGCATCTTCCAAATGTTCCACATAATAACAAGCTTTAGGACAGAGTTTAGAGAACCCCTTGGAGACCCTCTGGTTTGTTTGATGTTAGCCTTTAACCAAATCCTCCAATCTTCAAGATCACCAGAAGCTAGCACCTGGATTTGAGGCAGTCTAGACCAGATGTCAGCACTGGAAGAGCAAACAAAGAAAAGGTGGATGAGATCTTCAGTCCCTGAGCCACAATGAGGACACTGATCATTCTCAGTCAGGCCTCTAAGTTTACAGTGTTGATTAGTCAGGAGTTTCCCTTGCAAACAAGTCCAAAGAAAACCCTGCAATTTGGCAGGCACCTTAAGCTTCCAAATCCATCCCCAACTAGTATCAGTGGTAATGCTACCAGCCAACTTATCATAGGCAGATTTCACAGAGAACACACCATTATTGCTAGGGACCCAGCAAGGCATATCTTTCACTTCAACCCTTCTAGGGAGAAAGGTATTAGTAACAATGTTCACATTACTCTCTCCCACAGCTTGAGAAATCAACTGGGTGTTCCACGAGTTATCCTCATTAATGAAGTCCTTCACCTTAACATGCTCCCCCGTAGTGGCAGCCTGCCCATTTTCAGCAAGACTAGTGTCGCCACACCACCAGTCATGCCAAAAAGAAATAGTATTACCATCCCCAACAATCCATTTGATATTTTTCATAGTAAAATCACGGACTTTAATAATGCTCCTCCAAGTATGAGAGGCTTTTTTATTAGAAGGCCAGTCCTTGAAATTGTGACTTCTAAGATATTTCCTTTTAAGAACTTGTATCAAAAGAGGTTTGCTTTCAGACGTGATCCTCCAGCCCAATTTGGATAAAAAAAAACCACATTAGAGAGACTAGCCTTCCTAATACCAAGGCCCCCACTTTTCTTATGTTTGCACACATTACCCCAATTAACAAGATGGACCTTCTTTCTGTCCTCCTTGTCTCCCCAAAGAAAGTTCCTGTTTATCTTATCAATTTGGTTAGTGATAGCAGTGGGGAGGGCAGTGGTCTGCATAGTATAGAAAGGGATGGTAGAGGTCACAGATTTAACTAGAGTGGACTGACCCATGAGGTTAAGGGAGTCGGCTTTCCATCCAGCAAGCTTCTTCGAAAGACGTTCAATAATATACTGGTAATTCCTTTTAGAAACTTTCGAATGGATCAAAGGGACCCCAAGATACATACCCAAATCCTTGGTAAGAGAAAAGCCACACTTGTTGCTCAGATTTCTTCCAAGGCTAAGGGAAATATTAGGGGACACAAAAATCTTGGACTTATGAGAACTAACTAATTGGCCAGATTCCTCACAGAAAATGTCAAGAGTATCCTTCATAATCTCACATTGTCTCATGGTAGCAGTACCAAAAAACATGATATCATCAGCAAAGAATAAATGAGATAAACAAGGACCCTCTTTAGAAGCTTTAATTCCCTCCCATTGGTTAAGGGACACACGCTGATTAATTTTGACAGTCAACCTCTCCATACAAAGGACAAACAAATAAGGGGAGAGGGGATCTCCCTGTCTCAAACCTCTCAAAGGTCTAAAAGGTGGGAGGGGCTCACCATTCCAAAGGATAGAAGCTTCGACAGTGGTGACACAACTCATAATGAGGGCGGACAGGCCGAACTAGCCAAGCTACGTAACACTGTTAAAGTTTAGTTTCAAAACTTTGGCCTCGTTTGATTCTGGGATTAGGTGTCTGGGATTGAAAAAAGCGCGGCTAAATGGGGAGTATAATAATCCCATGGGGGATGGGACTGTTTATCCCAGCCTAAAAAACATGAGGGCAAGATGCAATAATTTCAAAAATGCCACTGACATAAAAAAAGAACCCTAGCTCTCCGCCTCTCTCTACGCCAAAACACCTCCGAAATCGAACAAGAAACTAGTTTTATATGCTAATTTTGATATAAGAAACTGGTACTATTTGCAGAAAACTGTTTTTTGATGCAAGAAATATGATTTTAGGTTGAATGTTGACTTATCCTGCTGAGGTTTAATCCTAATTGAACCAAACATGGGATTTACCAATGAGTGGGATATCCAAAGTTTAATCCTTCCCGAATCAAACATGGGATTGTGTAAAATTCTAGACTAAATTAATACTAGTCTAGGACTACTAATCTCAGGATTGTTAATCCTATCTGTTTTAGTCTGTGAATCAATAAAAATGTGTTCAAGTAAGTTTTTATCAAATACCTTTAATACTGGGAATATCAAGTCATTTATTAAAAACATCACAAAAATACTGCTTGCCATGGAACATGTAGCTTCTACTCATTCCGTTTCTTGTAAAAAGAAAATGCTCAAAATAGGAAATGAATGAATAGCGAATACAAGACAGAAACTATTTTCCAACACCTAAATTAAATAGCACTGTAATTCCTACCTATATATGGAAGCAATATTGCATTGGATTAGGTAATTGAGTAAAGATTTTTTGCGAACGTGCATCAGGTCATGTCTGGGTTGGGATAAAAGACATCAACCGCCTTGTACTTCTCTCGTTTTGTATCAGTTAGACGATTAATTTGGCTTTTTCCAAGATATTTGTAATGAGTTCCGTATTATAAGTACCGTTAGGCTTTCATCAATACAACTTCTCACTTTTGTTATTAAAAAAAAAAATGGTAATTGAGTACGCGTTGGTGTGACTTGTAATCTCAACAACCACACACTAGCCACCACGTGGTGGTGTGGTAGATTTCCACGTGGTCCCTTTTTTGTTTCGAAGCCATTTTTGTTGGTGCAATTAAAAAGCAACGACATGTGGTGGGATTTTCATTTTCCCGTCCCTTTCCTGAAAAACAATATGGTACCGGCTGTGGGGTTGACACCCACATCAATATGGTGGCTGTTAGGTTAATTGGTTTGCTGGTTGTTTGAGGACAACACAAAACATCTATTTTCCCTTCGTCTATCAACCTGACCTTATAAAATAAGGTGGGGAGTTGATTTGTGAGGTTCAAAGGTTGGGTGCTAGAAATTAAACACGACTTCAAATCCTCTAATACTGTAACTTTTCTGAAACAACGCATTTTCCGGCCATTGAATCATATTGAAATCTTCTCACATGATATAATTGACTGAAAATGCGTTAGAACACAGTACTTATGAATTTGGGTACAGGATTTGAGGGGCATATTTTTATCTTTTCCAATCAAAGGTTGGGTGCTACAAGTTGTCATCCTCTAACCTTTTGACAAGAGTATTGCACGGGACTGGTTACTGTTCTTATTAATTAAGTAGGACCAATCACATCAAATTGATGGTAACAATAGAAATGATAGAAGAAAATAGTAATAATTATGTTTTCCTAATGAGAATGACGGATTGGTTAAAGTAGTGAACTTAAATAACCAGCCATGCGATGAACGATGGCTATTTATATGTTGCATTTGAATAAAATAAGTGCACCGAAGAAAACAATGTCCACTAGCGACTACAATAATTGATAAAATCAGACAAGATGTCGACAGAAAATTGCCGGAAAAGAAAGAAACGTCACCCTCAGGTAATAATGCACTGAAACTAGTACAGTAGTCCAATTATAGGAAAATGACAAAATGAATACAAAAACACTTGGACGAAATAGTTGAATACATATATTTGGCTTATGCTACTGGGTTTTACTTCTTGTTCAGAGAGAGAGAGAGAGAGAGAGCGAGCGTCAATTTAAGCTTCAACGAATAATGTTGCAAGAGCAACAGCGAAAGTTGAAGCACAATATTAATAAACCCTTGGGTTTTCCAATGTAATGTGATTGGTTACATAGGGAAGTCCAAAACCAAATGTTTCTGTCAACAAAACCATCTTCGAGCTCAGTACAGGAGAATTACAAGTAGTCAATTCACTATGCTAAATAAAATATTATTGCTATTACTTAAGATTGTGTGTAAATTTGAATCATACAAGAACCAAAAAAATCATACAGCAGCAAGAGAGAATGAATCACAGACCCGACTACTATTACCGGCAACATGCACACTTCGAAGCACAGCATTGGAAAGCGAATAGGCTTTTCCCACTTTGCCTTCCTGCATGCCTCGTTTAATCCCCATTAAGTTGACCTCGGCAAGAATAATTTACATAATATAGTCTCTTTCCTTGGTTTACCAATGGGACATTTGTCGAAAATCACCACACGTCACGCAAATACCTCCCATTCATTTGCAGGTTCTTCACCGTGCTCTCAGCCTTGGAGCTGTCCAGAGATCCCTGAAATTGAACATTCGTACAGATCTTTAGTTCATAGAAAAACATACTAGTAACTAGATAGTAAAGGAATTTGAAACTTCCTGTGCTGTCATAGAAGGTTTCAAAAAAAATTGTCGAGGTAGTCGTAAGTAACCATAACTTTCGTTCTATCACACAAATCCAGCAATCTAAGTAATTCCTCAACTTTAAAAATAAAGAAACATGCTAGAATTTTCCAGGCAAAGAACAGCAAAGCTTAAAGAATAAAACAACTAGGAGTACTTGAGCGTTCAAAGAATGGCTGTTTGAAATTTTGATGGAAAGAGCTATAATACTTGAGCGTTCAAAACAATTTCTCAAGGGCAAGGGTGATAATTGATGGCCAGCGAGTTACGCAACCCCTATATTTTCCCACTAAAAAATGGACTGTGTTCGGGTAGGACCTCAGGCTATGGCCTATAAAGCCCCTATATCTATGTTAAACATTAGACATCATCCCCTAAATGCATGAAAGAGACGGAAAGGATTGACTATATTTTCTCATGCAAACTCATTACATGCATTTTTATCGTATAGCAAGTTGTGGGCGTGTGAAAATCAAGCCCACTAATTGGGCACTTGGTCCAGGAAGCAAAACTCTCCCTGTCTAATACACCTTTGTATTTAATGCCTCTCTCTATCCTTTCCTCCAACCATAAAAGATTCCCTAGGTGGTGGTACCAAATGCAACAACCTTGCTCTACAATAGGTAGGTGATGGACGGTGACATAAACATCTACTGAATAACTCTATAGGACAGATCAACTGAAATGAGCAGGTTATCAACTGAAATGAACATACCTGTTCTTGAACAATGGTGTGGAGAGTTCGGTGGACATCCCTAGCCATGCCTTTAGCATCCCCACAAACATAAAGGTACCCTCCCTCAGAGATCATGTTCCAGATATCTGAAGCCTGAAATACGAACGGGAAAAAGAAGACTATCTTAAACCATTTCAACATTACCATAAAGGTGAAAAATATATGAACATCTAATTGTACGGGAGGGGTAATCAGTGAAATTGGTATCATACTCTCTCTGTCATCTTGTGTTGAACGTATTCTTTAGTAGGTCCCTCACGTGAGAAAGCAACAATCAGCTCTGAAATTGCACCAGTTTCAACAAAGTTGTTCAGCTCCTCCTCATAAATATAATCCTGCAACGATGGAACACTCCGAATTAGTAATTACATGAGATTCACAGAGGATTCATATCACTACCAAGTATAAACATTTACCATTCTACTGTTCCTGCATCCAAAGAATAATATGGCAGGTCCAAGCTCATACCCAGCTTCTTTCAAAGCTAATCTTTCCTGCAAATATGAAAGCAAGCATATTATATTCATGATCCTGCGGTTACATTGTAATGCAGGAATTATGAACATCAGCTCTGCCAATTCAAACCTGCATGAAACCCCTGAAAGGAGCCAATCCAGTGCCAGGCCCAATCATGATAATTGGAACTTTAGTGTCAGTTGGAAGTCTGAAGTTTGATTGCCTAACAAAAATGGGTGCCCAGCTGCAATCACGGCTTTCCTCTAATGGCACGGCATTCTAGAAATGGATCAAAGAAAGATAAAATGCTTTAGGAACAGAACTTGTCTGATCTTATCAACATGAAGTGGGAAGTCCATATAATGACATTTCAGATTTAGTACTACGTCGCCCAGTTTTGAGACGTTAGTAAACCAACTAAAATTCAGAAATTAAAATACATAACAATACCTTCATCCATGTTGAACACACTCCTTTGTGAATCCGTCCTGTTGGTGTTTTCTCGTATACTAATGCGGATGTAACATGAATCCTAGTTGGTGCCATCCTGTAGAATATAAGGGCAGAAAGTAAGTAAACACCACCATAGAAAGGGGACAATAACACAAAAAATAACGAGTTTCATAACACTCCTGTAGGATAGAGTTGCAGCAGGACATAGATGACATCAGAGAAAAAGGAGGACACTACAACGAGCAGTTTCGTTTAGCATATGAAGGATGAAGCTGAAATGGGTTGTGACTAGTAGAAACAACTCTACGTATTTATTCTCTAAATTACTAGGTCCATCCAGGTAACACTCCATGCACATAAGTTCAGGATGTCCACAGGATGGTTGCCCTCTAAAAATCTCCAATGATGACTTAGCTGGCCAAATGATACATGGCACAGATCATCACACAATCATTGTGACCATTACAAGTACAAATTAAGCATATTTCAACGTCAAGCAACCATTAGAGGAATCACTTTGAAACATATCACTTGGACAGGAGAAGGGAACTAGGATACATAATTTTTTTTTTTTTTTTGGGGGGTTGTGGGGGGGAAGAATCTACATACTTTGGGGAGGACGAAATCGAATAATATCTGGGCAGCAAGCGCGGAGCCACTCCTGCAAAGAAAACTCCAAGCGGAGGCTTGGCTGATGGGAACTCTGCCATGACCTCAAGGAGGCTTCTCTGACTTGCAACTACCCATTGTGCATATTCATCCTGGAGCAAAAAATAGTACATATACTATAACAATGATAATGGAGGCACCAGCTTATTTTGACCCTGAAAAAAAGAGAGCAAACCTTTCCAGCAGGAGATGCAAGATGTCTCAATCGCTCGGCTTCATGTGGATCTGAAGCATGAGCTGCCAGGGCTAGCAATGCAGACTGAAAACACATAAAATTTAAAAAATTCAATTAATTGGACTACATATCATATATTTTCCATAGCAATGCATCATTAAAAACAAAAACCTACCTTCTTGGGAGAGCTCAAAAGGTCCGCATATCGAGTAAGTGCCATTCTCAAGGTACAGGGTGGGAAAGGTGGCGGCAACGAGCTTGCACTAATAGGAGAACCATCCTCTTTATCGGTGTGAACGGAGAAATAAGTATCTGGTGATAAACCCAATAACCTTACAGCCTCCTCCACAACTTCAATCATATTGTCACAATATACACCAACATGGTCACCAGTTTCATATCTGAGAAGTAACCAAGTGAACAAAGACAAATGAGTAAACATCATGACTTCATGAGTATAAACAATCTTTCCCCCAATATTCTGTGTCATATTAAAAAAATTACAATTAAGATGCTAATATATTTGTCATCGCCCTACCACCAATATGCATCAAGAAATAAGTGACTTAGAATAGCAACTTACGCAAGACCAGTGCCAGCAATGTCAAATTCCAAATGGGTACAAGATCGATCAGAGGCCGGAGAGTGGAGCTCCTTTTTAACAGCTACATTAGCCCTTTTTGCAGAATGAAATTGTTTGTTAGGTTACAGAAACAATAAGCACAGAGCTATATGGTATCCTAAAAGTTCAGGATTTTATGACTTTCTCGTATACCTGCATGGATGTTGTGCATCATGAACCGTATGACCATTTGCCATACTCATGCTCCTGTCCAATTGGGATGCATCTACACCGTCATGGATTTGAACACGATATTCCAACACTACTGCAGTGTAGGGGGTTGCAACACCGGCATCATCCTCATCCCGAAGTAACTGATCCAACTCAGGCCACACTAACTCCCGCCTAAGTTAGCAACAGTGGATAAAATCAAGTTTGATTCTTAACATATCCTAAACAATGCAGAAAGAGATTCTACACGTTCCAAGTAGTTTATGTTCTTCATACCATGCAGCAAAGTCATCTTCAATGCATTGGTCATCATCTCCGAGACCCACAGGAACAAGACGCTTCCCACCTGCAAATGACAATAATAATAATGTGAACAAAACCACCAAAGAAGACATCTACCAGACTAACAAAATCTTCTTTGATGTTGTACTGTCTTGCCTATGCAAAATAGTCTATAAAGAAGCGAAATAGGAGTTACAAGAAACTAGAATAGATTCTTATAACACGTTCACAGGATAGCATTAGACAATAATTACATGCGTAAGGCAGTCTACAACTTATTAAAACTTCTATGGTTGGAATAGTAATAAATAAGTTAATAACCAACAGAAGCAACTAACAAAATCTTCTTTGATGTTGTACTGTCTTGCCTATGCAAAATAGTCTATAAAAAGCGAAATAGGAGTTACAAGAAACTAGAATAGATTCTTATAACACGTTCACAGGATAGCATTAGACAATAATTACATGCGTAAGGCAGTCTACAACTTATTAAAACTTCTATGGTTGGAATAGTAATAAATAAGTTAATAACCAACAGAAGCAGATAGATGAAGAGTTGCTGCAACTTTTCCTAAGCCAATAAAAAACTGAAATTTTGAATCCTTCAGTTATTTTTCAAACGTCGACATTTTGAAGTTCCAACAAAATGAAAAACTTGCTATAGGACTTGGGAATATGAACAAAACACATACCATGTCCGGCAAGTTGCTCATCCACGACTACTGCAATCTGTTTCCAGTAACACAACCACAAATTCGAACTTTTAGTAAACAAGCACACATAATCTAAATTAAATTGATCAAAAGCTGATTACAAAACCCAATTTAGACCTTGTTGAAATGCTCATATTGCCTGTTGCCGAGGCCAAACACTCCATATGAAAGATTCTGAAGCCATTCCCCTCTCTCTTTTCCCTGTAAGCAAACATGCACAAAGAAATTGATACCCAGATTCCACTAGGTAAAGAACCCACAATCCCAATACTACGAAAGCAAAATCATATTTACCTCCGTGAACCATTTATAGAACCTCGCGGCATTGTCGGTTGGCTCTCCATCTCCATATCTACGAGACAACAAAACAAAGATACTCAATACAAACACACTTCACGTACAACGACATATGGGACTACGTGCACAAACATAATTTAAGATGCAGGGGCAATTTGAACTCACGTGGCTAAAAATAAAAACACCAAGGTTTCTTTCTTCAACTTCTCCTCATACTCTTCGTCATCTCCGGCATAATCATCCTATCAACAAACAATTCGTTCAAGAAAAACCATCAACAAAATAATGAAAAGAAGATCTGATGAATAAAAGAAAACGAAGTGAGTTTTGGACTACATAATTGGTTCCTTTTTCCAATTCTGCATCTTTCTTGTGTTGTGATAAAGGAATTAAAAAAAACAGGAAAAAAAAAGTAGTCAAACTCACCAAATCAATAACTTTAAAGGTAGCCTTTTCGTATCTAACTCTTGCTTCCTCAGCAAGTGCCTGAAAATAACAGCAATTCAGGAATTCAAGCAATCAAAAATCAGAAAAAACAGAAACCACCTGAAATTCAATCGCTTAAGCAACCAAATAACAGCAATAAAAAATTGCGTAAGGCTCTGTAAAGATTTCTAAAGGCTCGTTTGGTTCGCTAGAAAAATTAGCACAGAGCAGGATAAGCTAATTGCTTTGGTTAGCATCATATCTTATTCACTTTAATTGTGATGGAATAAGCAAATACGCGATCGTGTGAGCCATGTCATTTTTTGTTTTCTTATTGGCTAAAATTTAGCAGAGAAGCAAATTAGATGGTGAACCAAACAAATCCTAAAGACTAATTTTTTTAATTTTTCCAGCAAATATTATCTCCTGCGACAAACCTTAGCGAAGCCTTCGGCGGTACCGGTCTGGGTGCCGTAAAAGATGGTGACTTTCTTCTTGCCGTCGTCGATTTCGGGCTCAAGCTCAGTCTTGACAACCAACGGCTTTGGAAACTCCGAGACCTTGGCTGACTTCTGGCTGGAAGAGCGACGCCAGAGAAGCATGAGGACACAGCCGATAAGTAGTGCAACGGATGTCGAGAGTATCATCATAAGCTCCCGATTCTCAACCAACGCAGATAGAGGAGAATCGGCTGTGCCAGACGAGGCGTTTGACTGGTCCATGGTGGCTCCTTTTAGGATCGATGTCATCAGATCGAACGGCGACACTTTTTCCGAGCTCGATTGCATTTCCCGGTGATGCAGAAGCAGTTTTTGACCGGCGAGATGATCAACCGGTGAGTGTGGAAGCTGGTTCGAGAAAGAAAGAGAAGCGAGAATCTCTCCGATCAACGTTGGGGGTGTTGAGAATTGGTGAGGTTGGAGAGACTCTCTTGAGAGAGAGAGAGAGAAAGAGGGAGGTGGGTTTTAATAACGGCCCCAACGCCTACCAAACCAGACTGGTCAACCCCACCTAACATCCCCCCAGTTTAACCATGGTTAACAATCTGGAGCTTCATGTAAACGAGACTTTGCTTTGATTGGGTCCAGTAACAGTTTGGGGGAGTGACTTTTTTTACTAAATATATACAAAATAGATTTTCACTTCTTGATAGTGAAAAGAGTGTACTCTGAAGATCAGTCCACTTCCCCTCCAAACTCTCTTAACTTGTTAAATTACGGATCTTATTGGTCCCGATCGAATTTCGATGATCCCAACCGTCCAATGTGTTTAAAAGGTGTTTTTTAGGGTCCCCGCGAGAAATCATAAAAAAAAAATTACCAGGAAGGGCTTGATCCGAGCCGTTTTCACAAAACTGTACATATACAATTTTTGTGAAAACGGCTCGGATCAAGCCCTTCCCGGTATTTGTTTTTGATGATTTCTCACGGAGACCCTTGAAAACACATTTTTAACACATTGGACGGTTCGGATCATCGAAATTCGATCGGGATCAATGAGGTCCGTAATTTAACAAGTTAAGGGAGTTTGGAGGGGGAAGTGTGGTGTATATATATATATATATATATATATATTATGATATACTTTTGACGCGCATGTAAATTGAATATTCTTTGGATTAAATGTTAAATATTACTGTACAAAACCAAATAAAATGTTTTTAATTTGAAAATGTAGGACATGTCTACGAAGGAGTTTACAAAATACTGAGTCATGTAATACATCCCTGAATCCACAATTTCTTCAATCTCAATGGTTTCTGGGATCTTTACGGAGTTGTTGTTGATGAATTATTCCTCATCTACAACGAGCATGAAATAGCCGGATAGCATTATATTGTAAATGGTGAGCACTTAGTAAAATACAATAAATTGTCCGATACCCAATATTACATGTTTATATATAAAAGGGTAAATCATTTAAAGATTAAGATCATACATCATTACAATTCTATTATCAATGACATTGATTTCATTGCTTGAGGATCTCATACACTGTGATCCCACATGGAAAACCTAACTCATAGTTTTGGAAATGGCACAGCCAAGGAATAACATGGTTCAAGTTATACCCCTTGATTTAACTAGCCCATTATTAATAAACCACATACAAATAAATCGCACATGCTTGGAGTAACAAGAGTGAACATAACCAATAAATCAAGCGAGTCGATCGACTTCCCTATTGTTCTATGTTTCATGCTTATTTCCTCTGTTTAAACATGCAAACAGAAATGTACATATAGAGAACATTTTATTTACGGAGGTGCAGCAAATGCCAGCTTTGCAGCAACCAATGATAAGCTGCGACATCGTCAAAAAGTGAGCCATCAAATATTCTCAAGCCACCCACATGTGGGTGGGTTGGGGAAATTTGATGGGCCTCACTTTTTGACGATGTGTCAATTTCTCATTCGTTGGCTGCAAAATAGGTGTTTGCAGCACCTCCGTAAATAAGATATATAGTACTTAACATGGTCTATACAACTCCCAGGGGTCAAACCAATCGAGAACACTAAAAAAACCTACGAAGTTCACAGTCAATTGCAAAACTTGTCGACGGTCGGGTCACTTGCCCAGACTTACAAAGTGGGAGGTACAAATTTCTGTCACATGAAGTTCCGCCCGGACGGTATATGCCGATTCAATTTCTAGGTTAATACTCACCCGTCCCTATTTAATAGTCCACTTTCACTTTTTCTATTCTCTTTTCAATTGTCTAAATTTATCAATTTATAATATTTTTTAAGATTTAAAAAAATTGTTTAATAAAATTAATTGAGATCTATCAAATAAGATTAATATTGCATATACAAAGTCTTATATATTACAAAATAGAATACAGTTTTGATGCAGAACAAGTAGCGGCCCAGTTCTATGATCAATTGGACCGGTCGAAGCCTAGGAGGCCCAAACAACTCTTAATTGAAAATTGCCAAATTCGGCAATTTATCGACGAGCCCGGAATAGGCCCAAACTTGGTGGGCTGAAGCAGAATCGCGCTGTGATCAAGACTCACCACCCTAATCGTGACTGATGGTGGATTTCGGCCAAATTCATTCGTTTAGGCCTTCAATTTAGTAATTTTGCTATTTTAGGTAATAATTAGATTACGAATTACTCTTAGTGTGTAATTCCGTTTTCATTGTTTCCACTTGGGAATTTCTTATTTTTCTTTCTAGTTTTCAATTTTGGAAGTTTCCCCAATTTTCGGGATACTTTATTTTTAGGTAAATTTTTGCTAGGGTTTGCTCGAGTTTCCCTATAAAAGGGCGTGTAACCTCTATTATTATTCAACTTTTAATCAATTATAAATCAGAGTTATTCACTTTCTCTTGTGGATTCAAGAACACTCGTGGATTCGAGACCTATTATCGTTTGAACTAGTACGTAACTAGTTTCTCGTGAATTCCGCTGCGTCAAGTTTTTTCATCAAGTTAAAAATAGTAACATGGACTATTAATTTGGGACGGAGGGAGTATACTTTTAACGAGTGTTTTGGCGCAAATTGTGTGGGTGATTTTAAATTCTGATTATGCATTCCAAAAATGTTTTCTGCATCTTCTCAATGGAGTATCTATTATTAAAGGGTCTTGCAAACATCTACACAATGAGTGGAGGAAAATAAGTACATAAAGGCAAATGAGTTCGGATTTCCATAGATATTTCAAGGATGACAATACACTTTCACGGATATTAATATACATTTCTTAGATATCGATACATTTTTTACCCGTTATTCTCCACCTCTTGGGTGGAAGTTATCATTTTCCTAGCTACTACTATTAATTAGGGTATGCTCAAATGAGCAGAATCTAGTTTTGACAACTCTGATGACGAGATCTCCAGCTAGGTTTGTAAATAAGTGTCTCATTAATTAGATATACTTACTTTGTACTGCACTAATTTTGTGGTGAAGTGAACGCAAGCAAATAAGCTTCAATGAGCTTTTGGGTTGGTGGTGGTTGCGTCCGCTTAATGTCCTGTTGTGTTGTATTTAACGAACGGCTATATTGATTGGAATTGTTTCAACCCCGTCCTCAATTATGACGATAACACATAGGTTGGTCCAAAACCCTGTTTTGATTTTCTTTCAGAACAATTGTACGCAGGTTCGGCCATAGAATTCCAACTTAGGGTGGACTTTTTTTTCAGTTAAATACGCAATTTTCATTTCTGTCGTCAATAAATGATAATAGTATGAAAGTACCGTAAAATTTTATATAGATGTTCTCGATTAACCTCAACAAATTTTAAAAATAAAGTCACATATAATTATAGCGATATACTACAATCTCGTGCATTTGTATTTTACCATTTTAAAAAGCCAAGTATAGACTATAGTGCCAATTTTCAATAAATGCATATAATCTTAGGAGTACGGTTATTGAATTTTTTTTAAAAAAAAAGCCTTGAACGAGCAGGTATTAAAATTTTTATTGAATTTTTGTCCTTGATGGTAGGTGAAAGAAATGGTAGTAAGGACTAAAAGGTCTTTAATTAAAAGAGTACAAGAGCTAAACAATTGAAAGGGATATAGCTCACTGTTCTGTAAGATTCTTGTGATCTTATATGACGTTAAATATAATGTAAGGACCAAGTTCCGGAGTGCTTTGTTTTGACAATTCCGTTTGACAAAACACACATTTACATCGAGTTGTAATTTTATTATTTAGAGTGTCTATTTAGGTGTGGAAGGAAATCAATATGTAATTCTTTTTTTTGCGGTCTTTATTTTGATGTATTTCAAGAAACTTGCTCAAGCAACTTGTCAAGCAAGTCATCTGTTCACTGGTGAGGTTTAACATCAATTAGGGTTGAAGAGAGCAGAACGTAGTAGCCATTTCTCTGGGCTATTTACATAAAATACACTTATGAGAGTTCTTTGAATGCACCTTGAAGATCTTTGAAGGTCGGATGCTTAGGGTTCCTCTTCAAGGGGTTTGATTCTTCAATAATCAACTTTTGATTAGAGTCCTTTCGTGGAGTTCGAAAGGCAAATGATTGGAAGGCTTGTGCGATTCAAGGCGTTGGCGATCAAGATCACTAGGTGAGGTGTACGTGTGACTCGGCAGGTAATAATTAGAACGTTGTGAGGATTTACTTCGTTTGGATATGTATATCTGTAACTGCACAATGATTATATTGATTTTGATTCAGTCACGTGGTTTTTTACCCAATTTGGGTTTTCCACGTATATCTCTGTGTGTTGTGGGATTTGACTGCTTGCGGCGTAATTTTTTTGCTGGTAGTATTAATTAGTGATTCACCTTCATACTGTTAGGGTCTTTTACGGATTGTTAGGGAACCCTGATTTTTCATACAAGTTGCTAATTAGCTCATCATGGTTGTTCGTGCACTTATTGCTATCTTTCCGCATAAATCTATTTCAAAATACATTGAGATTACTAAATGAAAATTCATATCAAATCTTTTACATGTTTCTTATTCTTTAATTAATATTTGCAGTTTTCTTTCATTTACGCAAAACTAAAACAAAACTTTCTGAAAAGTTATAGGCTGACCGCTGATAGAAAACAATAGTTGAAAAATCAATTGCAAAACATTTCTGATACTATAATTTAGGTATTCGGAATGACGCCGAATTTTGATACAAGAATACATAAGTAAGTAACGTAACATGCCAAATTTCTTCTTCCATTAATTTATTTCTTATTTATACATCGTTCTATTAAAAACTTGATTTAATTAAAAGAGAAAAGAAAAGATTTAAACAAAACCTATAACTAGATGAACGTCAAAAAAAATTAGTGCTTCTCAAATGTCGTCTTATCATGTTTAGAAACAATAAAATGGTTTTGTTGGTATCCCGAAATCGCCAATTAACCTAACAAATACATTTGGCTGCAGATTGATTATAATGTATAGTATACTGTACTAGATGTTGAATGTTTTCTTTTTCTTTTGCTTAGCCAACAATAAATGAATGTACTTCTCATTGAAAAAGAGAATGCAGATATACTCGCTGGCGATGAAAAATATGCAGGGGTGCAGAAAGCAATACACTAACCGGAAGAGTAGCTCAAGTTGTAACAATGATAAGCCGTAATTGTAAATCTAAATTTTGACATTCTAGAGTTTGAAACTCGACAATTTTTTGGGGCTAGACTACAAGAAAAAAAAAAAAAAAAAAACTCTTGTAAATCCTTTAGGCTCGGCCTCGATGACTTATATTTAACCGGACTGGGAAAGAGAATAGTTTAGGTGCGTGTAAATTGACCCGGAAAACCGTGAGTGTTAAAAAAAAAAAAAAACCAGACACATGAATTGGGAACCATAGGTTACTTTTTTATTCGATGATCAAAATCTACAAGGCACAACCCAATGACGAGTTACGACTTACAGTGAAAGTGCACATATACGTAATCAATGATCAAAATCAACAAAGCAAAACCCAATGAGGAGTTGGCCCATTAATGTGACCATTCTATCAAAATACAACAGCTCAAGCACTATCAAAGTCCGTTTTTGGTCCAAACTAGATCTATATATAGGAAGCGGGGCCCTGCCATGCAGTACACGCTCTGCATGGTGTAGGCACCAAAACGACCCCGTTTTTGGTGTGCTCGTCAAATGTACTCTTGTGGGATTCACTTCTGGGTCCGACACAACGATCCGAACCGTTAAATAATTCTAAATTAATTATTCAAGTGGTCTTGAAGAATCAGGCACATCAGATATTTATTTGTACTAATTAATTATTCTGTGAAACACTTTTGTTGTTCTTGTTGTTTTTGTCATTTATTGAATTACCACACTAGTGGTAAATGTTTAGTAAACTTAGTCTGCCAATTGATAAAATTTAACATTTTATCAAACTTCTTCCTCACTTGATAAATTAGGCCTTAATAGTAATTAATGAATAATTGGGCATGCTCATAAGGTCAATCACCGTGTTTTACCATCTACTGGGTTTTGACTTTTGAGTAATATTTTTCCTTCTTTTTCCATCTTATGACTCTTACAACAAAAAAAACTAATTGCACCTCTGGTTTGAAACCGAATCAATCATTTTTAGTTCAAGCCATATGGCTTGGACCATTGTATTGCCAGGGCCAGCTCAAGATTTTTTAGTGCCCTAAGTATGATTTAAGAATGATGCCTTTGACATTCTTGTTTTTTTCACTGTTTCTGTGAGAATATAGACACGATTTTTAAGTTGAATCATCTACTATCATTTTGAGAAAAAGGAGATGAGAATCATATTACAATGACGAGTATCAATTAATGAAAAATGCATAGATAAATTACATTCAGAACTTATATAAGAGAAAAACTTCTTTACGGACGACTCGGATGTAATTTCTACCTTGACCGATAAGAGTGTATCTGAAAATCTAAACCGTTAAATACTTGAATCGATAAAGAGCCTCTTCACGGAGACTACAAGAATAAAGTCTCTCTCTTTATATAAACAGTACAATAAAAGACTCGATCGCATGATGAATATCGAGCTCAGCTCAGGGATGAGGGACTGGACAACACTCACCCTGGGCAGTACCCGGCCGGCCAGCCTTGTGTTGTCATTCGGGTGGAACTATTAGTAATTCAAAATCAAACAGTTGAGGATTTTGTTGGAGGTCAAAAGAGGAGGCCATGTCTCAGTTTCGGGGAAGTCATGTCTACCAGGTCAGTGGAGAGGAAATTTTTTAGTACTCATGCGAAAAATATCTGCTGACCCAAATTTATACTAAAAATCTAATATGTTCAAAATTGGTAGTCACCCAAACCTGTTTAATGAAGTCAGCACACCATATAGTATCTTATTAGTAGTTCTCGAGGTTTGACTCGCTGGCATGCACTTTTTATGTACACACGGTGTGATTGATTGGCCATGCTTTACTATTTTGTTGGGGGCTGGAAAATTAAGGCAATACTACTCAAGTGGTTGAATACACTTTTAGTAAACAACTTTGAAATATAAGTTCAATTTTCAATAGAAAAAAGGTGTAATTAAACACAATTAATTTTCAGTAGAAAAAGGTGTAAACATAATTAACCAATTTAATCTTCGAGAAAAATTTCAATCCAAAAAAGGTGTGGACACAATCAACCATTAATATATATGTAAATACAGATGGATGCAGCCGAGGAAACCCAGGACAAGCTGGATACGGAGGTGTTTTTAGGGAGCAGCGAGGACACTGGATTCTAGGTTTCTATGGACGTTTGGAAGACTGCACAAGCCTTGAAGCGGAGCTTTGGGGACTTTTTTAGAGGCCTAGAGCTGGTTCGCAACCAAGGGATAGAACCGCTGGAAATTGATTCGGACTCAACCGCTGCCATTGCCCTTATCAACGAAGAGCACCCAGACCACTCACCCCATTTGGTGCTTATCAAGGAATGCAAAGCTCTAATGGCTATCACTAGTTGCAGCTTGAAGCACACAATGCGAGAGGGAAACAAAGTAGCTGACAGACTTGCCAACATCGGGGCGGATCAAGAGGACAAGATGGTGTCGCATGTCACTCCGCTTGATGAGATCATACCTCTCCTCGAGGCGGACATGAGAGGAGTGGCCTTTGAGCGTTTCTAGTTTCTTGATTTTTTTTCCATTGTACCAAAAAATATATGTATTTCAATACAAAAGGTGTGGACACAATTAACTACTATACTATTACTATTTCAATGTTTGAGAACATTACTTTAAATGACTACTACGTACGTATACCCCCAGATGAAATTGAACTCCTATACTTATAATTCTGGCTCATTGAAAGTAGAATTTGAGATACTAATCAGCGATGAAACTTGAATAGTTGAGCCCCCAACCTTTAGCTTTTTCCTTTTCTATTCCGGGAAATCAACCTTTAGATTTTTTCAATTGCAGCTATTTTTACATTTGCGAGACAACTGGACATAGATATATAGGAGAATATAGACCCCAAATTTCAAATAACTTGTATTATTCAGTAGGATTTGTTCACAGAAATTAGATTATGGGTCCGCCTCCAATATTTACAAGGCCTTGAGGTTATAAGTTATGAAACTCTGAGCCAGATCCATAGCGGAATTTGGACTTACCATGTCTGGGCCAGACTAAATTAATTTTAATGGACCGTCTTGAGTTACTAGGCCTTAAGCCCATTCTTGCTGCCGTTTTAGTCTTCTTACTAGTATAACTGCTTGTTTTACACAATTAGCCTCTCAAGAGTGATTTTTTCCACGCAACACTTCTTTCTCTTTCCACGGTTGTGTCTCTTTCCAACAGTTTCTCTACCAATTTTAGAGCTCTCGACTATAGGTGCAACAATCACGTGGTTTGTTTCGAGCAGTCTCGACATGGAAGCTTCGTCATTCGTGGAGCTATCAACAGCAAATTGACAGCGCGTACATTGATCACAGACATCTGACGGTCGAAACAAGTTCTCGATGGATGTATATCCTTCATTTATTTTGGTTTCTGTTGTATTCTTTTCGTCTGTATATTGTTGTTATTTTGTTGTCTTTGTATTCTGTAGTTTGGAGTAACATTTTTCTTGAAATCATCAATGCATATAAGTAAGGACCAAACAACTAATTAACCAAGGAAACCCTAATAGTAAATCGTTTTCTTTGCAATGGGATGGGACAACAAGTTTAGGTGAAGTCGATCAGCCTCGCCACCAATAACAAGGTAACAAGTCACAAACCCCCAGGGGGCATTCCCGTCCTATCTTGAAGAATCGATCTATGCTTACGTGGGTCTTTCTTCGTGGCAACAAGTGGCACGTGATCGATCGAGCAAGAAAAGCTACTGGGCGTCCAATGGCGAGGGGGCTATATAAGACTAGTGGTTAACAATAACATGCAGGGAGAGAGAGAGAGAGAGAGAGAGAGAGAGAGAGAGAGAGAGGCCCCATGCCTTAAGGGTTGGTTAATTGAATTCTTCCCTCTACTAGCTAACATAACATGGGCCTAAATGGTTTAACGTAACCTTCATAATCAAGATAATTTACCTTCATAACCAAGATAATTTCTCCCCTTTAATTCTTCTTTTCTTTGGTTTGCTTGCCACTCACTAAATAGCCCAAAGTCATTCCGAAGAAAAGTAGAAGAATAGTAAAATTCCGGATTTATGATGTGGTTCAAATTATGCCACATCATAAAGATTCATAACATTTTGGTGAGTTTTGCAACTTTTATGCTAGAAACTCGCAATATGATTTATAATATTTTCACTAGGAATTATAACATTTTCTTATCGTAAATTTTCAGCAATAAAATTTATAATATTTTCACTAAATATCATAATATATTGGTGTATGTCATACTCCTAATTTTTATATTAAAAAATCGTAATATTTCTTAGGTGTATTGTGGTCTTTTTCCCCTTCTTCTTTTGCAAGTGTTCTGTTCAACTTTTTGCATAATATTCATGTGATAGGCCATTGTCAACGCTTCAACATCCCATCCTCTATATATACGTACATTCAAGTCCACAATTATGGGTACGTAATTTCCGATCCTATCATCTGCCCCTTCACAAACTCTCCACACTTCAGCTAATAACAACCATAATGAACAATGGCGACCACAACAACAACGAAAGAAAGCCAGTTAAATTGCTTGAAGGAGATGGGTTCTACTTTGATAGACTTCTCCTAAAAGATACCTCCATCGGAAACTCATCGCGTATTTACTACCGGAGTACTACCGATGGGGTTCCCTTTCAATGGGAAAGAGCCCCCGGCACACCCAAACACGAGATGAAGAGTGAGGCCCTTCCGCCGCTCATACCTCCACCGGGGGTGCAGAGAAAAGGGCTACCACCTAGGCCTAAAAATGGTGGTGAACAATCAAAGGAATCCAGCAACAAGTGGAAGGGTTGGTTTTGGAAGAAAAGTAAGAAGAAAAGGGATTCTAATGCTATCCAGAGGAGTGTGAGTTGTGATGTGATTGCGGATAAGTTCGAAATGGGATTTATGAGCTCAATTCATGAATCCAGTTTCTCGGCCTCTTCATCATCGTCTTCACCAAATCGTGCTTCTTTGCACTCGGAAGTAGGGTTGCGAAGGGATTCGCTAGATCCACGTTATGTTCGTAGTCCTTGGAACATCACAGCAATATTTTTTCGCGTCGCTAAGAGGGTTTAATGGTTGTTGTTTTTTGGTTTTTTGGTATAACCTCGTTATTGATATAGGTTGTTTTGGAAGATGTAAAATATATATCTAATCAAATAACTATCTTGTAAGCGCTGAGGTTGACATAAAAGAGGCCCCAACATATATGTCTACAAACTCATGACTGCAGGGTTATTTGAATGTTTGTAAATTTATAAAAGATGCAGTTGGATCCTTTCACCAAATTTCACTGCCCTGCCCCCTTCTAATTAATCCCATTTTGATTGGATTACTTTATACGTATTCGGCCTCAGAAAACAATTAAACGCCTTATGTTTTTGGTATATGTAGAGGTCATAAAGGAAATGTCTTGTTATTGTGAGGACTCGAACCCTGGTACGTACTCGTGGAAATGACTTCTTGCTTTGCTCGATCAGCAAACTCTGCAAGAGTTTGTGGAAGATTATTCATCCAACAATGCATCGCTAGCTTCAAAAACAACAAAAAAAAATTCCAAAAAATGTACCTGACACTACATGTGATAGTATTTTTTTCCCTTTATTAGACTACATGTGATATGTTAATGTGCATGATTAACCAATTAGTATTTTTAGACACAAAATATAGGAAAATGGACATACATTGAATTGAAATCATCTTCCGGTGTTGATATTTATCACATAAAAGTACTACTATGAATCAGCATAAAAGAAGTCTTTCAATATTTTACGAATCAGCGAATAAGAAATCTTTCAACGAATTTGTGGTTGTCTTTCAAAATATATCAAATCTTTGACCTACGAGATATTACGTCCGATATAATTAGAGTCAATTTCCTCTAAGAAAAATGTCAAATCTTTCCACACTTTTATGCAAACTTCTCTATAGTGTTGGGAGGAATTTTATTAAAACATCTCTTTTTCTTCGCTAATAAAAGACATCTATATTGTGTACTTGAGCCCGACGAGCCCAAGGTTGGCCTGGTCCAAGGCCCACGGCCCACTTCACCCCTAAGTTGAGCTCAGCCAGTAGGCTTTGACCAGACAAGCCCATAGCCCAGAACTTCACCCCCCGAAGAATTGAATAACAGTTTGGTTTTTCCGAAATGGGCTGAAGCCCAATAAAATAAGTGGAATACCAAACCCCCTGGCCTCAAACTTACTTTGGCGTGGTTTTTGAAAGCTGGACGGGCTTCATTTGTTTACGCAATAACGCAGTCTATTTGCCCTTCTTCTAGGTATAACTATGAATGCTCGGCTTGGATTTTCGTTTAGTAATCAAGTCGAACTCAAATTCAAATTTTATTTAAAACTCAACCCCGCTTGAAAAAGTTTATACCATTTATATGAAATTGTTTAGTATTTGACTTAAAGCTCGGCTTGTTTGTAAACACATTGGGAACCCAAAATATATTGGGATAATAGTAGAAATGGTCCCAGAATTTGCATTTTTTTTTTTTTGTGCTGCAACGGAAGATCGACGGTCCCAGAAATTGCATGGGATTTGAGATGTGCATTTCGAGGACACACGTGTAAACAGAGAGCAGGGGGAATCAAAATGGTCTCTCACCGCCCACGGGAGTCCTCCATCCACGTGCCAAGTGTAAGGCTAGTATTCAGTGCATGTAGTAATATGGACACGAGTGAAAGGGCACGTGCACGGAGCCTAATTTCTTTTGACCTTTTTTCTGGCTCCAATGTGAAGTTTTGCTGCTTATTACAGCAAACACCATTAGTTAATCGGTTATTGCTTATTTAAATCCATAATAAATACTCGAATTGAAGTCTATGAAAGAATGAACTGGTGCAGAGATTTTATGGCGGAGATAATAATCCTCCTTAATTTCGGAACACCTAATCCAATCACATTCCAAAATGGGTTAATATTCAATGGTTAATTGGGAGTTAATCGGCCACCTACTGACTGTATGCATGTATCCGAGAGATTAGTCGAGACAAACAGGGCTAGTACTTCTGACATTTCAGGGGGTTAAGCCGAAGTTTGAAAATGGAAACCTTTAAAAATGCTAGCGAAATTAAATATAAAGTCGATAAATCACCGTTTCAAAACTATATGCATTTATTTAACACGGAAAACCCCCAAGAAATACAGTATATTACAAGAATCAAAAAGCATCGCTCACCATCATCACTTAAACATTACTCTTCTTGCAATTTTAGCGGCAAAAATACTAATCTTGGCCTCACAACCAAAATAAAAAAGTTGGCCACCTACTCTTAAAATGGGGGAACAAGATTTGTTTCCAGCCCTAAAACTCTATGTATATAGTAGATTATTTTTCACAAAAGTCCACAGATAAGAAGGTTTTGGGAATCACTTAACCTAATTTTAGAACTCACTTTGTCACTCCACAAGAAAACACACATTTAAGGGTAGAGGATCAGGTATACGCTACCGAATCCCTGAAATGTCAGTAAAACCCATAAAATTAACAGCCATGACTAATGCTATACATGGTGATTAGTTTGTGCATCACATTTGGATTAATAGATCAGTATGGGATAATAACAATCGTCTCCTTCATGGATAACACTTAACATAACACATGAGTGGCGAACGCGAGATTTGTACGTAGCAGGGGCCGAACCATATATATTCCTACATGCGTAACAAAAAGTGTATTCCACAAAAAAAAAATATTGTTATATGTTGTGTCAAAGGAAGAGATTAAATTGTGTATAGTCAAATAATTTTATACACGTGACTAAAAAATGGTTCATATATAACTTGGAATTTAAATGATTGTTCCACTTCTATAGATGAATTTTAAGAATTTTTTTGACCCATGATAGTTGAAGGGGCCAATCTCATAGAATTTTTTCAAATTAACCTAAAAAACTAGTACTATATGTCACAATATTTGGAGTGGTGCAGGGACTGGACACCCCCTGTGTTTGCCCTTGTAACATGTACAATTATTTAACCGTCATGAGAAAACAATATGTAGTTAATATATATGATGTCGCTTGTTTGAATCCCACAAAGATAAAATATTTCAAACTTTGGGCCACTTGAGGGTTTGCCCATTTATTAATTTCAAAGTCTCGAAATTAGTTATAATACGAATTTAAAAAATAAACCAACAAAAGCGGACAGAGGAGTTAGTTTTTTTTTTTTTTTTTTTGATCAAAGAGGAGTTAGTTCATACATACATTTTCCTTCAAAGTTTAGCTGGTAGAATTAGCTTTAGCCCTGGGATCCCTGTCCGTTTACGATAGCAAAAGCCATGTGGGACAGTGGGAGGTGATCATGTGAGTAATAATTAACAATAAAAAACAAAGGGCCAAACGTGAGGAATGATTCGTTTTTGTTCAAATCATTTAAAACGTAGTTTGACCGTGGACCAAAAATGGGGCCAAAGTTTCAATCAAAGAGAAGAGAGACAGCCTACACCTTTTTAATTGTTTAATGTGCGCTAATTAAATTAGTATTCTTTTCGTAGTGTTCTGAAGGGAAAAAAAACAGAAATGCAATGTAAAACGGACAATGCTACCCCTACAGGGAGATTTGCACAGAAAATGCACAGAGGGTATTCGGGGATTCACTTTTGGGTCTCACACAAGTGATTCAAATCATTCATTAATTTTAGAACATTTTTCCGAGGAACCCCACAAAATTTCAGCTCAATCGGAAGGTTAAAAATGGTAGAACCAAAGTCCCACCGTTTCAATCACAAATTTTTTGATTGAAACGGTGAAACTTTGGTTCGAGCACTTCTAACCGTCCGATTGAGCTGAAATTTTTTGGAGTCCCTCGGAAAAATGTTTTAAGAACAATGAACGGTTCGGATCCCTCGTGCGAGACTCGAAAGTGGATTCCCGAGCACCCTCTTTGCATTTTATGTACAACTCCCTCTGTATCCATATGTTTACCGATGTAAAACAGAGTCTCGCCGATTTCTCTGCCAATCTGCATGTTTTCTTACCTTCAGAAAACAAATTAAACTCACCTTTTTTCGTTACTTTAAATTTGGAGCTAGTTATATATAGTAATATGTTATAGCCATTTGCTTTGATCATGTGGCCTTTGCTTGCCCTTGAAGTGTTTTGGCTCGAATTCCGAACTCTCTGCGAAACACGCGCGTCTTGATGGGCTGAGTTCTGGCAAGATCCTAGCTCGAATTCCGAACTCTCTGCGAAACACTCTCTGCCATTTGCTTTGATCATATAAGTTTTTTTTTTTTGGCATTGTAACTTTATTTTGAAGCCAGAATTCTGAAGACAGACAAGAGAGGAACTCTGGAGCCCTTTAGGCATCCGTTTTACTAAGATTCTTAAGCCGAACAACGTAAAATCATGGTGTTCCGTTTCACATTCTTTCACCACAGTGAACAGTCCTTGCATTGGACATGTCTTTGGATTCACTTTATGTGAAAGATTATTATTCTTTCTTAGCCACTAGGTTAACTTTTTTGGGGGCTACGGCGTGATTGTATAGTTGTATTAGACTAAGCTATCAACCTTAATTGTGACTCATCACATTTCGGCCACAGTTGTTTTATTTAGGGACGGACTCAGGATTATTGTGTACGTGAAGCGGGCTATATCTGTAGAGAAGGAACATAGCTACATAATTTAATGTAATAATACGATTTTTTAAAATTATAGCAGGAATCACAATCCCTTATAACCCTTCTCGTGGCTCCATCATTATCATTTTTTCTGCCATTGTGTGAACAAACATAGGAGGTGAAAATCAGTGAGAAAAATATCTGGTTTTCCTTTCGGGAAAGAAAGCAAATATGGTCAAAATAGTATGCCTTCAATGACAATAAGCCCTTGATGGTTTAGAAATAGGCTCAAGACAGGAAATACGTATTTGAATTTTCTGTCGGTGCCGAAAATGTTTCCAATACAGGGTCATGAGCTGGCTTTATTTGGCCATTCAATATTAATGGACCTCTTAAAGATTATAAGCCCCGATTCTGAAACCCGGCCCAGATTAACTCAAACCTATCAAATCCAATCTTTTATCGTTATCCAATTGACTAATAAAGCACTGTTCCATTAAGTTTTGATGCGATAAGCATGAGAAGATAGTCCTTAACTAAGATTCTTAAGGAGGACTGATTTTTAAATAGAAACTTTGTATGCCAATAATGGCAAGATTTTGTTCACATGGAGCAATCCTATACCTCTCCATAACTCTATCTACTTTGGAGTACTCTAATATCATGTGCAAACATATAGCTTACCCTTTATTATGCATAGACACCACTTTTAACTAAGTAGATTATTATGACTAACCATTTTAATTACTCATCAAGATGGTTTCAAATGAACCACTAAAGTTTATATCCAAAGTGATCATTTGTATAATTCGCAAGCAATGAACCACTAAAGTTTTTATAGGTAGCAGTAAATTAAACGTCTCATAGTATTGAAAAAGAATGCATGTTCTAGATCATGGATCATCGTATCATCAACGTTGCAAACGAGTTGACCACTATCGGTTTGTCCGAATCATATTTGCAAGAAAGGAAAATAAAAAGGTTAGGAGTGTGCAAGTTCATTTCTCTTGTGACGAAGGAACAATTTCAAATCAGCCAAGATCAAATTTCGGGTCGTTTCTGGGTGAACATGATCTAAAGCTAAACATAAATGGTTTGTCTAATGAATACCAACGTCACATATGTGTTCATTACTTTTTCTTATGAATGATAAGCAAACTGAAATCGATAAAATGAATAATTTAGATTATCATATCACTTGAGGAATCACGATACTTGTATTTTATTTTGTGAATTTTTCTATCTCGCTACAAAATATAGTAAGTAGTTGCATATGCTGCAAAAGCTCCAGCTCTATTTTCTAGAGACGGTGTGGTACTTGTGGAGTACGAATATTTTATCCCAACACTATAATATAGTAATATAATATAATACTATAATCCAAACATATACATTTTGATTTCGTCCTTTTAGAATTTAAGGGGGTGACGTCGCATGGGGGCATATGCATGTGCAGCTCACTAGGAAATCTATCCTCTCTGCAGAGATGGAGAAAAATGAAGCAAGGAAGAGGACAGCAGAAGCCTCCACACCTCACCCATTTGCATTCGCCTCCATTTTCAGCCATTGGATGCTAAACACGTGTTCATACCAGCGGCAATTGTCCTCTTACGGCCGGATTTGAGGGCCACACAATTTCTAATGTGTGATTTTTTTCTTTTTATCCCAACCAAGTAAAGTTCCTCCTCTATATTGAGGTACGTTACGTACGTATGCCTACCAGTAAAAATTCCATCCCAATCAAATCAAGAATGTTGGGTAACTTATCAATCCTAAAGTTTTATTACGTGATGTCCTGTCAGCTTTAATTATCGATGTTGGCCAAGTTTATGTATACATATATATGTGCGAGTCTTGTGTGAAACTTATTTTTTGGATTTGTGCATTCTTCTTTCATTTACGGCACATTGTAAAAGATTTGAAATATTACGTGATCGTGACTCAAGATCACTAAAAAAAAAATTATACCAAAAATGAAGAAGTGAGGAATGACAGGTGTAGAAGGTGGGACCAAATAAAATGATTTGGGAGTGGTCCCTCACTTGTCATCGTGTCCCCGCTCCCTCTATTGCTTCCCCACAAGCATACATATACGTCTCAATTCTTATCTTTCTTTTCTTTAATTCTCTCGCTTTTTCTAAAGTTACTTAAAATGTGGATGCATAACACTCTCTTTTTATCTCTCTCTCTCTAAATTCATTGTTTTTTTTGTCCCTTCTTTAATTCTCTCTTTTTCTAAAGTTCCCCTTAAAATGTGGATGCATAATATATTCTCTTTTTATCTCAAAAATAATCTCTCTAAATTTTGTGTCACAACCCCACTTTGGGGTGTGAGTTCTTCAGTCGTCTCCACACACCATGTGAGTTAGGGGATGGGCATGGGGACGGATCGGGGCCGGAGACTACTATCTCCACCCCCAATCCCCAAACCCTCTCATATCCATCCCCATCCAATCTCCAACACGGGATTTATTTTTATCCTCCATCCCCGCTCCAAGGGAACAGGGGATCCTCACGGATTTCGGGGATCCAATCATTTTCCCTAGAGTAATAAGTAAATAGTTATAGAAGCACAATTACAAATCATTTTCCCTAAAATCAAGTGTGAATTCGAACAAAATAAATGACAACCCAACATATAAAATTTGAATTCGAACTCCCATGGAATGTTGCAAAACATCATTAGAAGGCCATGTTTTCCATTATGTTTACATTTTCAAAACCCTCCAAATTTTTTAAAATGAGATGTTCGCGAAGATGGAAACTAAATGGGCCACATCTATTGATATTATTTTTGATTTTGTTTCAATTGGCTTTTACTTGATGGAATTAATTAGGTTCAGGAATTCAAGATCACGGAAAATATATACCTAAGCGAAAAAAAAAAACCAAAAATCATTAGAAAAACATGTTTCTAATGATTGGGAAATACATGTCACGCTAAAACTCATTTCACAAGCATAAAGTCCAATATATTTGAAGAAAATTCGGTGAGACCCCAAAGCCATATATTTGAAGAAAAATCATTAGACCCCTATATTTGTGGGGATTCCCAGGCAGATCGGGACCGGGCGGGGCATAAAGAAAATACGGAGCGGGAATAGATTCGGAGCGGATTCGGGGCGGGGACATGCCTATCTCCACCCCTATCCAATCCCCAAACATTTTCAAAAAAATCCCCATATCCTATCCAATCTCCAAACAGATCTCCATATTGCCGATCCGTTCGGATCGGGGATCGGATCGGATTCGGACGGGGCGGATGAAATGCCCAACCCTAATGTGAGTGGAGTTATAGTTGATTGTGACACAAAAGCTTGTGTATATATCATTATTGTAAAGAAAGATGGTAGAGTCCAGCTTTGTTCGGTCCAACAGACAGAGAGACAGACAGGCCAGAGAGATACCGCCCAAGTCGTCCCATGAAATTCTTCCACTTGCTTCTCTCTGCATTACTATACTAATATTATACTTCAGTGCATGCAATACATATACTATCTATCTATCTATCTAGCTACTCTGCTCTAGTGGTAATAATAACAATAATGAATACTCCTACTACAGTAATTATTCAATCCATTAACCTCCCCTCCATTCCAAAGACAGAGAGAGATACAAACACCTCGATCCTCGTGCACTCTCTCTCTCTCTCTCCATCTCTTTTTCTTCTTGCCTCTATATCTGTGTCAATCCTGACCCTCTTCAATAGCTAGCATTTACCTCTTCCTTCATCGGTTCACACACCCTCTCTCTCTCTACAACTCCTCCGCTGTTTTCCAAAGAAGAAATACACAGACCCCAACCGATCTCTTTCACGCGCTCTCCTCATCAGTCTCAATGGATTCTTCTTCTTCTCAGCAGAACTGGCTTGGATTCTCTCTTTCCAATGATCACCACCCCCACCTCTCCCTCTTCGATTCCTTCGCTACCCCCAACCCGCACCACAGTCAGTACTCTCTCTCTCTCTCTCTCTCTCTCTAGGAAATACTATTAGAGCTTAAGAAGCTAATCAATGATCTCTGCATGCATTTGAGATTATATCCGTATCAATCAATATAGATATATATGCATGATAACAGTAGTTTTCTTTTACAGGTGGGGTTGTCGATAGGCAAGGGGAAGACGCAAGCGGTGCAACAGACCTGTCCATATTCACTGGAGGCGGCTGCGGTGGTCCTAAACTAGAGGACTTTCTCGGCGGTGGCGGCTGCACCTCAGCTGGCGGAGGTTCTGACGCGTGTCAGTTTGAAGCTTCAGAGAATGTTACCGGATCGGAAATACTCTATGATTCGGAGCTGAAGACCATAGCTGCAAGCTTTTTACGTGCCTTTTCTACCGAACAAATCACTGATGATGATGCACAGAAGCAGTTGGTGGTGGTGGCGCAGCCAGAAGTACCGGCGGCCAAGAAGGCCATTGACACCTTTGGCCAGAGGACCTCTATTTACAGAGGCGTCACCAGGTAATATATGCATAAGTGCTAGTATTGTATATAGATAGGTAGGTATATTCACCTGTGTATATGTTTATATGTTTTTTAGAATGAATTATTACATTTAAGAGACCATGTGAATTTGTTTTTCTATAGGCATAGGTGGACGGGGAGATATGAAGCTCATTTATGGGATAATAGTTGCAGAAGGGAAGGGCAAAGTCGGAAAGGAAGGCAAGGTACGGCATGGGCTTTAGGCTTTTTAGGGTTTCTAAATAGTTGCTTCTCTGCGCTTGTGAGTTGTAAACCTTTATCCTGCCCCTTCTATGCCACAAAGTCTGATCTTTTGTTTGGTTTTAGCTTAAATACAAAATGTCTGTATTATTTTTTTGTCCTTATTCATGTTTTTCGTATTTTATTTATTTTGCGTCAATTTTTATTGATTTATCGTCTCCTCAGGGGTATTTTAAAAGAAAAATAGTAAACTTAAATAAATTTTCCTGAATAGAGGGAAAAATAATCCCAAGAATTTTTCTGTTTATTATTTTTGCATTTAGTGATTTGTTTACATATTTTGCAATAAAATTTGAACAAGGAGAAAAAAATAATCCGAAATGGATTAGTATTTAGGCCCAGGCAGGGCTAAAGTCCGTTGTGTGTGTTTGTGTACGAGAGAGGGAGAGAGAGAGAGAGAGTCAGATTTTTATTTTTTGATCACGAGAGAGAGACTGAATCTGGTCAGTAGATACCTTGGATTTGATGTTTTGTGCTAAAATGCGCCGTTTCACGAGAGGTGAAGATTAGATTCTAATTTGTTGTTCGTTTTTGTGGCATGTGTACGTGGGATATGATTGCTGCTGCCCATATGGGATTATTACGAAATCATCATCAATTTTTTCCAGTTTATTTGGGTAAGTTGATTATACATAATAATTCCAATCAGTTCAAGAAAAGATTCCTTTACTAGTAGAACGATGTTTATATATCCATCGATGCACTCATTTTTTATCACATGCATCCAAAACTTGAGAATCTTGTTGTGGTTCCTCATATGTATATGGTTTCAGGTGGGTATGATAAAGAGGATAAAGCAGCTAGAGCTTATGATCTTGCTGCCCTCAAGTACTGGGGTCCCACCACCACTACTAATTTTCCGGTATGTTGCACAGACTCTCTCTCTCTCTCTCTCTCTCTCTCTCTCTCTCTCTCTCTCTCTCTAGCTACAACTATTATATACGCATAATGTATGTACATGCGGTAACCGATATAGTTTGTTTGATACCACTTTTTCCAAATTTAAGGTATCTAACTACGAGAAAGAACTTGAGGAGATGAAGAACATGACTAGGCAAGAGTTTGTTGCTTCTCTTCGAAGGTAAATTAACTAATGTTCTCTGAATTTGGTCTTTTGCGGATTAAAAAACACACAGAATTAGGTGTTTTGCTTTCGGCTTTGTTTTGGAGCGGGTGGATAAGTCATCGCTAGCTTAACATTCATGTGGTCGTCGTTTAATTATTTCATAACAGGAAAAGCAGTGGATTTTCTAGAGGTGCCTCTATCTATAGAGGAGTCACGAGGTTAGCAGTTTTATTATAAAATATAATTAATGACGAGTACAGTGTATATATATGATTACATCCTCTTTCTTTTAAAATAAAGTATACCATAAAGTGTTATGTGTTGGAGTTCCCCTTTTAATGTGGACAACTTTTAGTGACTTTTGTTTGTCCATTTAACTATATTTGTTAGGCACCATCAGCATGGCCGTTGGCAGGCAAGAATAGGGAGAGTTGCTGGAAACAAAGATCTCTACCTTGGAACATTCAGTGAGTTTTCCTCCAGACTCTTTTCTTTCCTACTTTTCTTTTCTTGGTGCATTTGTCCCGATCTAGGACGGAAAACCAGCTATGAAAAAAGATCACATCTTTTGAGAGACTTCGGTATTAGTTAAAACACCCTTCGTTTTATTTTTAAAAAGGATCTAATGTTGTACTGTACATATGGAACTTTTTAACGTGTAAAAAGTTCCGTTTATATGGCATTATGCCATTACCTTACTCGCATGGCCTTTCTTGATGGTTAAATATAAACTTGTGTCTCACAGCCACCCAAGAAGAAGCTGCAGAGGCCTACGATATTGCCGCAATCAAGTTCCGGGGTTTAAACGCAGTGACTAACTTTGACATGAGCAGATATGACGTCAAGAGCATTGCCAGCAGCAATCTTCCCATCGGAGGAATCACTGGAAAGCCGACAACTCAATCGGATTCATGCCATATTGACGGATCAGGAGCTCGATCGGACGATCGAGATACTCCCTCCTCGGCATCGTCGGTGAATTTTCCATCACAACAACCAAGCTCCACACTCAGCTTTGCTCTCCCTATCAAACAAGACACCACAGATTACTGGTCAATCCTCGGTTACCCTAGCTCTAATTCTTTGACCAATGCGAAAAACCCTAGTGCTGCTACTAGTAGTCTCTTCCATGCTTCCAACAATGGTACGTCCTACCAAGGTACAGCACCATTCAACATGGACTTGTGTAATTCAGGTGGTACTATTTCAAACCACAATAATGGCATCTTCAATGGTGGTGGTTACCTTCAGCAGCAGCAGCAGCAGCAGAGCATTAGTAGCAACAATACTTCAGTTAGTTCAAGTGGAATTGCTTTTGCCACACCCATTGCCTTAAATAGTCGCAACAGTAGTTATTATAATGTTGAACAAGGGTCTAGTAGTTATGGAAACTGGGTAGCACCATCTCCACATCTTCACTCATTCCAATCTGCCAAGCCAAATCTGCCATCATCAGTTTTTCAGACACCAATTTTCGGCATGGAATGATTTCTCTACTCTACTCCGATCGTTGATCTCTCTCCCATCGCATCAGGAAGTGAAATAAAGAAGAGAGATGAAAAGACAAATATGGACATGGAAGTGGCGGGGGATAGATTTGGTTGCTTGCATGCACAAGAAAGGGAAAGATGGTGGGTGTGTTGGTCAAACAAAACTTACTTTGGAATAGATGATGAGATGGAACTAACAATCATTTCACAGGTTGTACTAACTGGAGTTTTTTTTTTTGTTTAATTAGGTCATCGTTTCTTTTTCCTCTCTTTTCTTTTGCTTTTGCTTTCTCTTTTACTGACATGATGATTTATAGGGGTTTAATGGGGAAAGAAAATCTTCCTGTAAATCTATCCATCGGAAATAGGAGTAGACTGCTAGTAATTTTCTCTCTCTCTCTCTCTCTTTCTCTCGTAGTTCTGTGTGAGCTTCCGGTATATAGGTACACCATGAAGCAAGAAGTATTTACTCAGCCACCTGCGCTCAGTTGTTCGTGGTATTCGGAAACGTAAATGTATCGTTGATTTGGTCATGGTCATACTGTCTATATTGGACAATATGGGCATATGCGTCATATGAAACTATCCATACCAAGAGGCCTTTGGAAAAAAGTAGCCATATCAACACTCAAGAGAGTCCAAAATTCTTTTTTCTCCAAGCCTCGGGTGCTAATGGCCGTGTCGGTAGTGTTATAGTTGTTGCCACTGGCGACTCTACCAGTCTACCAGCGAACGACCTCGTTGGGTTAAAAAAAATGCACTGAAAAAAATAAAATTCAGATATAAATTAATTTTCTTCAGTATTGTCAGCGTCAGGTTACTCGTGCGAGGTTAAAATAAGTATTTCTAACTAAATTGAACAAAATTGTTATAGCCCTAACAAAATAAAATAAGCCTAAAGCCCAATATTTTGTACTCATTTAAGGACAATGGAGTATTACACATCTAAAATAGTCTATCGAACCTTGGTTACAACTTATGTTGGGAAGGAAAATAGGAAATGCATCTGGTTGAACTTTAAGGTGTTGTTTGGGAGCCCATTTTTAGCTTTTCATTTTCTCCTTTTAAATTTTGTATGTTTGACAGTCCCTCTTCAAAACAGATTTTGTGAGAATGAGTTTTTTATTTGGACATTTAGAGAGAACAAGATAAAAACAGGTGCTAAGGTCTTTTTTGCATTCTTCAAAATATGATGACCCGTCGTGGGATATTATAATATGGAGTCTTTTTGTCAAACAATGTAATGTATATGTATATATCTCTTTTGCCTAGTTAGATTTTTTTTTTTTCGCATACAGGTTTTCATTATAAAGAAGCTATGTATTTTTGTCAGCGCTAGATAAAAATTTTGGAATCGCCTCTGGTTGTTGCTAGCACGTGGAACGCAAGCCAGCAAGCATGAATAGATCATCTGACCCTTATGCTATCACAATTTCCTTAAAAAAACAAATTCATTCATATAAACCAGTTTGATAGCTAGGTGTCCCAACTTGTAAAAATGTATTAATTTCTTATGAAAAAATGTTCGAACTCGTTGACATTTAGTAGGTTAAGGCAAAAAGTTGCAGTCTCGGGTCTATCATAGATTGCACTAATGAACAAATAGATCTTCCCACCACATGCCAAAACTTGCGAAAGAATAGTGTGCCTGATAGCCGTCTGGCCCTGGTGCCTTAAAGGCCCCTATGGAGGGCATCTTTGAGTTCTAAGTCTGTTACCCCTCTAGCAAAGGCAGCTTGATCTTCAGGTAGTAGAGGGGAAAATAAGATGGGTGTGACCAATGCATCATCTTTAACTTAAGATTTTGATTTTCCAGATAAAATCCATTATCTTTAAATTAATATAAGTTCTTGTTTTGCAAATCAAATAATCTGCATTATCTTTTAAGTTACGATGAGTTCTTGTTTTGCAAATCAAATAATTTTTTTGGACGCAAGGAGTATATGTGGTACTCTGCATGCTATAATGATTTCTTATTTTTTTAAAATTCCAATAGTACACATATTGGGATCAATCAGGGACGGAGCCAGAAATTTTGCGGAGGGGGACATGCTATATATCTGGAGGGGGAGACGGAGTTATATAATTTGATGATACATATATTTCTTCAATCACACATTGTTAAAAGAAGGTTTAGACCCAGAAACTTTTTTAAAATGATTCCATGTATACCTCGTTTTAGATGATGACAAAATGCACAAACTACGTACTTTTTTCCTTTTTTTTTTCCCCCCATTATTTGACATGTTACTTGGGATCACTCCATTATATGCTTTATACTATATATTGATCCTTGTACAGTCTTTACTCCATTATATTGATTATACTATATATTGATCCTTGTACAGTCTTTACCAGTGAACGATTGGATATATAATATCTCTTATAGCGATCTTTAAAGGATCCAACATTTGGAGACAAAAAGCACTGGCAAGGGTTTTTGGTATTTTGATGCTTTTAAAAATTGTTTTTGGGAAATCAAGGCTCGTCAATGTCTTCAAAAGGTGTTTTCCAAGGAGGTAACAAAAATCTTCAAAAAAATACCGGAAAGGGCTTGATCCAAGTAGTTTTTCGCAAAAACCGTAAATATAAAGTTTTTACTGCTAGTAACCTAAATCAAGCCCTTCCCGGGGGTATATTTTAATTTTGAAGATTTTCCGAGTGGATTCATTGATCAAAAAACACTTTCAACATTTGTTTGACGGATTTGGATCGTCAAAAAAATATCGGGAAGTTCCCAGGATCCTGACTTTGACCATCAGGACTAATTTGACTCAACCGGACTCATTTGGGAACATATATATATATATATATAAAGTACGATCCCTCCCTCTTTCAAAATATTCTCTTATAGGTAACTTTAAAGAAGCAACATTTGGAGACAAAAAGCACTGGCATGGGTTTAAAATGCAAACAGAAAGAAAGAAAAGCATATTTGTACTCTAGAAAGGGTTAATCAAGGCTGTTAAGTAAATGGGACCATTTCCCATTTGCTTTGACCAAAAAGTGAGGTAACAAAATGTAGAGAGAGAGAGAGAGAGAGAGAGAGAGAAAAGGAGAGAGATTTGATTATTAATACTAATTAATAATGCGCAACACGACAAGAAATTAAAACAAAATTATCCCTCATCTTTATTATTATTACGTACTAGTAACCTAAATTGGAACTTTTTGGCCGGGAGCGGGGGTATATCTTTAATCTTTAGGACTATTACTATTGAGAGATCGAGAGATTCAAGTGATCAAAATATATATTCGTGTCTTTAATTTGTTTGTCTGTATTTGCCCCTTCCGGGATGATCATGGGTTGTACCTTTCGGCGTGTGTATGAGATTCCCACCCCCACCACTTACGTACTACTCCTGCCCTAATCTTTCACCATCACCCACTTATCATTTGGGAACATTACATATTGCTCACTAGTAATTTTAATCAATGACATTCTTTTTAAGTACAAACTAGCTAGTCCTCCTAATTTCAGCTATGTAGGAGTCTATGATTCCAGACAATTTTGTTTTTTTCTTTTTTTTATTATTTTGAGAAAATTCTTTATATCTATATATGTTTAAAAGTTAGTTAAGTTAGTGGTGGGCAAGAGTTGGATCTTTAAAACTACATGAAATATTTGTTAGTATGGCAATATAGTAGTATTTTGTTGCGTCTCAAATGCTATTTTCAATTCAATCGTAGCCATGATAGCATTGGTATGTGGAATGATTTCGCAGAACTAATTTGACATGCAATATTTCATTCAGATATATGACTCTCCTTTTCGGTCAAAGAAAACTAAAAAATCCGCACATGACATTTTGTTTTATTGATTCATATATCAGTCCTTAATTACCGTAGTATCTCTCTTTAGGTACTAGAAAAAAAATCCAGTTTTCAATTTTCAAACCCTAAAAATACATAGAATCATAAATCAAGCTTACTGAAACTTCACAAAATTCAAGAAGCAAGTATATATACTTAAATATGAGAATGGTGATAACTTTCTTTTTGTAATAGGTTAGAATATAAGCTTTTCAATTTTTCCTTTAGTTTATGCAGTATTATTCATAACATTATATATCCATCATCAAGAAGAAACTCGGTTCAAATGGATCACGCGGTTTTAGTGTAAATTAAAGAAAGGCAATTGCCTATCTCGCCGACTGGGAAGCTTACTTTAACCTCTACTGGATCCCTAATTTAAATATGCATGTATAACTTTTGCTTCTTTAATTTTTTTTTTTTTGGCTTACTTAAACTTAACACAAATTAACGTATTCGTCCGTGATTAATCATGCAAATTTTTTTTTTTTAAGGGCTTTGATTTGAGTTATGGATAGTATTTAATTTAACTGACCTAAAGGCTATCCTATCATTAGGCACAATTAGATAAGATGTTCAGCTGACAGCTGCTTGTCATCATTTTCATGGGATTCCTTGGATCTTTTGTATACGGGGAGACCATTCCGACACTTTTAAGATTGATTACTTATTTACTTGGGTTGCTACTCGGCTTTGATTAAAAATAAATCCCTATATTAACACTTTTAACTCTTTTCAGAAACGAAAATAAGGATAGTTTTTTTTTTATTTTGGGTAAATAAGCGTGAAATTAAAATGGTCTAACCGAATATACAGCCTACAAGGGGCATACTACAGGAGGACAAAGCAAAAGAAAGAAAGAAAGAGAAAAAGAAAAAAGTAAAACGAAATTGGGGAGGGCCAAATGGCTACATGTAGGGAGGGATGGAGTGTGCGTTACAACCAAAGAAAATAAACTACAAACAGCAGCATCAGCTCAACAAAAGAGGATCAATATAGCACAGCATCAGTAGTAGTTATCATATCACTTGGGTATCTCATTAAGACACAAGAGCAGCTCAACAATAGGAAATAAAAAATGCAGTCATCCAGTAGTAGGATAGGCAGTGCAGTAAGCCAGTAGAATCCAGTATGAGCTGCAAGTGGCTTTGTAGCAGGTGGTACGGGAGGACAACCCCCTCCCCAAGGGGTATCAAACTTGCCAAGGGACAACCCCCAAGGCTAGGCCATGAGCAACAAAATGAGCAAAGAATTCCAGATTTCAGACCAATAGCAACACATTAAACAGATTGGACTTAATGCGGGCTTTAAGTTTCAGAACAAATCCAATCACAACTACTATCAGTCAAGCAGCAACGGATCCAATGTAAAGCCACACATGGCAGCAAACAAAATGGACAGCAGTGTACAGCGGTGAATTCCAGCAGTGTGCAGCAGGAGACAAAATTGATCTGGAACTCTACTCAGCAAATACTCAAAGTAAATTTGGATATACATCAAGAGCACTATTCACATACTGCTAACAGTAGAAACATGTAAAATGTAAGGATAGTTAACTATAAAATGTAAGTTATAAACATGCATGTTTAAAGGAAAAATGAAGGTCATCGAATGTTCAATTAATAGTAGAGAAAAGATACATGCAAACATACTCAAATACATTTTTTTTAATAAAAAAAAACATGAAACTACTAGTTAGGTTCTTTCAAACTAATCAGCGCGCTGGATATCTCTCCACTTCTGTTAATTGCAACCAGTCTCTCTTTAGCTTTAAGTGTTGATCTCAGCTCGTTTACTAAGCGAGCTTAAAACTCGAGCACATGAAATCTACGTACCCAACAAAAAAACAGCAAGGTCCCAAAGCACAGCACATGCCATTCCCCGAAAAGGCTACGTTTTAAATGAAACAAAAAGCATTAGTCAAATGTAATACTCCTCTCCTCCTGCAAAAAGATCACAGCCCTTTTCCTTTTTTCCCTCTTTACTCTCCTTTCAACTTATGGAGGGGACCTTCCTTCCTTTAATTTTATTTGTCAAGTTCAGTCTCAATCCATGTTCCCCTTTTGTTTTGCCCACATTATACTATTCATGTCGGCCACACCCCTTGCTTTGATTTCCACCTCATGCATTCTCTCCCTACATATGTTTTTTTAGATCTTTGATTGAGCCATGCAATACAAAGTTTTGCATTCATTACGAGTTACATCTCGAGGATCGGAGTCGTTCTTGTTTTAAGATTTATCGAGAAGATCATTCGTGAATAATCATATATAGATAGATCTATTATAAATAGTTATTATGTATCCAATCAAGCTTGGATTGTTCATGAAAGCCAATGTACATCATATTCTTACTATTTGATCACAAAAGTTATTGCATTAGGGCATGATGACATGATCAATATATAATCGATCTAAACTTGTGCACAACTGGGTTATCGAAGTAATCTCCTTAGAGCATTTCCCGCAGATATTTCAAAATTTAGCATCAAAAGTATACTTTGATACCTTACTCCGGATTTTTAGAGAGTTTTTTTTTTTTCCCTCGTAGAGATGGGCACCTAAAACCTGAAATAATATTGAAATTTCGTAAAAAGAAGTACTTGAAGGTTCGCAGCCAATTAGATTTTGTACTGATGAATTGCTTTGACTGAGGACTAGCTCTAAGAGTTATCATAATTAGCTAAATAAACTACTGTTTCATAGGGTAATTTTTAATGATTGAGGGATTAGGGGCTTGCCAACTGAGAAGTGAACAAGAGATCGTGAATCAAGGACAAATTACACTCATAAAGTCAAGCTTATCTTGGTAATTTATTACCCTAAAACCTTTTTTTTACTGCTCTGCAATGTGGTAAATATTATAATCATGTGGTAATGACGCTGCACGTTCTTGTTGACTAGGGCTATCCGTGAAGCGTGCGGTTGAATGTTACATATTCCATTACTTTAATCTTCCTTTGGAATGACTGGTGAGAGCATGGATATTGAAGACATAGATAATAAAATTACTCCTTTCTCTCTTTTTTTTTGATAAACGGATATCCGGGACAACTTTCGCGTACTTCGACTGATTTCAGGATCTTGGAGGTAACGATCGGACATAATCTCTAGACCAGATTGGCTCCAAAAGTTTCCTAGCAAGGGGAGTCGAACCTGAAACCTTAGGTGGGAGCAAACCCTGAATTCCCAAGGCAATATCACTTTGTCAACCCTTTGGGGTTAAATTACTCTTCTCTTTAATAGCTTAAGTTCTTAGATGAGTTGGTGATTAACAAGGTATCAGAGCAGGCAGTGGATCCTTGGTTAGAACATTACGGCCTACCTAAGGAGCTCGTTTGGCTGGGGGATGAGGAGGCTGGATGACTCGTCCCCTCTCCCCTATCCCGGGCCCACAATTACATCCATGGTTTGGGAGCAAGAAAAGGAGGCCGGATGACATTATCCCTCTCCCCCTAATATGGCCCAATCCACTATAGGCCGAATTATTTATAGACAGCGAAGTGGGTGACCATATTTAATCCGCCAGGATAACCCTCCCTAATCCGGGCCAATCCAATACAATCTATCTAATTTATCCTTGTTATCCTCACATTTCAACTACAAAACAAACAGGTTTTGTTCTATCACATTCATAAATGACACATTAATGTGGGTCCACTCTATATAAATAATACATCATACTATCTTATCTTGCTTTATTTATTTAATCCACCAAAATCTCCTCAGTACAGCCTTCTTGAGCTTTTAGACTCAGACCATTGATTTTCCACTAATTATGCACGGAGATTTGATTTTTCCTGAGAAAGGGGGAAACTTTTACTCTAATCGTTCTCCTCAGCTCACACTTTCTCCTATTTCATTCTTTCCCGCGTTCGCATTTTGCAAATACCAGTTACAATTACAATTATGAATCAAAGGAAAACTTATGCAGCATTGTCAGGTCTCGGGCCCTACCCAAAATAAGGGCCCCATGACTCTCTATGGGTATATCATTTTGGAACGCACCAAATTTACATTACTTTAGGGACCATATGGGAGCCCGCACAAGTGGTATCAGAGCCATCTCCATTGTTACTCTTGATGGAGCAAAAAAATTTCTAGTGCGTGCGGCAGGTGGTTGGCAACAAGCTGGCTCTCAATGGATCAAGAAAATTCCTGGTGTGTGCGGCAGGTGGCTGGCAATCAAGGTGGCTCTCGTGGAGTATGGTGGCTCTGGATAGAGTGGGTGTGGTAAATAAGCCCGAGTTCGGACACGGTAATGGAGAGATAGATCACGAATTAAGGGGGAGTCAAGTGGATTAGATCGTGGGGGAGCTAGGCCCCAATGCATGGTTCACACACGAGGGAGGATTGTTAGGAACAAGTATAAATGATTGAGTTCCACATCGAATAAATAGAAAAAAAAAAATTGGACCTTAATATACAATGTGATGACTCACCACTTACAAGACTTAGTTTTTTAAGTGGATATGGATTATTCAATGTGTATTGGGTCCATGTGATGTGGTGAACTCCGTTGATACTCTCTAACGGATTGTGTTTATGTGCACAAGGGAAGAACCTCAGGCGGATCAGACTCACAACAAAAATAAATACATTGAGACAGTTTTGAAGAGACCAGAACTCTGCTAATACTTCTACTTGAAAAATCTAGACCTACCTCTCAGCCTCTCTTTTATTTTTTTTGAAAAATTAAAAGATAAATGACAAAATAAAATTAAAAAAACGTTATAAATTAAAAGATACTGACAAGATACCAAAAAAAAAAAAAACCCCAAAACACCAAAACTGATTCCACGCCCCTAAAACTCCAATGCAAGCAATAAATACTTTGAACACTTGATGCATTAGAAAGATTCCTCATTAATGAGGGGTTGGTTTGGTGGTTGGAAACTTGAACTTGGTAGGATAAGTCTCAGGTTCAAGTCCTCGTAGGCCCTCATTGGGGGCTAAACATACATCTAACATCACCCCAGTGTGGTGGGGTCTTAGCTTTGGTTTTGACATAGGTGCGGTATGGTCTCCTACAAATAGTGGTGTGGTGTAACGAGACAATATTCTCTTACAAATAGTGGTGTGGTGTAACGAGACAATACTCTCTTACAAATAGTGGTGTGGTGTAACGAGACAATGCTCTCTGGCGTAGTCGACGGGTACCATACTTGCACTTTTATTTTGTGTACCTAAAAATGGAAAGATTTCGCACTCACCGAATACGAAGTCCATGACGTTTAAGCTCGATCCATTAGAATTAATCTTGATGCTGCCTTTGACACTCTAATCCAATGTTGCATAATAACATTGGCACGCGATCCTAAATAGAGTTTTGAAATGACACGGGCCAACAAACTTGGGCCTCATGGACAGATATTCTCACACAAGGCGTTTGCGTGGATTAACTCGAAAAATCACAGTGATCCAACTTCAACTGACTTGGGCCGACATGGGCCTCAAACTAAAGATAAAGCAAAAGCTGATGAAGTGATCAGTTTGTTGCATGACATATACTCCTAAGGAGAAAAGATTATTTCCACCGGCGGTGGAAACACCCACTTTTCCTCCAAACCAATAACACGCTGCCACATCATTAATTACTTGTGAGTAATTACATTGGAAACCCTTTCATCTTTCTCCAAATTCCAACTCATCCATTTTAATTTTCCAGAATTATGCACAAGCCCCAAAACCTTATGCAAGTGTCAACAATAACTACAATCTGATTCATTTATTTTTTAGCGGCCATAATTTTACAATAAAGACACCAAAAAAAAGACATTGTTCAAAATGACAGGAAAAAAAAAAGCACAGATAATTTTTTTTTCTCATCGCGAATATTACCAATTTTTTTTCCGAGCATCTCTTTCTTGAAAAATCAAACGCAAGACCTCTCTCGTTTCCTCACTGAGGGTCGTGAACATTATATTGAAGCTACATGATTTTTACTCACAAATAAAACGATTCATCCCAACAATAAGATCAAAAATTCCAAAAACGAAATAAGGCAGTCAGAGTCACATTTCATAATCCACAACTCCACATAACAACCTCATTTACCAAAGCACTCCTTTTCTGAAAATTCTAGATCATTCAAACACTCCATCGAATTTTTGTTTACAAAGCACTCTTCCTCAAAATTTGAATTGTTGAAACCATCTATTGGATTTTCCTCTACGTAGTACTCTTCTTCCAAATTTCCTTTAGTTGATGTATTTTCCATATCAATTCTACAGTGAAAATAAAATGCGCACAAACATTGTAAGCTAGCAATCAACTGTAAATAAGTAAGAAAAAAATCGTACATGAACAAGACCTAATTTCTACACATTGGAGACTAATAGTGTTCTTTTACATACAAGTATGAAGAAGAAATTTCTGCCCTAAATACCCAACTGTTTTCTCTCAAACACAAAATATGTGTAGATATATATTTTTCTCGATATTACATTGTATAGAAAAACAAAAGACAAAAGGTTAAATGAGAAAGAATAGAATATACTACACAATAAGGACAATGAGGCTTGTGCGTAATTGTATAAACTTGAAAGGGTTCTCAACGTAATAAATTATAAATGTTGTATTGAGTTGGTGATGACTTGGTGATGTGGCAGCATGTTATTTTTTTTTTTTTTTTTTTTTCAATCAATAAACTTTATTAAACTCAACTTGAAGAAATGTCTAGAGGCTTCCCTTTGAATAAACTTAGGAAACGTTCTCGTGGAATCCATAGAAGTGATCTTTATCTTGTCAGCCACCCTATTACAACTGCGAGGGACATAAATAAAAGAAACTGAATGCAGAAAACTAGAAAACATAATAGAATCTCTGATGATAACGTCCAAAGTAACTTTAGGCAAAATCTTCTCTTGAAGCATATTGACAACTCCTTGAGCATCTCCTTCCACAATATAACCCAAAACTGCATCCTCTTAGCCGTTTGTACTGCCATACGAAACCCCAATGCTTCTACCATTTCCGCCGAAAGAGATTTGTGAATTGGGACTGCCACAGCCCTCAGAACAACTCCCTGGGCATTACGGATAACAATACCCACGCCACCTTTCTTCGTCCGAGAATCATAAGCGCCGTCGACATTGATTTTCAGAATATTCCCATCCGGAGGAATCCATCTCTGGTCACTAGCCTCATACCCCACTGATGTCGCTTGCTTCGTATGAGAGTTAGCTAGACAAAACTCATGGAACTCTTCAATTGCTGTAGCAATAATCCGTGTTTCTACCACCCACACATTGTGAAAAACCCATTCATTCCTTGATTTCCAGATTTGCCAACAAATGCTAGCAAATAACCCCAGGTTAGACCAATTATACTGGCCCTTCCAAGTATTTCCAAAAATACTCCACAGCACATCTAGATTCGCACTATTCGTAACCTCCGGTCTAAGACGAAAGGGGGAGAGAAGCCACGTTTTGCATGCCCTATCACAACTAAATAACATATGACTCACTGTTTCCGGAGCTAAACCACACAAAGGGCAAATGGAATCAATTGGAATTTTCCTTTGAACTAGGGATGTATTCACCGGGATAATATTTTGCAAACATCTCCAAAGGAAAAACTTTACCTTCATTGGAGCTATGATGGACCAAATCCGCTTCCACTTCCCGTCATCCTGAGATGAGCCACTAGTTTGCCCTCCATTCACTGCATTTGCTTTCCTTTCTTGTAGAATTTGTTTAGCTCCCACATATGCCGTCTTTACCGAAAACAGGCCATTCGTAGTTCCCACCCACACGCGTTTATCCACAAGGCCAGAAGAACTGATCGGGATTTGTAAAATTTGTTCTGCATCGCGCTGGTTGAACACCTCTGTGACTAAGGCAGCCTTCCACGTCTTTGAGGAATTATCAATAAAATCTGTGACTTTTTCCCATTGACCATCACTTGGCCGTGGGGTTAATACCTTAGGAAATAATGGATCAAGTAGCCAAGGATCAGACCATATATTGATAGTTTCTCCGTTCCCCACCCTCCAACGCCAATTCCTTTCTATCACCTCTTTACTAGCCAGTATACTCTGCCATGCCCACGAAGACGCTTGTTTGGCTTGTGCCTCCAGGAATGAAGTATTGGGAAAATATTTTGCCTTAAATACGTGAAAAAACAGCGACTCATCACCGTTAAGGAGCCTCCAACCCAGCTTTGATAACATTGCAAGGTTAAAGGCTTCAAGATCTCGAAATCCCAACCCCCCTTTACCTTTCACCTCTGTCAGTTTGTCCCATTTCAGCCAGTGAATCTTTCGCGTATCCGAAGTACCATTCCAAAAAAACTTTGCTATTGACGAACATAGTTCCTTACACAGCCCCACTGGAATTTTAACACACCCCATGACATATGTTGGTAATGCAAACAACACCGATTTTGAGAGCACTTCTTTGCCAGCAGGATTTAAAATAACCCTATCCCATCCTTTAATTCGTCTCATCACATTATCCTTCACATATCTTAGGGCTTCTGTCTTCGATCTACCAATAATGTAGGGGAGCCCCAGATACTTGTTACCAACTGCACAGCTTGTAAATCCCAGACAATTCATGCAATCCTTTTTCCCAGTCGTGGTTGTATTGGAGCTGAAAAACATCGAGGATTTGTTCACGTTGACTAATTGGCCCGACGCTGCTTTGTACTTGTCCATTATGTCCAACATTATCTCGCACTCTGCCAATGTAGCCCTGCAGAAAATCAACGAGTCGTCTGCAAAGAGTAAGTGAGAAATTGGCGGTGCACCTCTGCAAATTTTAATACCTCTCAGAACCCCTAGTCTTTCCTTCTGCCTCAAAAGACTTGAGAACCCCTCTGCACACAGTAAAAAAAGATACGGAGAAAGGGGATCTCCTTGTCGAAGTCCCCTTGTTGGCTTTATATACCCATACTGCTGCCCATTGATTTTAATAGAATAGGAAACTGTAGAGATGCAATTCATTATCCATTTGATCCACCTATCATCAAAGCCCATGTGTTTCATAACTGCATCCAAATAATCCCACTCCACCCGATCATATGCTTTAGCAATATCTAGTTTTAACGCCATAAGACCTTCCTTGCCAGTTCTCTTATGTTTCATAAAATGAATAACTTCATGTGCCACCAGAATATTATCAACAATTTGTCTGTCTTTCACAAACGCACTTTGGTTTAAACTAATGACATGTGGAAGTACTACCCTCAACCGATTAGCCAAAGCTTTAGCAATGATTTTGTAAAGAACGTTGCAGAGTGATATTGGCCTAAATTGTTATTGGTTTAGAGAAAAAGTGGGTGTTTCCACCGCCGGTGGAAATAATATTTTCTCTACTCTAAGGCTTTATTCATCCCATTACTATGATCCAACTTCAACTGACTTGGGCCGACATGGGCCTCAAACTAAAGAAAAGCAAAATCTGATGAAGTGATCAGTTGATATACTGTAGACAGATAATTAATAATCATGTTGATATAGATATATGTCATCGATCACTACTCTAAAGTCAATGATTCCATATCCAGAGGCATATATATCTATTGAAAATTGGCCGGCTTCACTGCTTCAGTATAAAGAGGAAAACTGATGCTAATTATTTAATTTATCTATAGCTCTCACTTACCTCTTGGGCAGGCCCGGCCCTGAGTTTTTTAGGGCCCTAAGCGTGGTTTTAAAATGGGGCATTTAATTACACTATATATATATAATCTTTGTTCAGAAACTCGCAAGTATACCTTGTAGTTCAACGGTAAGATAACAAACTTCCTCGCTGAAGGTCACGATTTCGAACCTCAGCATTCAGCAACGTCATTATACCTTGTAGCTACAATCGTTGTCTGTTACAATGCTTGACATACATTATATTTAATGTTTTCCTTTATTTGGGGGCCCTATTCTTGAACCAAAAACCGGGGGCCCTAAGCTGCCGCCTGGTTGCCTATGCCATAGGGCCGGCCCTGCTCTTGGGTTACTCCTAATATTTTTCATAAATATACGTGAGATCAATATCACTTGTACCAAAAAATCAGTCAAAGTGGTGCCGAATATGAATTGGATGTTGAACCCACGAACTTTTGAATATATACTAACTCATATCCATCAACTTTGAATTGAGAACACAACCAAATATCTAACGGACTTCGCATTATTGTTTGGCTTTGACGATATTGCAAACGGAGAATCATATATACCCTGTCACCTCTATGACAAAAGAAGAATAAATTGTTTAAGTTAAACCAATTTATTATGTAATGCCATCGATCACCAATAATTCGGCCATTTTCAGGGGAAAAAAAAGAGAAGCAATGACTTCGGTTTTGCCTTAAAGAAATTAGGATAGGGACTGAAATACCATAATATTGACTAGAAGGCTGTACATGCAGAATAAATCATTTCAGTTAAAACGTAAAAGGTGCTTTTACGCAAAGTGCGTACGTAGTTGTAAAGTGACATTATAATGTTGACACATTTGACAATGAGGTAGGAGACATTTGAATAATTTCTTTCAATAGTATTGCAGCTACCACACCCCACCTTGCATATCATCTCATTTATGGAAGTTGGCCTACTTTTTGTCACCGAATATTAACTCTTTTGAGTCAGTTTTTCAACTAATTAATGATCATAAACGCAAGTTAGAGGGATAACATAAATCGAAAAATGATCATGATAAATTAGATATTTGGCACTATCAATTCTTGTAATTGGGACAAAAATATTTCATACACGGCTTTGCTTGAGTTTAATTTGCCTCTGCTAGTAGACAATGGAATTGATTGCTCTGGAAATAATCGAGATGTGCTTAAACTACCTCACATGCTATGAATTTGCTTGTTGGTCAATGACCAGGACTTTAGAGTTTGCTATCTTGTAGGTCTCATGTTCAAAATCTCTCAAGTGTTATTTATTCTTATGGGATCATTACATACGAGACTTGTTACTTTATCCCGGCTTTAATTGGGTCTTCCGTTAAAGAGAGGTGCTTGAAATCGTGGTAGGGGTAAATTGATCCAACCAACATGAGTCGTAAAAAACATCAACAAGCCTCAATATGAGATATCACTTCAAGGCCCAATAATATTCGTCCTAACACCATAGCTACAAAGACCTCTACACTACCAGGGGTGCACATGGACCCATTAGCCTGTTCGACACAGCTTGCATTTTTTAGGGGTACAAGATATGCATTTTTTTTAAAGATATATATATATATACACGTATTCGTTGGTCTTCATATAATAATTATTAATATGGTTGTGGTTGTAAACTTTAATTTATAGGAATTGGGGTTCCTGTAGTGTCTCAAGGCACTACATCTTTGTAGTGTCCCCCATCTGACCGTCCATTTCGATCTAAATGGCTCGAATTTAATCCTAACTCCTAAAAATCTGAACGCATACATTGCTTGCTTTAAATCGAAGTAGTTCATCATTAAACTGGAGGGTCGGATCAGGAGCACTACAGGGACCCCTTGTCTTTATTTATAATAGTGAAAATGATTAATTTGTACTTGGGTACTATAATTTATGCACAAAAAAAAAAAAAAGTGTTAGTTCAACAGGGTTGGGAAATTAAACTTTAAGAGGTTAGGGTTTGAGAATATTAATATATGAAGCCCAATTAGTAACAGGTCGGGTTTGAATATTCACAAATCCCGTTTTCTATAATATAAACCTGACCCACGTGCACCCTGGCTCTACCAGCCGATATGTGTATATGATGCATTGGTGTCACCTTTAAAATCGTTTGAGGTATTAATCTTATATAGTATAGCAGAATGACTTTTTGTGAGGAAGGCTCTCATCGCGACAAGTGGCATAAAATAGTTGGTTTGTCGTATAGGATTTTGAGTGACACATGTGACAATAATTCAATTACCATAAGTAGGTAGTTTCAAATTTCAAGCAAGTTCCATGATTTAAGGAATCAGCACTCAAGATTTGTAAAGAAAATAATCTGTCAAATAATTTTAAATTTCAAATACTCATCAATCAACAAATTCTACAAATGAAACAATTAATTAGCTAATTAAAATTTTCAAAATAATTTAAAAAATCACTCAACATTTGCAAATAAAAACAATAATCAATTAGTTTTAAATTCCAAATACATCAAAAACTTATAAAAATGAAAATGTTCATTATTTTCTCAACCATTAGTCTAAAAAAACTCTTTAAGTCTCTCAATCCAACCAATTATATTTTTGCAAACCTTATTGTTGTTCTTATACTTTGGCTATGGCCATGGTTGACTGGTGCAAATGAACAAATAACCCATGTTTTTCGGTGAGTTAGTTTATAATAAATTTTTTTCAGTTTCTATTAATTGGTATTCATTTTTTTAAAAATCTATAATGGCTTTCGATGTCAAAATTTATGTTGGTTAAAAAATGACTCGACTTTTACAGGATCGATGTGAGAACCTTGATGAGAAAATCAATCGATTGAAATTGTCAAAACAACAGTTTGAACGCAAAAATGGTCAAAGGGTTACATAATTGGAATATTATTCTCAATTTAGCAGTAAGTGTCAAGTTAATAGTTGCTATTTCTAAGATCTTGAAAGGAACAATACTAAATTACTATATGACTATCAGATGACAAATAAGATCTTAACAATTCTTTTAGCCAACCTTTCTTGCATTTTGTGGGATAGAATTTGTTCTCTTCTTCTTCTTCTTCTTCTTCTATTTCTTCTTCTTCTTCTGACAAAGTGACATATAGTATTGTATTCTAAATTAAGATAGAATGATGAATATCTATTTAACTTAAACAATTAATATATGAACAAAAAATTCCAAACTCAAATATATGCCTTACACATATGATACATAATAATTGCAAAACTAACATCCAAACATAAGAAACTATATATCCATATGAGTGAATTAATATTTTGAACCAACCTTACATTAATCACAACGATTACCAGCTGCAATGTCTTCACTCCATAAACAAAGGAGTTAAGCCCCAAAGCAAAATATAAAACATGAGGTATTTTAAGATTTGATTAAGTTTGATTTTTCAAGGTACTTAAACAAGCTATAAGATTTTTTTGACAATTTATATTAGAAAGTAATACCCAAGGGACACGAATTTTGACTCGGATAGCACCTAAAATTAATATTTTTCCACCTCCATCCCACAAAAAAGTAGTCTATTAATTATAAAGTTGACGTGCAATTTTTGGATAAAAATCTCAATTAGTTCATTAATTTTGTATGAAGAAATGTATAAATCATGTACAGAGGTGCTTTATTTTTCTATCCAGAAATTAGAGGTTTTTTGACAATGGATTATCTTTACGAACGGAGGGATTATTAATATAAAAAAAGGTATAAGTGTTCTAAGATTAATTATTTATAATACCCAAAAGAATACACATTTTCATAGGTTAATCATCATCAACATGATTAATTCCCAAAAATTACACACTTTCGTCGATTAATCACTCATCAATTTGTTTAATACCAAAAATAATACACGTGCTTTGTAGAATAACACTATTCTTGCCATACAAATTTAAATTATTGGTATATGATATCATTAATTCATCACGTACATAGCATGGTTTTCCGCTAGATTGTGGAATCAAAGTGCACCAAGCATATAATCATGTAGCACGGTACGACGCTAGATTTTTGTGGAAAACTTAACTAACAAACAAATAAGGTCATTTTAATGTTGAAAGTATTCATCAATAGTTAAAAATTTTCATGTATTGCGACTCCGTGCATAGCACGGGTTTGATGCTAGTGCCATGTATGGCGAAACTATTCCAACAGCACTGGAGTACTCATTTAATTCTATCGTACTAAATCGATAAACTATGAAAAAAATGGACATGGATATAGACCTCGATCTCATCTTCTACTAGTTCTACTATCTCAATTATTGAGAGAGAGAGAGAGAGAGAGAGAGAGAGAATCTTTTTAGGCTATTTTCCAATGTGAAAAGAACCCAATGAGAGATGATAAAAGTGTACAAAGGGTGGTTATTATCTTACCATTGTTTTTGTTGATATATAAAACAAATCATACCTTATCTTTTCGTACTTTTGTTGCAAACTATAATTGTCTTTGGTAAAGATGGTGACATGGGAAAAGAGCACATTTTCGCTTATGTTAATATAGATTTATAGTATATGCTTTAAAAAAATGTGAAACAAGTCTGATTTATTCGGCCAACAAAAAAAAAAAAACATAAAAAAAGCAATCCACAAAGCCACACTCAATTAAGGGGGTATTTATATAGCTAATGGAGTTCCATTCGCCCATTCTTCCCAAATAAATCTACAAGAATTGGAATCTCCTCAACCAATTCTACAAAAATACCACTCCAAACGGACCCACAACTAATGGGTGGTATTTTGATTAGGAACCTTCTAAAGCAAGGCTATATAGCCTATCTTCACTTAAAAAATTAGGCACTTTCTAAAACTTTTAAAAACCTCTTTATTTCGACTGTTATTTGTTTTCAATTTTTAACCAATTTTTTTATTAATCTCAAATAATTATATGCACGCATTAGATATCATCATTGTTAGTATGAAAAGTGTTAGAGACTTTTAAGTTGGATATAAAGTTTTGATATTGTATCAGAGAGAGTTCATTTCATCCCGAATAAAAATTAAAATAGCCTACACTCCACAATGACAGACAAAAAAAAATTGCACAAAGATAGACCCCCAAAAAAGTGGCTACACACCTACACTTGACAAATCAATTAAAAGAGGTGTTAGAGAATAGTCTCATATTGTATGGTATTGAATGAGAGATCAATTAATAACATTAAATACCTCTATTGGTTGCCAATTGATGGTTTTTGGTTGGATATCAAGTTTATACTAAGATATATAACACAAATTCAAATAGCTCGTACTGCAAAACCATCTACAAAATGTAAGGGACATGGGCATTGGCGACTCCAGAGTAGAAAAAATGGGGTCAGCCAATCCCACGGAAAAAAAAATACTAATTATTATATTACATTTAAAAAAAAAATCATTTATGGACTTCCTAAATTTGGTGGTGACATTACTTGATAACTCCTAAAACTCATAAAAGTTTGTGTGACTTGTTTAAATCCTAGTCACTTGTTTTGTTCTTTTGATAATAAAATGTTGATTTCTTTTGCTACGTTGAGTTATAAATATGATTTTTGTTGAAACGAGATTTTTAGTTGCTATTACTATAGTGTTTTTCTTTGATTTACGGTTGGTAAAAGCATTTGATGTTTATGAATGACTCTACATTTATGAACTCTTAGAGTCGCGACTAGACATGGGTAATTCCTTGGTTCTTTTCAGAAGCATGCAATGTGGTTAGATATATCATTCCCAGGCATGATAGACGCCAATTACACCTTTCACATCGCCATTTCTGGCTGTACGTTGTATTTTTATTTTTATTTTTTTTAGAGACAAGACACACACTCTCTTAATAATTAGATACTCGATGAGAGGGTCCCCCTAGCTAGCTAGCCAATAAAGGTTAGGGTAATTAGGTCTTTATGCATGTCCGAAGTGACATTGCATGTGATGTGAGAGGGTATGAAAGATCGATCAAAAAGAAAAATAAACCACAAAAGATTAATCTACCGTCCGCCTAATAGGCGGATAATAAAGTATATGGAATCTGAAATCTTACATGTAAGAATTTAAACAGTGAAAACTCTTCCATGTAAGAATTATGATTGTGATCCATAAACAAATCCTACTCCTTAATTGGGGAATTAGTTATAGAACCCTTCTACCTGCACCGACGGGGGTGCACCGACCACGTACCGACGGCGTCGGGGACGCCTTTGTGGATCCTAACCGATTGATCTGATCCGTTCATCCTTCTCAAAATCGAATTCTGAGTGGGCCCGCACGAGAATCGAGGCAATTAGACGGTTGTATGAGCTCGATCCAAAATCACCCCAAAGTCCCCGACGCCGTCGGTGCAGAAGGAATTAACACCAAGTTGATGTGAATTAATGTTGGTAATTCGATCCTTTAATCTCCCATTTTGATATTATTTTATTTTCTGTCCAATTACTTATCGTGTCATTAATACCGTGGAATGATGAATTCAATGAAACCTTGTGAAAGCACCTCCATAACAGTTACTCATAAAAATCTTTTCTTGACAAATTTTTTTATGGGATTATTACCAGTTTAGAAAAGAGATGTCTAATTAACACTAAGGTAAGTTTTTTTTTTAATTACCACTAAGGCAAGTCACTCTTTTTTGGAATTTAGGTTTAGGGTGCACTTTCCTATTATATGGTTTTAGTAGTTTAGATACTTTCATAGAGTACCCTACGATTTTAGGCACTTTCATAGGGTACCCTAGTCGTAGGGTACCCTAGTCATAGAGGCACCCTAGAGTTTAGGTTTAGGGTGCATTTTCCTATTATAGGATTTGAGTGGTTTATGCACTTTCATAGAGTACCTTACGATTTTAGACACTTTCATAAGGTACCCTAGTCATAAGGGCACCCTAGTCATAGAGTACCTAGGATACCCTAGTCGTATGAGACCCTAGAGTTTAGGTTTAGAGTGCACCTTCCTATTATAGGGTTTTAGTAGTTTAGGCACTTTCATATGGTATCGCTTTGATCTGATGAGAATTTTTCAGAGTTGGGCTTGACTTGATGGTAATTATGAGATCTGACCTGATGGTAAATATTCCATTTTTTATTTAGTCGGCTCCGAACCAGGACCACACTTTTTGTTTAATTTTAATCTTCATGTGTTTTATGAGATGTTAGGCATATGTCATTTTCTCACATTAATTAAGAAAGTGGACTTGATGGAATGTACCATTTTTCTGACTTTCTCAATTGAGAGATTATCTAAGGCTTCTCTTCGCCATACTACATGGAATGTACAATTTTTGATAGGTACTCTTACATCAACGTATGGTGGAGCTTGGAGAAGGCCCTACAACATTGCACAAATTAAGGAGCATTGATGAAGGAGGGGAGTTTCAAGTTTGGGGGATCATAAAGATCGAGGTTCTCTTAGAGAAAATGTTCGTGGACAGTTCATATCTTAAAAAGAAATACGATAAAGAATGCGAATGGGCGATTGGGATTAGTTTACGTGAATATGGTGGTGGTTGAGCTCATCACCGCCTTACAACTCTTTGGTGCGGGTATACTAGGAGGTTTTGATCATGTTTCTTATATATTTAGTCCACGATCGATGAAGTTCTCACAAAATTTATGACAAAATTGTAAAAAGTTCATCTAAGTTTCTTAACAAAAAAAAAAAAAGGCACGAAATTCAATTTGACTAAAAGCAATGCTTGTACACACACTCACACTGCACACGAGATCCACAAACACCGTCCACCGTTAGTGATTCAATTTAAAGTTGGAGAACAATCCCTATGGCACTACAAGAACTTACACCAATGCCGACTAAAAATGCCGCCTAAATTAAATTTACTTGGCAATTGGTGTACCATTGCCGACTAAATTAAATTAAAGTTGCCGACTAAATTATCAATCCCTTTGAGTAAAACTTATACTCGGGAACAATGTGGCGCCAAGGCTATTTTTTGGTGGGATTTCAATGTCGACTAAAATTTAGTCGGAGTTTATCAAATTTTTTAATACTATTTTTTTTGCGCCAGTTTAAAAATTCATGGAATTGTTGGCGGGGGATTTTGGTATTTCCCGGCTAAAATTTTTGAACACTCAAAATTTTACATGAAGAGTTTAATCAACAAAATCAACGATCTCAATCATCATGATTGTGCCGCGATCACATGGCTACTATACATTCAATTATTTCACAAGACTTATTTTGCCGCCCGATGAATGGGCATTCTAAATTTTATTGAGCCAAAATTTACATGAAATACTTAATCAACAAGCACCACAAAATCAACGGTCTTAATTGTCATGATTAAGTAATGGTTGTGTGGTTACTGTACATTCAACTATTGCACAAGACTTAGTGACAATCAATCATATCTCGAAGAAGGGGCTCTGTAAACCCAATTGAGCCAGAAATTTAGATGAACAATCTAACCAACAAGAACAATGAAATCAACAATCTCGATTGTCGTGCATGATTGTGTCGCGGTGGTGTAGCTATATATACATCCACCTATTGCACAAGACTTAGTTTGCTATCAAGGATCCCGCAAGCTGTTAAAATCCAGACCTCCACTTTCCGGACAAAACTTTGGTGGAGTATTTTGTGGACAAAACTTTGGTGGAGTATCATGTGGAGCTACTTTGGTGGAGTATCCACCTATTGCACAATACAAAGGTTTCTTTTTACAGATCGACAACACTTTGGTGGAGTATCCTGTGGAGCTACTTTTTGTTAATCAAAGTTGGACTTTGGCTATCGATTTGCATTTCGGGAGTTTGGATACGTTTTTTTAATATTACATATGGAGTAACCGTGATTGGACAATCTTTTTAATTTGCGCTCTAGGAATATGGATTGAAGATGTTAAGTAATGAACCTTTATTTATGGAAGTTATGAATGAAATTATGCCTTGGAATTTCAATTTCTTATAATTGTAGTAGGTTTGCAATTGTGGGTGAAATGATTGTTGATAGTGCATTGCATGGAATTGAAAATGTGAAAAATTTGTAGTAGGAAACCTTTGCCGAGTAAACAATGTTGGTCGCAATTATTATAATCCATCTTCATCCTCTTGAGAACATATATCGAGTAAATTTTACCCGGTAAAGTTCACACATTTACCGAGTAAAATTTAGTCAGGGATTAGTGAAACCATTTACCGAGTAAATGTTTAGTCGGCGATTAGTTTGCCCTTTACCGAGTAAATTTTTAGTCGGTGATTAGTTTGCCCTTTACCGAGTAAAGTACTTTTTGCCGAGTAAAGTATTTTTTAGTCGGCAAATACATTCACAAAGGTCATTCGCCGACTAACGTGCCGACTAAATAATTTAGCCGGTAATAGTTTTCAACGACTAAAAAGCCACTTTTGCCTAGTAAAATTTTACTCGGGATTGGTGAAATCTGTTGTAGTGTGGACGGAACTCATAACGGTTGGAGCACTCTTAAATGTCACTTGAGTGGTTGATGAGGAGAATAGATCAGGGGTAAATAGATCAATAGCATCGGTCGGGTCAGATCCTCACTGCTCCTTTAAATGTAAATAAGTTGATACATGCTATAAACTGTAAAATTTACCCTTTGTCGAATGCATATGCTTTGCTAACAGATTGGACATTTATAACCACCTATTTCTTTCAAAAAAACATCTTCCAATCTTGCAACATCGTTCGTTTTCCCCTGCAAATTGGTTGACAGTAGGCAAATGACCAGTAACTCTATGGTTTGTTCTGATTTTAGTCTCTATTCTATTCCTAAGTAAGAACTTACTTTACCTATAATTTGGGAACTTTTAACTTAGTTTTCCAAAAGATTTTTACTCATTTGCTAAAATCACCATTCAAATAAAAAAAAATACATATAAATTTCAAATTAAAGGAATTGAGGGTTCTTTAATCCATAGAAAAAAATTGAAAAACGACATGTTGACTTGTTTATTTTAGAATTTTGAAATATGGTGATTTTAGCACAACAAAATCTTTGGAAAACTTAATGATATATTTATAGATCTAGAGTAGGGGCCATATGAGAAATTATACCTCGATTCACATAGTAATTAGGAAAATCTAATCCCATCCGGTTCTTTATTCTTATCTCACAAATTATAATTCACACCACTAAAGAATTATAATTGCAATTCCGTCTTTTTCTCTTTTTTTTGCACGGCAAAAAAGGATTTTATTAATCTAATATAACGATATATTAAATGGCAAAGAAAAGCAAAAAAAGAGTAGGGACCAAAAGAGGCCGACAAAGAAACCACAATGAGAAAAGCAAAACAAACCCAACACCTAAAGACCAAAAGAGTATAAACCCCAAAAAAATCTAATCCCATCCCAAATTCCATTGCAATCTCACAAAAATAAAAACAACCTCCTAAACGAATTATAAGCCAAAAACAAATCTTTAGATCCAACCCAAAAGCAGCAAAGCTGAACAACAACACAAGAAATCAGACCTGACAATTTCGAGCTCTATGTTATTAAAACTTATTAATCTTCCTACATTAAGATTACAGATACCCATTAATTCCATTAAATTACTAACAAAAACAATATTGCAACTTAATTTGTGATGTTCTTGACAGAGCTGGTGCTCTTATTTTATGACTTCGGGAGCCATAGAATGACCGAAAAATTGCGTTACGTTGGTACGATCAAATATTTGAAATCATTAGTCATTACAAAATAGTATTACAACTATTCAAGGGTGGATGCACCCTAGCCAGGAGGGATGCATGTCCTAGATTTTGCTAGATTTTGGAATATGTGATGACCAACAAATAGGGCCGGCCCTGAGATTATAGAGGCCTAAAGCGAATTTTAATAAATGGGCCCCTCAATTTTTTTTTTCCCGAGAACATTCAATATATGTGACTAATATATTTAAAAAATAGTAAACATGATATTTTAGCTTCGTAAGTTAAATAAAACAAACTTTTAAATATTTTTATACCATTCTGACAAAATGAATCAAACATAACAAGTCCCACTCATTTTCAAACTAATCACATTGTTAACTTTAATTGAAAGATAGTAATATTTATAACAAGAAGCAAATTTTTAACATTTTTAATCTAATAGAAAAATAAGAAAAAATAATATAAAAAACTAATAGATTTTCTACCAAAAGGAGCTAATAGAAATTAGAAAATAAAAGACAAATTGAAAAACAAGGAAAAAGACTTCTGCCTAGAGGAGATACCAGGAATTGAACTAGCGTCCTCACGGAACTCAGGAAACCACGCTGACCACTGAGACAGAGGCCAACTTCTACTGCATTTCGGAAAACCATCTATATATAATAAAACTTTCTTATATTGGAGTGGGCCCTTAATTTTTGCTTAATTTTTTGGGCCTAAAGCGGCCGCACCTCCCGCTTTAGGCCAGGGCCGGTGCTACCAACAATGTTATGGGGCCTTTGCTTTAAGACTTACATGCACACCAAGGTGATGTGGAGAGAGAGAAACCCATCATTTCATATGGGTCGCCACATTGACTTCTAAGTCGCCACATCACCGCGCGGCCGGTGTCAATGTGGGGTTCAAGTCAGATGTACCCATATCATTTTTGTGTGACGACTGCGTGTGAAAATTAAGATTTTTAAAACAAACCCCATTCGCAAGATCTATTTTAAATTGACTGAAAATAACATTTTGGTTGACTATGAACATATACTAGAAGCCTAGCCGCCACTAATGTTATTTTTGAAAAATTATACTGTAATTGATACTAACACAAAACACGGATTGACTGCTAATGAAAGTGAAATCATACCAAGTGAGCAAAATATAAATTACTAAGTTACTTTACCTATAATTTGGGAACTTTGAATCTTGATTAATCAGAAAATTAAAATCTTTAACCTTGGAACTTTGAATCTTTTTAGTAATAATTAGGAAGATTTTAGATCCAAGAGTTTGGAATAAGCTATTAGCTCAATAACCCCTCTCCCTGTCTCTATTTTTTGTGCGTGTGTGGTCAATGACCATGACTCATCGACTACTAATAGTTAAACAACAAGATCATACTCTTTTCGTCTCAAAATGGATGTCCAAAATTACTATTCACACTTCTCAAAATATATCTATATTTTTTTTGTGTTATAATGTATTATATATGCACTATGGATCTTGTTTGATAGATTTTACATAGTTTTTGTAAATAAAGTTTTTAAAATCATAAAAATTGTTATAAAATATAAAATATAGATTATTTTTTGAGATGTATAATAGTGATTTTGGACATCTATTTTAAAACATAGGGAGTAGGAGTATTTATCTTCAAAGAGTGAATCTATAATTACTATGATGTAAGAGGATCTCCAACCTTGGCTTCAAAGCATCCCAACGAGCCTAATCAAATGGGGTTTCTAGCTACTTTACCTAGTCGAAGAAAAAAAATGTACTCCAAGAGGCTATCTTGGTATCTTAGTTTTGTGAATAGTGCCTAGTTATATTTGTTAGAACGGCGATACATACATTCATTGGGAGCCACTCCCAGCCACACCCTCTCTCACATGGGGTGTGGGGCCCAGATGTGAGGACCACACCCCATGTGAGAGAAGGTGTGACTGTGAGTGGCTCCCAGGGAGTGTATGTATCATTTTTCTATTTGTTATAGTAGTATTTGTTAAGGTACTATTCCTTAGCTTTTCAATTGTTTATTATATTTATCTCCCCTCTCCCTCTCCCTCTCCTCTCTTTCTCATATTCTTCTTAAATAAAGAACTAAAATAGTAATAGTATAAATAATCAAAGAAAACATTTGACATCACATGTAAAATTTCACATGAGAGGGGAGATGTTAAATGATACCTAGACAATTGACACTATGGTTGAAGTTGGCTCAACTGTCAAATTATTCACTGGACATGTTATGTTACTTTTAACATCCTTAATTGGAGATGTTTTAAAGAATATTGTGATTTTAAAAATAAAATGCGAATCTATAATGTGATTTTACAAGCACAAGTTGCGAGTTTGACTTTTCAATGTTTTCATACGTGCCGAAGTTATTTGAGTGATTGAGTCCTTCCCGTAAACAAAATTTTGTGAGGAGTACTGACCACACGAGGGGAGTCCCCCCACCACGCGAATGACAAATGGTTGAGATTTACAGTGAGTTTTTTTCTAAAAGTTTGTCTATAGATTGTGGAATTTGGATGAGTTGTTTTCACTAAAAAGTTATTTAATTAATATATGCGAAGATAATGACTTATTTTAGAATTTTTATTTTGATGGGCGCCCCTCGGAATTATTTTTTTAGTTACAAATGTGAGTTTTTTCCGTCTTTTTAACAAGGCAAATTTGGTTCTACTACGTACTAATCCAGAGGTAAAGGGATGTAGTTGGACCCTAATTTATGAAGCATGCTACTTGACTGTCACTCCATTTAAAAATTGTGAAGCGGAATAATACTTTCGATTAAAAAAAAAAAGATAACCCTTTTTTTTTACAAAAGGATAAATCACCCTAATTCAGAAGTAATTATTCAACGCTCCTACTCCGACCATCTACGTATCGACAAATCATTCGGAAGGATTTTTTTTTTTTTTTATCATTCGTCATACCTATTCAGTAGGAGCACTTATCATTTACTCTTGTCGAATGGTTGGAAAATAGGTGACACACATAGTGTAATGCCAATCTTTTACTCATAGAAATTATCACATAGCATTACTACATGATACTTCGGAAGTACCAATAATTAGCCCTAATTCGGAACTACTAACCAAATAAAGAAGCCTTTGGTAATTTCCCGTAGACCAATGAAATCGAACAATACGAAACGAAGAATAATAAGAATCCAATCACCAAGCACAAATCGAAGACCACATACAAAGGGATCCGGGGATCCCGTAGTGTGCCTCCGCACTACGGGGTTGTAGAGCGGCTAAAACTACGTCGTTTTGGGTGTGCAAAGAGAACACCACTACTTAATCCTTCAAAACTACGTCATTTTAACCTTGTTTTATTTGTTGAATTCTAAAATGTGAGCATTTTTAAGTAGGTGTTTATTTTCTTCAAAATCAAATTTGATTTTTTATGTCTTCTATACGTGAACATAAAATTCACTTATTTTAGATTGGGGTTGGTTTATTTTTTTGTTTTAGGAATCGAAGTTTTCCCCCCTAAAACTTGGTTCTCTAAACAAAAGTCTACGATTAAACACATTTTTAAACTTCTTAATTTTTGGGCTTCCTTCGGTTGTGTAAAACTAATGCCCGTTCGAGATGAGAAGCGGTTACAATGCATAAGAATAAGAGTCAAGATGTAAATGGCCAATTATGTTTAGAAATTCTAAATTATGCCACTTGTTATATTTAGGGGGCTTCTCACAAAAACACATGCTCCCTCCGTCTCATTTTAAATGTCTCATACGTAAAGTCGTGCCATTTTGACTTTAAAGGAAAATGTATTTCTAAATATTTTTTTTCAAAATTTTTTACACTATTCAAAAGTACTCGTTGAGATCTTTTGAACAGTGCAAAAAATTCTTTAAAAGTAATTACGAAAGTATTTTATTTTTTAAAGTCAAACTTGCCCGGTCTCCCGTAGGGGACATTTAAATTGGGACGGAGGGAGTATACAATAGTATTAGTGAATGTCCGTGCCTAAATATACTTTTTAAAAACTAGTATTTCTACAAAATAGATGAATTTTGTTTGCTAATGTTGTCCAGTACAAATTTAAAGTCACATACAATTTTCTAGATTTTGAAAAGGCCCACAAGAAAATAAAAATATTAATGTTAAACTTGACATAATCCCCAGAGAGAGAAAATGTTGTGATTCTAAACCTTTGCACACCCAAAATGACGTAGTTTTAGCCGCTCTACAACCCCTAGTGCGGAGGCGCACTACGGGATCCCAAATCCCATACAAAGAAGGTTTGTGAGGGTTGAAAAGAAACAGCCGCAGCCGCAGCAGCAGTTGCCAAAGCTTATTTTCAGCCTTATTTATGTGGTACTTTTCCTTCCTTTATTTATCTGTTTCTCTCTTTCTGCAACCACTAACCTCTCCTCCTCTTCCCTCTTGCCCTCTCTCTCTCTCTCTCTTTCTCTCTCTCTCTAGAATCCTCGAATCTCTCCCTTCGGGTCTCAAAAGCCCACGTTCAGGACCCATCTCATTCGATCCTACAATTGGTGGCCGAATTTCTACCATCTATTCGTCCTATTTCTATTCCATTCTCTCATATGCGAGTCTCATTGTTTACGTATATAATATTCCGCCGTATATGTATTCCTGATTTGTCTATAACAGATACAGCAAAAGTTGGAGCTTTGGTGGTAATGCGGTGGGCATAGTGGTTACTCATTGACCCACATCTATGGATTCTCCTCCTTTCGAGGGTAACCTCTGCTTTCTTTCTTCTTTCTTCTTCTTCTTTTTTTTTTTTTTTTTTTTGTTCTTTCTCACCCAGTTCTTATTAACCTTTTCTGGGTTAGTAATGTTGCTAAATGATAATAACAGAAGTTTGTGTTTTTATATTGATGAGCCAAAGGGTTGAATCTTTTGAAGGTCTTCTTTTTTCTTTTTAAACACCTGAAGGCTTGAATTTATCTGCATATCAGATCATATTGCATGAATTTTGTGTCAATTCTAGATTTCCAGTTTCGTATTATAATGGGTTTTGTGTGCGTGTGTGTGTTGATTGAGGTGCTCTCAGCCTCCTTTTCAGGTAGATGTTAGGTTATAAGAATGCCCTTCCTCTCTGGACTTACAATTACGTAACCTTAAACAAGTTGGTTAAGTGCTTGTGAGTTGATTTAATTTGGTCAGAATTTGGTTTTACACCAGTATTATTGCCAAATTCTTATTAAAGTCATAATTTCTTATGATAATCGGGAACTGTTACTTATGGGAAGAAGTAACACTGCACTAGATCGGGGTTTACTCGGGCTGGTGGCATTATAAAGTCAAACGAATTGAAGTACCCATTCAGGCTTCTTTAATAGTACTCCATGTTGCAAATTGTTAGGATAGTGACTTCCTTTGCCTTATTTTTAGGGAACTGCCCTGCAATGAACGGACTCCATTTGATATTGTTGGAATCTCTCTGTCATCGTAAAGTCAATCATTAGTCTATTTGTTACTATTATTTTGTTTATGGGTGCCAGAGAATCGGAAAAAGAAAAGAAGATTTAACTGTATAATAACTCTCACAGTTGTACTCCAACGGAGAATAATCTCAGTTTAAAAAACTTGCTTGCTTTAAATTATTTTTTCTAGTACATACTTTTTGGAATGATAGGGCTCGCACGAGTCACTTAATTTCTCAGACTGTAAGAGAATTCTTTCCTCTTCCTTTCGGTATTCTTATTCTCTTTATTTTTCCATTATAATTTCTCCTCGTATGTGAGTAAGTCTTGAGTAAGTTTGTGTCGATCTGCTGGACTCATTGTTTAGGGCTACGATACTAACGTGATAATTCTATATCATTTGTCCCCAGGAGTTGTACTTGATCCGTCTAAGTGCAGTATGTTGAGTATGGACGAAAAGAGAGAACTTGTTTACGAGCTTTCAAAGTGGTCGCATGGTGCGCCTGAAATGCTACAATCATGGAGCCGACAGGAAATTTTGCAGATACTGTGTGCAGAAATGGGTAAAGAAAGAAAATATACTGGCTTGACAAAGTTGAAAATCATCGAGCACCTATTGAAAATTGTAGCTCAGAAGAAATTACAGGGGAACGAGACTGCCAAAAGGCCTGATCCACAATGTTCACCTTCAGTTGAGCAAAGGGCTTCCAAACGACAGAGGAAAACTGATCAGCCCAGTCGACTTCCTGTTGCTGTAAACAGTGTAGTTGTGCACAATAGTGAAACTGCTACGGCTAATACTATATACTGCAAAAACACAGCTTGCAAAGCTAAATTATGTCAAAAGGATGTATTTTGCAAGAGGTGCTCGTGCTGTATCTGTTATCAGTATGACGATAACAAGGACCCTAGCTTGTGGTTAACTTGCAGCTCAGAGCCTCCCTATCAAGGTGATGCATGCGGCATGTCATGTCATTTGGAATGTGCTTTAAAGCATACAAAATCTGGCATTGCAAAGGATGGGATGGACGGAAGTTTCTCTTGTGTTTTTTGCGGGAAGCTGAATGATTTGCTTGGGTAAATTCTGACCGCTTCTCCATCCTTTACATAGGTCTTTTTCCAAGTTCTTTGATGATTGCACAATATTGTAAATGTTCTCTGTCTTTGATGGCTCTTTTCAATGATCGGGTTGAAAACTAAAGGGAATGGGGGGTTAGTTTAGTCTGTTTATATGGTAATTAGAACACGTCTGTTGCATCTTAGTGTTTCGTGAAACTTTGTCATAGTTCTTGTGTCATCATTTTACCTGACACTAGGTCGTATAATGTTCTTCTAGAGGCTGCCACCATTATTGAATGGTTAATGATGCCAAGGAGGAGCTGAAGTTGAGACCGACCTATAACCTGCAATGATCTCTGTATGGCCCTAGAAGAAGAGCTGTAGCCTGTAGGGTTCTGCAGCTAACAACGGAAATACTTAGAGATGTGCTGTATATTCTCAATCAAAGAGAATTTAGATGTCCATTTAGATTAGGAGTATTTTCTTCTTTGTCAATTAGGTTACAACTAGGCAGCTCATATTACAAGTCTAACAACTAAGTACTTGGCAACCAGCTGATAAGTTTATCACGAGGGAGAGAATCAGTTTTTATCAAACAGTTGGGATAAATATGTCTCCAGCTGAAGTGAATTTCGTGTTACGAATTGGTTGAAATATTGATTTTTTTTCTCCATCTAGAACAACGTGAGAAACTGGAGTTTATCTCACTGCATTATTGTCTTTAAAATTCTGAAGATGCTGGAGAAAACAACTTATCATTGCGAAGGAAACAAGGCGGGTTGATATATTGTGCTATCGTGTCTCCTTGAGCCAGAAGCTTCTTGTTGGTACCAAATATTACCAAACCCTTTATGAAATTGTTGATGGGGCAGTGAAGAAGCTTGAAGAAGACGTGGGTGCTTTAACTGGTTTACCTGTGAAGAATGCAAGGGGTATCGTCAACAGGCTTTCTTCGGGTCCAGAGGTTCAAAGACTCTGTGCTTTGGCAGTAGAGTATCTGGATTCAATGCTTTCGAAAATTCTTCGCCATGTGTCATCCAATTATCAGAGTCAAGGTCAGCTCTACCGTTGCAATTTTTAATCAATTTTTTTAAATAGATGACGAGCTGATACCGTGTTACAAGAATATGGACAAACTTATGCTGCCAATGATTTTCAAGTTTTCCTTGGATATCTTAATATGTTTTTCAAATAAGTGGAGTTGCGAATTGTCCAGTTTCTTGTGATACAGGTTCAAGTATACCTGTTGTTTCTGGAATATCTTCTAGTCTTGTTAGTCATGGTAGTACCATCTTTTTGTCTCTTTTTATTCATGAGTTAGAGACGTCTATCTCTTTCTTTTTTCTGTGGTGAAATAGTACGGTAAAATTCAAAGCAAGTAGAATCTTTGAACTGCTAATGAGAGTGTAATATTTGCAGAATCCAATTTGATAGCTTCAAATATAATCCAGTTTGGAGATGTGGGCACTTCATCTGTTGCTTTGATATTGGGTTCTAAAGCTCCTGCACTGGGAAATTCTGGGGGTTATACCTTGTGGCATCGTAAAGTTGAAGATAGAGACTACCCAGCAGAACCAACTTGTACATTGTTTACGCCAAATATGAGGTTTATGCTGTCTGGTCTGAGTCCGGGAACCGAATATGTTGTCAAGGTGGTTTGCTTTAATAGCAGTAAAGAGTTAGGTAAGTGTGAAGTTTCATTCCGAACAGGTACCCAAGATGATGTCGCCACTCCAGATAAAATCGAAGTTGGAGGAAGTGAAAGCCCAGCGACCAACTCCAGCAGTTTATCTAATCCATCTTCTGTGGAAGATGAAAATACTACCCTTGTTCTCTGTAGCAATGAGACTCAGAAGAGAGAGGACCCTAGTTTTACTTATTGCAAGGACAAGAACACTGAGAAAATTGCTACTGCAGATTTCTCGAATGATATAAACTTGGGGGATCCTGTGTCTTCGTTGGATGAAGAAGGGGCAAGAGGGAGAATTAATTCCGTCCCAGGATCTATTGAATTAAATCTTGAGAATAAGGACTCACAAGAAGACCAAGAGACCAGCACAGACAGTGGATCACATACCCATATTCAGACAGGTATGGAATGCGTTGTGCCATTGGTGGGTAGCTCAGAAGCCGATTTGCCAATTACTCCTTGCAAGTTGGAAAATAACAAAGATGTGGCAAGAAACGGGAGGTTGAAGCCCAGCAACAAGGATTGCGATAACGTGTCCGGGAGGGAAGAGGAGCATTCTGGCAATGGTAATAGGGATTTCGAGTATTATGTGAAAGTGATCAGGTGGTTGGAATGTGAAGGTCATATTGAGACGGCGTTTAGGCAGAAATTCCTGACCTGGTATAGCTTGAGAGCAACACCACAAGAAATGAGGGTAGTGAAGGTGTTTGTCGATACTCTTATTGATGATCCAGCGTGTCTAGCAGGACAGCTTGTCGACTCTTTTTCAGAAACAATTTCGAGCAAGAGATCTGCTGATGGGCCATCTGGGTTTTGCCTGAAGCTTTGGCATTAACGAAAGTTTTAGAAAGGGGTCTTATCTGTGCCAACGCTGTTTCGAATCTGACTATGGGTTGTGGAGGGTTATTTCTTTGAACCCTTTGAGAAAATGTCTTACATTCTTCATTTAGAGATTTTAGGCTATTATTACCATTGAATTTGATTGTTAGCATCTGCTATTTGTCATGGCATAAAAACAGCAGAAATCATTTTCTTCTGTAGCGCAACAATCATTGATAGGTTTATTTTTGGGCAGCCTACGAGTACACTATTTATGAATATCTGGTTCATATATTGTGGATATATATGGAATTAAATGTGTGCATGGTATGGCAGTGATTGTTTTATCGGAATGGAATCATTAATTAGTCAGGCAAACTGGTGATGAGTTTGTGTTTGGTTTATGTGTCCCGCATTGCTTGGAAACTTTTAAAATAGGCCTGAAAATTGACTTCTTTACATGTTACGTCTTATGGGATGCAATACCTTTAGCTAAAGACTACTAACGCTGTGTCTGGAACTGAGAGAAAATGAGAGAAAAGAAAAGAAAAGAAAAAAAAAATTACAGAGAAATGGAAGGAAAAAGGGTGAGAAATTTTATTGTTTCTACTTTTGTTATTTCGTCCCCTCTTTCTGTCTAAATCAAACAATTCCTTTCCTTTCTCTTCTTTTCCACAAGTTCCAAATGAACCCAAATATTTTAGAAAACAAAGTTTAACGGAAATCACGACCTCGGTGAATCTTTATCAATTTGAGTGGATTCTTTTTTGCCCTCTTTATTTTTCCAAATAGCCATAGATCAAGAGTGGTCGTTCTATCCAAATTTCAAAATTCTTTTATAAGCATTTGTAGTTTTCCCAAACATCCTTTTAACACCCGTTCATCCAAGTACGAAATTTGACTAAATTCTCTAGCCATAGCGCTCATCCAAGTACGAAGTTTGACTAAATTCTCTAGCCAAAGCGCTTTTACGAATCTTTTTTTCAAGTCAATTCTTTTTCTTTTTCTTTTTCAACTAGTTTATTCTAAAAACCAAACAGTTATTTTTCAAAAACTAAGACAGCTCATTCTCTTACAATACATCACATAAAAAATTGTGAAAAACTAGTTTATTCTAAAACCCTGTTGGCGGACGATCCCCTAGTAGGTTGGAAATCTAAATTAATTAAGGAATGTTTTAAAAATTAGTACTAGTCATTACCTCGTATCTTTCAAAAAACAAAGTCATTACCTCGTTTCTTCTACCCGCCATAAATTGGGTTGGGGTGCTCTTAACAGTTTAACGGCTTTTACATTCCGCCTCCTGTCTCCATCTTAAAATTCAATTTCCGTAGCGCATGCATGAGTAGAGGGAGAAGTCTCGTGAAACCCATCTCGAATATCTCCTACCTTTGTCTCTTACAGAGATGCTCAACCATGGATGAACTCAAACAAATCCACTCCCATGTGATCACCACAGGTCTTGCCCGTTTCACCTACACCACCAGCAAAATCTTAGCTTTCTGTGCACTATCTCAAACTGCTGACATGAACTATGCACAAACAGTTTTTAACCAGATCTCAATACCCACTCCTTTTGATTTCAATGCCATGATAACGGGTTATTCCGATAGCTCAGAACCCGAAAAAGGTCTGGCCATTTACTCATGTATGCGAAGCCGAGGATTTGAACCGAATGGACGTACTTTCCCTGCTTTAACCAGAGCTTGTTCTTGTACTTATGAATTATACCAAGTTCATGGTCAGATAATGAAGCTGGGACATTGTCCTGATGTTTATGTGATTAGTTCTCTTATACATATGTACTCCAAGTGTGGAGCGACGAGTGTCGCCTGCCAAGTGTTCGACGAAAGTTCTAGCAGAAATATTGTTTGTTGGACTAGTCTAATAACCGCGTATTGTCGTAATGGCCTTGTTGAAAAGGCTCGTGAAGTGTATGATTCAATGCCTGAGAGAAATGATGTTTCGTGTAGTGCCATGGTTTCTGGGTACGTGAGGAATGAAGATTTCAACGAGGCGATTAGGTTGTTTTGCGAGTTGAAGAGTTGTGCTGATGTGAAGCTTAATAGGCCTCTGTTGGTGTGCATTCTGAATGCTTGTGCGGCTCTGGGTGCGTTTGAGGAAGGCAAATGGGTTCACTCTTACATAAATGAGCATTTCTTAGAGAACGAGCTGGAGTTGGGTACAGCGCTTATAGATTTTTATGCAAAATGTGGGCAAGTAAAAGCTGCAGAAAATATATTCTGTACAATAACATGCAAAGATGTAACAACTTGGAGTGCTATGATCTTGGGATTAGCCATCAATGGGGATAATGAAAGGGGGCTTCAGCTTTTCACGGAGATGGAACTAAGGGGGCCAAAACCCAATGCCATAACCTTTGTCAGCGTTCTTTCTGCTTGCAATCACAAAACTCTTGCAAATGAAGCCTGGAGATTATTTGGGTGCATGTATAAAATTTATAGTATCTCACCAGTGATTGAGCACTATGGTTGCATGGTTGATCTCTTAGCCAGGGCAGGACGAATCAAAGAGGCAGAGGTTTTGATAAAGAGCATGCCAATGGAACCGGATGGAGCTATCTGGGGGTCTTTTCTTAATGGGTGTCTGATTCATGGCCATGTTGATATGGGGGAGAGAGCAGGGAAGTTGTTGATCCAATTAGAGCCTCAACATAGTGGTAGGTATGTTCTTTTAGCAAATATGTATGCTGCAATGGGCTTATGGGAGGGTGTATTAAGGCTAAGGAAAATGATGAAAGAGAGAAAAGTAGATACAATTGCTGCTTGGAGTTTCATTGAGATTGATGGGGCCGTCCATAAATTTGTCGTGGATGATAAGTCTCATTCACAATCAAGAGATATTTACCGACTCTTGAATCAATTTAATTATGAACTGGTGTCTCTGTGCTATAATAGGGTAGGAGGGGGCGACCGAAGCGTGGCAACCTTTTTTTGACCAACAGAACCACTACCCGCGACAGAACCGGACAAGAGGAGCCTAGACGGGCCGGCATGTGAGAGTATCATAAACGCGGATATGCAGGAACTCTCCAAAGACAGGCTTGAGTCAGGGATGGAGAAGGCGATGATATTATAATCATACTAGACAATCTAAAATTTTCAAATCTAGTACTCTTGATTCTACCCGGTAAATTGGGGTCTGTTTCATGACCACTTCTAGCGGATGGTTTCTTTTCCCAAGATTAGAGAGAACTCAGAGAAGCCAAAGGAATTGAAAGGTTCGTAAGTACACTTGTTTCAAACGTTGAAGTGATATAACAGAGCCACTCGGTGGCATGTTTTTGTTACTAATATTTTTTTTTCTTCTTCAAAGGTGGGCTATATCTACAGGGGAAACAGCCAAATTCCGGGCTACCTATGATGGGAGGGAACCGGACAATGGGGAAGCTGTGCGATGTTTGTTTGCAATGCCAAGTTCTGAGATATGAAATACAAGACTGTAAGAATAGTAGAATACATTGCTTTTCTATTCGCTATTTGTCCTTTTGACAACAAGCACCAGGTTGAGTGCATTGCCTTACGTCATTCAAAAACCCACTTCCACCTCCTCTTAAAAGTCACCACCCACCACTGATTGAACATTCTTAGGCTTAAGCTTTTCACAACCCAGTCCATACTTATTCTTCCATTCTCTTGCTTCAACCTTAGCTTGCCCACAGACGGGCATTACTGTACCAAACTAATTAGCTTTTCAAAATATATGGGCTTTTAACAAGTATGTTTCTTCAATTCCTACAATTTATCATGACCATGTGATATTGTTGCTATGACGTTAAATACAATCTCTTTTTGGTTATAATTTTGCTCAAGTATGTACATTTTGTAAGGCTTGCAGCAAATTCATGCAAAAACTGTTACATTTTAGCAAAGTTAGAACTTTTATTTTATTTTTAGTCTTTTGAAGTTGTAGTTTCAATGGCTCGATATGGATATATTTGGAAACACCGATCCTCCCTTGTATACGGGGTTGGTGGCTTATCCAATATCAAGAATCCAAAGGCATAGACAGAAAACATTGGTTTGTGTCGATGTGAAGTTTTACCATGTTTTCGGGGTGGATCGGACCCAACTAGCAGTTCATCACTCAAGAATAATGTTGGATTGACGTATCTGGGGGCTACTATTTGGTCCCATTAATATTTTTCTGAAGCGTTAAAGTTTAAATTACTGTTTCGGGGGAATGTTTGGTTTCTGTTTATCAACTACTCCCTCCGCCACTTTTATAGTGTGGACATTTCCATTTTGGACTGTCCCTTAAGTTAATGGGTAAAGGTTTGTAAAATTATCATTTTGCCGTTTTGAAAAATTAGTGAGTAATACTAGTTAATAGGTAAAAGTGGAGAATAATTTTGTACATTGAGAAAATTTGGTACATCGAGACTTGAACCAATTGCCGATTTCCATGCGCTGCTATTATTACTCTAATTAGCAGGTTGGTGATTAGCTTGGAGTAATAACATGTGTCACGGATCTGTTCCTACATTACAAAAGTGATTCGCATGAGAAGTTTGATGCTTTAGCATTAGGACATTGATGCATTATAACCGTCCTGTTGTTTTTAGAGGTTGTCCTACTCTCGATAGTAGCAATTTTAATTGATGAGTTAGTAATTTGGTTTTTGGTTTGCGCAGTTTTTACTGTGATCTTGATTTTCATATTCCTAAGTTTATATTGGTCTATTGCTTGGCGTAGGAACTACGTCGTTCTATATTTTGGTTAGGATCATATTTCTCTAGATAGACTTAGCTAATATCCTATTTTCCCATGATTATTGGGCAATTAAATTTTCTATTATAGTATTTTTAATCTTCTCGTATGATGTATCTTCGATTTCTATTTCATAAATTTGTACATGTATAGACTACTAATCATGGAAAAATAAAATGAAATACTTATAATAATATAATAATTAACCTTGAAAATGACCAATAAAAATAAAAATTACCTCACCCAATCTAAATCCATTGCAACACAACCAAGCATCTTCTCTTTTGGATCATTACTTAAGACATGTTTCTTAATACATCATTTATTTCATACATATCTTTGTCATCCAAAGGAGTAACTATGTATTTTAATACTAGTATAATTAAAAAAAATCATGGGTAAATATATCGGAGTGACGCACTATACGATTTGATTTTATACACGATTTGATTCGATTAACGGTCCGAAAAATGATTCCCTTGATTGTAAATTCAATTCAAGATTGGACAACTATGGTTAGAAATTAAACATTGAGCTTGTTTGACCCATACCCTAGAAGATCCAGTAAAATGACAATTGGAATGATAGTAATCGATTAAGAAATCAGCCACTGTACTGCACGTAGCCACGTATCAAAGCTCTCTGGCTGTTGCAGCTGCTGGAGTACTAAATATCATCTCTCTCTCCAACTCCCAAAATGTAAATTAAAAATAAAATTAAAAATAAAAATAAAAAAGGTTTGGAGAGCAGTACCCAACCCACAGCTTTGAGACATGTGTCAATGTGTTGCAAAGGAAACATTTGGCCGGAGAAGAAAAGCACTTAAAAAGCAGAGCATGACCACTACATCCACCCACTCTCACTGTGCATCTTTAATGGAGTTAATTACTCGATCCTACTTTTACAATTTTTGTTGCAGATTCATTGATTCCACAAAATTCTACTTAGCTGCTGTAATTTACTCCCCTCTCAAAAGCTGTGCATTTTATTTGAATATGGGTATGTTAATTAGCAGACATGCATGTTCTAGTTACTTACTAGAGATATGGACTTCTTTAATTTTTGTAAGCAGTTGGATTTTGTTTACCCATTTTATTGCTGTTCACGGCTTTTACATCTTTAGTCCCTATTGTTATACGCATATCCAGTGTAATCTGCTTGCTTTGTGGATGTCTACTCATGTCCCCTCAATTCACTATATGCACACAAAAAAGGAAAAAAAAAAAAAGGTTCGGTATTTTAATCTGCAAACGGAAATCACGTACGTGCACTTGCCAAAAGATCTCTCACTGCAAACAAATTTGCCTAGTACATCATCACGTCCACTTGTAATGATGTACTTGCAATGAAATCAGGTTGAAGGTCTGTGTTGTGCACCTATTCTAACCGAGCATTTTGTTCGTCTCGTCAAATAATTGGTCCACGTAAAATTTCGGATTGATCGGATATCGGTAACTATATTTCCACAATGCATTTTTCTTGGAAAAGAAACAGTTAAAGAAGCTGTTGCAGAAGACGTTTTTTACAAACCGTAACTTAAATGCTTTCCGATCAAAGAGTTAACAATGCCGATCAACTTGAAATTTTACATGGACAAAGTACTCAACTAGACGAACAAATGAACGGTTCGGATCAAATAATAGGACCGAAGTGTGCCCCATGACCGATGCACAGCACACACCCTGATCAGTCTCTCATTAATTAACTATTCTCTTTCTTGCTAGCTGGTAAGAAAACATCCCTTTCTTGAGGAATGGGTTAACTTGCAAGCCTTATAAATGGGGGTAGGGTAATAGTGTTTTTGGTTGCCAATCACTGTCTACTAGAAGTATTTCTTTCTTCTGTTTCACTAATCACGCCACCATGTTGTATAACTTCATTTCCACATGAGTAATTTTATTCCTACTGGTAAAAAGCCCCAAAATATGCCCCAATGACTTCAATTTTTTACAGCAGAAAATGGGAAGACTGTGTTCAAGATTTGATCAAGCTAAATGAGGTTGGTTTGTGTTTGGATGGCAGCTGATAAACCTTTGCAAGTTTGAGACATTCATCACATCTAAACCATTAAAAACTCTTTCAAACGGTGGAGATTACATGAACGGCACAGAGTAGTCCAAACCCCTCTAGACCTCAAAGAAGTATGTTTCTTATTGCAATTTCTCAGTTTTCATGGTTATTTTAATGGTGCTTTAGGAAGCAAAAACAATTAGAAGTAAGAAATTCATGATTCTCCCTCCGTCCCTTTTTAAGTGTGTAGCTTTGTAATTTTAACTTATTAAGGAAACATCATCATTACATCCACTTTTCCCATGTCTTTACCTCCACTTTTACCCATTACTTTTTTAGAAGGACAAAATAATAAATTATACAAACTTTCGAAAGGTGTGAGTGTGTAAGTACATGAAAAGTTGTTCTTCTAGTATGGCAACTTCTCAAATGTGTATTCTATGTCTATGAATGAAAAATGAGCACAAGGGATGATACAGTAATAGTATTTGTCAGAAGATGATCAGTATTCTAATCTGCAATTAGTATTGTGCTTGGTGCATGCATGCTGCGGCTACATTATTTTGCTAAACAAACACTCTGTTTTTTTTTGTTACTTCCAGAAATAAAGACTCCCTTTTCCTTTTCCCTATTTTCATTTCATTTTTATATATGCAGCTTTGGGCCCCTCAAAGGTATTGGATGAGGGGCAGGTGGTCAATGCTCTAGGTACGTGAAAACTGAAAAGAGGCAACAGTTACAGTTTAATTCATGGTCTTGGGATAACATTAAAGCCATTTCCCTACTGTTTTCATCTTAGGAAAGCAACGATCTTTTTCAACTATATGGTGCCAGGGATCGAAGTTTTACTTTTAAGTTTTATCCCCAACCGATTCTATGAGTTTGGATTCTCTCATGCATGTAATCCTCTAATGCGATGTATCTGTGCTTCAAACTGCACCCATCTATAATTTCAATGGCTAAGATAGTGCACTCATTTCGATCGATCAAAACGATATCAATTTTGGGTCTATCTAGAGGAGGAAAAAATCAAATCAAATCAGACACATCAAATATCACAAATCCCCCCGTTTTCTTCTAATAGTAATATTTTTTCCGCTACTAGATCAAAAAATATTGTTTCACACCACAAAATTTTGATTATCTATCTATTAACCAAGGAACCTATAATTACATTAAAAGGCTCCTCAAATTTACATATCTCTATAGAGTTGTTTTGTTCTTCTCGTATTGAATTCTTGCTTTACATTTATTCTTAAATTGATATAACATTAGGTTGGATTGAAGTTTTTTTCCTTGGTAGTTTACAATCGTGGGTTGTTCCTACACAGTTATTTCATATATCTAGCTTAGTTGCATTTTCTTTTTCTGATGCAGGACAATATACAAAGGGTTTTAATGTATGGAAACATTATTTTAGTAAAAGATTAATTTAGGATATTTTAATTTTCTGCCACTTATTTTTGCAAATTTTAGGAAATAATATTAGTAGCAAATCTTATTTAGTGCTATTTTCTAGTTTTCTAGAGTTTTATTTCCTTATTTTTATTTCCTTTTTCTTATAGTCCTGGTTTCCAAGTAATGATTTGCTTGGCCTCCACTAAGTAATTTCATTTTTATTAGTAGTCTTACTAGTATAAATAAGGATGTAAGCCTATGGCATAATTCATCTTCCAATTAATAAACGAACTTTGAGAATTGTCTCTCTTTTTCTTGTGGATTCAAGAATATCTCGTGGATTCGAGAACCTATCTCGTTTGGACTAGTACGCTAACTAGTCTCTCGTGAATTCCGCTGCGTCATTTTCTTCTTCTTCTTTTTTTTTTAACTTTCTGAATGAGTCCATTGTAGCAAAGAATGTTCATAAGATATTCCGCAATACCTATATTAAAAAAAAAATCCAACACATTATAATAATACGTGTCTAACATCATGTAGGAGCACAACTCAATTCTCGTGAAGAGTTGAGTTACTGGCCTCTCATTTGAGAGATTGTATGGTTGGCTAATTAGCTGCTAGCATATGGGAGGGAGGATACTACAAGATTTCTTTTTGATATGGTTAATTGGATACTCAAGATTTCTTTATTATGGATCGACATAAAAAAGATTACAATTACATAACGCAGTGTTATAAAATTGCAAATCTGTTATTCTAGAGAGCAAGTAAAAATGCGTCGAACTATTAAGTGATTTGTTCAACGAGTAAATAGCATGTCATAGCCCAAGGGTTAGTCCGGTTGATTGGTGGGTTTGCTCTCCACACAATTGACCAGATTCTATTCTTGGGGTCATTCTGCAATAGAGAAATTTCTTGTGAACCTTCTGTAAGAGCGTGAATTGTTTGCATTTGACTGGATCAGAAAAAAGATTAATTGAACCATTGCCGGACAAAAAAAGAAAGAAAAGGCACTAATAGCAATACACACCGCTGTAATAGCAGCGATGGGAACCACTCGGTCTCGGACCATCTAATATGGTTTGGTTAAGACTTGACCCATTGCCAGTTTTTTTTTTTGAAAACTCCAGTTTGGTTCCACCAACTCCACCAATTATTACAAATTAACCAAATCAAGTAGAATATGTTAGCCCTCCTAAGACGAGAGAAAGAACACAAACACCACACTATATGAGACTGCAGCGACTTCCTCCTGACTCACCAATAATCACATCCACATATATTTATAATATTAAGCCAATAATACCCATTTGATTTTCATTATGTAGACAAATTCTCCTAATCTAGAGAGAGAGAGAGAATCTTCTCACACTTGTCCTGTTCTGTGGTTCTGTCTTTCCTTGCGAAGGCCCTGCATAAAACAGAGCTCCGTTGAGAAAGTTAGTATTCTAAACAAAATGAGATATATTCGCACAGGAAGTTTAAAGAGGCTTTTCTCAATTAAGCGTCGAAGCTTTGAAGGAGATGTTGGAAAACAAAGTGATTCCCCTGAAGCAGACAACAATAAAGCCTCAGAGATAGCTCCAGAAACAGAGCCTTTTCGGAGACCCACTTGGAAATGCTTCTCTTTTGAAGAAATCTTTGTCGCCACCAATGGATTTTCCTCAGGTTTCGTACAAAGTTTCAAACTTGTACAAAGTTTCAAACAATAGAAAAGGAATGTACTTTATTTTGGTCCTTTTGTCTGATTTTCGTGTGCGCGCGCGCGTGTTTGGGTGTGACGACACCAAACCCCTCAATTCCCATTTACAGTTGTTCAAGTTGTTTTTGTGTTCTGATTTCTGTTGGTTTTATCTCAGGTCCATAGAAAATTTTCATGGTTTCACATTATATCCCCCCCTCTATGTCCTCCAACGTTTCTAAACAAAAGAATGGATATTTATGGACTCTACGGATACATGAATATCTATATGAAACAATTTGGATTCCAAAACCCCCTATTTTACTTGGCTTTTCCTGGGTTTTATGTTTCTTCATTTAGATTTCTGATTTCTATTTGTTAATTGTTTGTGGATCAGAAAACATGGTTGGGAAAGGAGGTTATGCAGAGGTATACAGAGGAACACTAGAAGATGGTGATGCAATAGCTGTGAAGCGGTTAGCAAAAGAATCCACAGATGAGAGGAAGGAGAAGGACTTCTTAACAGAGATTGGAACACTTGCTCATGTTTGCCACCCAAATGTATCTTCACTCCTCGGTTGTTGCATTGACAATGGCCTCTATCTCATCTTCCAATTCTCCTCCAGAGGCTCTGTTGCTTCTGTTCTCCATGGTATAGATACTCACATCATAATTAATACTAACAAATTTATATGAGAAATGCTGTACAAATCGGATTTCCATACAAGATGATATGACCTTTTTTTTGGTCCATTCACCAAATATTATGTGAGTTATGTAAGAAATGTAGCTGCCCCTATCATTTTGAATGAGTTCTATGCGTGAAGATTATATTACGAATTTCGTAAACGTTTTGATTTTTCATGTTTACAAGTGTCGAATGTTTTTTTGTTTGTTTAGATGAGAATTTGCCTGCAATGGATTGGAAAACAAGGTATAAGATAGGAGTAGGAGCAGCTAAAGGGCTCCATTATTTGCACGAAGATTGCCCTAGAAGAATAATTCATAGAGACATCAAGGCTTCGAATGTATTGTTGACTTCAGATTATGAACCACAGGTACAGTTTTCAGATTCACTCTGTTTCCAAGAAACCGAAAGAGATCCTCACTTCACAAGATTTGATTATGCCCCTTTCTTCCTGTTATTGCTTTTGCATTTTGGGTTCCAAGAAGTTTTGATTATATACTTTTGTGTTTGATTGTGTGTTTTGTTTGAATAATGTAGATATCCGATTTTGGGTTGGCAAAATGGCTTCCATCTCAGTGGACTCATCACTCAATCACTCCAATTGAAGGGACATTTGGGTAGTACACAACATTAACAAATTTCAATATTAGCTTATTATGGCTCTTTTCATAAAAACATAGCAACTTTTCTCCAATTTTTTACTGAAAGACTGTTAAAGCTATAAACAGTTGACAGATTATTACTAGCTTTGAGTAACACGTACACAAATTGCAGGCACTTGGCGCCAGAGTACTTTATGCACGGTGTCGTGGATGAAAAGACAGATGTTTTTGCTTTCGGAGTCTTTTTATTGGAGCTCATCTCCGGCAAGAAACCAGTCGATGCCTCTCACCAAAGCTTGCATAGCTGGGTAAGAAAATGATAGTACTTCCGTGACCTAATAACCCAATCTGAGAGATGTGCTTTGGGACAATTAATTCTTGGGTGTTTCTTCTAGGGTTGGACTACCTAGAGCTGGTGAAAGAGAGAGAATATATATTTGTTTAGGCTTTCTAGTTTAGTATTATCTTCTCTGTCTTCTTGTGATGCTGTGTTATAAATTCTATCCTTTTTTTTTTTTTTATAGTTTTTTTATCCTCTATAAATTCTATGCTTATTAAAGGATTTTGATGTTGATCAGGCTAAACCTTTATTAAACCAAGGGGACATTGAAAAATTGGTAGATCCAAGGCTTGGAGGGGCCTTTGATAATGGACAGCTTGATCGACTAGCCTTTGCAGCATCTCTTTGTATTCGTGCATCTTCCACGTGGCGCCCTACCATTGGTCAGGTACCTAATGGCTAGTATGTTTTACTTCAACTACATCCCACTAATTTCTTGGAAAAACCTATGGGTACAAAGGCTAAGGCGAAGAAAATGTACAAACCATGCTCAGGAAGCCACTTTTGTGTTACACACGAGTGATCCGAACTGTTCATTATTCTTAAAACATTTTTCCGAGGAACCCCACAAAAATTTAGCTCAATCGGACGGTTAAAAGTGGTTGAACCAAAGTGCCACCGCTGCAATATAAAACTTTTGGATTGCGACGGTAGGACTTTGGTTCAACCACTTTTAACCGTCTGATTGAGCTGAATTTTTGTGGAGCCCCTCAGAAAATATTTCTAAGAATAATGAACGGTTTGGATCACTCGTGTGGAACCCAAAACTGGGTCCCTAAGCATGGTCTGTACTTTTCTGTGTCTTAGCCTCTGTACCCTACGCAACGTCCCTAATTTCTTATTTAGCAGAGTAATCACGACGAGGATCAGGTTAATGTCTAGATTACCGAGAAATAATTTCACTATCCTTTAGTGCAGTACTTTTTTTTTTTTTAAATGACAATGCCATCTCTCTATTGAATGTGTCATAATAATGTCTCTATTAAAGAGAAATAATTTCACTATCCTTTAGTGCAGTACGTCTATTTGAAAATTTTTTTTTTTTAAATGACAATGCCATCTCTCTATTGAATGTGTCATAATGTGTCTCTATAAAATAATTGTCTCAAAGGGCCCCCGCCTCCTATAAAAAGCCGAGCCAAGCCTTCAATATAGTACTATGTTCAAGCTACACTAAAATCTAACACATTTGATTAACATTTGATGCACTTTCTATCCACCCCAAAGCTAGCCAAATTAAGATCCTTTGTTTGATGTAACGAAAAAAGAAAGAATAAATAAGCTCACCAGATATGCAACATCATGGTTTTAACACCAGTCGGTGTGATAATATCACACTCCGAAGGTATTATAGTTTCTGAAATTATATATATTTAAATTACAAGTTATCAAATTAGTTGATGTAGTACTCCAATCCAATACTTATATCCAAACAAGCAAATGGGCCCCTTGCTCTAGAAATTGACTTATTTTCAAACTGACTTTAAAAAATATGACTTATTACGATTTGCGAGACAGAATAGTCTTTCACAATACATCAACTCAAAAAACCAACTTAAGCCGGTCATTTCCTGACTTCAGTCAATTTCTGGAACAACTTATTTTCATTCCCGGATTCATTTACTTTCCTTCAATTTACTCACTACTATATTTTTGTCCCTCAATTATATGTATGGTCAAGCGTTGAGCCCTTGTTGTGAAGGAAACACCCCTAATTTTCTCACCGGCCTGTTCAAGTTATCTTGACAAGGACCGGATTGTCATATTTCTATGGCGTGCTAATCATGATTCCCATTGATTGCTACTAGTGAGGCGTGTTCATGAATAGAATCGACCCCTTTTTAGTTGACCTGCCGACTGGAAGATAAACTACGTATATCGTTGTCTTATGTCTAGTTTTGATTAAATAGAATATTCATTATATAGTGACGATACAATTAATATTCTTGCCATTAAGCCATGTTTTTCATATTTTGACTACTTCTGATCTGACATTTTGTCGGTCGGATGCATAGTGCCCACTTCCATGATGGCTTTGAAAATACACTCAGCATATGCTTATGTCATTTCACGAATAGAACGAATATACAAAAGCACTTCACGATACGTACGTTCTTTCAATTGATTTATACTCAAAATTGATTTATTACATTTTACGAGCTCTCATAATAGATCAGCTTAAAAAAACAAACTTAAGCGAATTGGAACAACCCCCGATTGAGTTTAGGGGAGTTGTAACAATCACGAATCTAGTAATTCGTTCAAACCTAACAATCTAACAATAGGACGCCAAATGTTGAAGCTCGTGTTCCAAATAGTAGTGTACATCAGAAATAGAGATTTTTACGTGATTTTCCAACTGCGTAGTTGAATACGTCCATAACTCGCTCTGTTTTCCATTTTGTAATTTGAGTAAGTGAAGAGAGTATAGGTACCTGTACCAGCTATTACATATAGCAAATATTAATAGCCTAGAGTTTACATCATCATTTAGTTAGCAAGCGCGACTTGGACCGATATCTTTTTTAGTTCGACTCATCTGCTCGTTTCTTTTTCACGGTCCAAGATTCAAAACATTGGCTGCACGTTAAGATTTGGTCTTTGGCCCTGGTTGGTGCATGGGAGGGTGAATTTGGGTTTTCCTCATACGATTTCAAATGCAAATTGTCATATGATGTTCTATCCCACCTAACATAACCCTTTATACTAAATAGACGGCATTCATTATTGCCCTCCCATGTGGTTGATCACAAACTTATAAAGAGTAAAGGTCAAGTGGGTGTTTCATTAAGTCTTTATACTGTTTTGATAATTGGGTTGTGTTCCTTAATACTACTAGTATAATGGAAATTTGTTTTTAAGTTATTTTTGTCTTTGCATATATGTTTGGAATACCAACTTTGTGAAATTAAATCAGATTCTTATGTACCACTTTTCTTGTCTCTATTGTGCTTTTTGATTCTATGACAATCCTACTCTAATATCCTTGAAATTATACAAATCACAAAAGGGAAGGCATTGATACCCCAATTATTATTGCCAAGCATAAAACTACAAAAAGTACTTTCATTTTCCTTGGGAAAACAAAAATAATGCTGCAATTATTTGGTACTAAAAGTGGGGGTTTAATTATTGGTAATGACAGGTATTGGAGGTGATGTCAGAAGGGAAAATAGAGAGAGAGAAGTGGAAAATGCCAGAAGAAGAAGAAGAAGAGCAGGAAGAGTTTTGGGGATACGAGGATCTTGAATCTGAATGTGACAGCACTACTTCATCAACCACGAGTTCACCCTTAATTGTAGTAATTAGTCGTAGAAGTAATTAGGACGTACCAATTCCATTTATATCTATGGAGTACTGTACTGTACTGTACTATATTTATCCATTCCAGCTGTAGATATAATTAAACCCAAGTACTGGAGTGGATGGGAGTAGTTACGAACTGTAGCACCATGCAACCCCACTCCTTTCTCTATCACTCTCTCTCTCTCTCTCTGTGTATCAGAAATTTTGTGAATCATGCATCTGATTAAATGATCAAGCAAGTGGCTCTCCATTTGGTCAGGCTCCCCTTCATTACCAAACCCCTTTTATTGCTTCCTTAATATTCCCCATTGCTGTTTTCCTTAAAATTAATAGTCAGTGAGCTAGAAATCAATGGAAAGAGAGTGATATAACGGAGGTATGTCTTGCCAATAGACGACAATATATATGCCACAAACCACGTGCTTGACAGTGTGAAGGAGCCCCAGTTCCAGTAGAGCTGTCGTGCTGGCTATCAACTCCAGTACTATATCCAAAATCCAAGAATATTTTCAGTTATCACAAATTTTGGTTGCACAATTAATGGATTGCCGGCCAGTTACATACTTGCTACAATCTCAAATATTCCAAGTCTATGAAGCATGAACATTAATATGGTCCACATGGAACCGGCATATACACTACATGATCAAATACGTAGATTGACTCAATACGCAAAAACTTTATAAAAAAAAATTGAAGATGGATATAACCAAAACATGCTTGTAAAGAAGTTCGTGAAAGGCGACAAATGAATTTACAAATGAAGAATAAGCTTAATAGCCATTTGGTCAGTCTATTGGGATATGGTTATATACACATTTAACTTGATAGAATTTGTCAATTTGACCATTTATGAAAAAGAAGAATTTGACTTTAATCCTACTATGTATTTTGTTCTTCTACAAAGAGTAACCAACATTTTACAAAAGATGAATCTTTTATCTGTCTGAATCTTGATACTCTTTTTTCATGAATCTGCGATACAAGAAGTATCACATTCTCCATTTCATACAAGTTTTGATATGTAAGTTAATTAGATTATCGAAAAAGTATCCTACTTCTTAGATTTAAAGAAAATATATTTCAAGTATAATACATATGTAGATATGTTTGTGCGTATCTTTGAGGAATATCAATGTCAAGTACATATACGAATATATGGTTACGTCTCTCTTCTAAAGGTATTTGTACTTCATAGAATCGAATAAGAAATTCCCGGGAAAAAAAATATAGGTACCCACCTGTGTATATATATATGTGTGTGTGTGTGTGTGTATTTGACTATTTATACGAGAACTTCAAGATTTTATTTATGTGGTATAAACAAGTTGATCAGGGGAGTAGTGGCACATGTAGCAAACCACAGCTGGCTCCTCAGGGTATAAAAGTGTTAGGATTTTCGCAACCCCACAACACCCCTACGGAAACCCCTTTTGCCATAGACAGGTTGAAAAGTTTTTTCATAAGATGGACCTTAATCGCAGCAGACGGTTGCTCATACATCTTCAGCGCTTCCATAAGTTCTTCCGTCGTTTTCTCCTTCAATATGTTGTGTGTGACTGACTTGGAAAGAGACAGGCGAATAACCCCTAACGCCTTTCTGTCAAAAACTTTCCAATCATGGTCGCTCTATTCAGCTTTCTCCCCCTTTTCTTTACCCTCCAACGGCAGGTAAAGATCCTTCTGATACAGATAGTCCTCTATCTGCGTTTTCCAGAACGCGAAGTCTGACCCATCAAACTTATCAATCTTCGATTTCCCTTCTTCCGAACCCATAGCTCTCACTGAAACCCTAGCCTGCCCGAACAAGAGTAAACCCTAACCTGTCGAACAAACCCTACCGCAATCGCGGCTCTGATACCAGTTGTTAGGATTTTCGCAACCCCACAACACCCCTACGGATCTTGGAAACAATGAATCACAGAACAGAAAATCAAGTAATCGTGTGTAATGAAAAAACGGAAAAGAAACGAGACACAAATATACGTGGAAAACCTCAACGCGAGGAAAAACCACGGGAGTCACACCAGTCCACTATGAAATCGAAATCAAGAGTACAAGTCTTCTCGCAATCTCTCTGAGATATACGTTTTCTCTCGCCTCTCTCTCTGTTTTTCTCTGAAAACTGATAACCCTAATTACACACTAATAGCGAAATAATTAGGTCGTGCCTATGGCCGAAATTACACACCGAGGTCCCTCAAATATCGTTTTCGCTGCAGTCCGGAGTGCGACTTGTGTCCCGTCTGCACCCCAACAAAAAGGGTGACTTGTTTATCTCTAATTTGTGTATAGTCCGACCGGCCACATATATTAAACTTGGACATTTAATAGTTTTTTTTTTCTGACAGGGATTCAATACTTAAACAAGATTCATGCAAATTGAACATGTGTAATCTTAAACCAACAATTCACAACAAATCGAATCGTATGAATTTTTGAAAGGCAAAGACAGTTGAATGAACAGGTGGCCAGACTTGTCTTTGTAATATAGTATTAGTAAATTGCGTTAGTTGAAAACTCAAACCCCCTTTCTGATCTACAAACCACATGTATAGAGAGACAAAAGAGCGACAGAGGAAGGTTTTTATTTGGAGCATGAAAGAATCTCAGGCCTATTATAGTATTAGTATTATTACTTTTGTCAAATTCTGATATAAAATTAAGTAGAAGGTTGTTCAACTTATGAGTTATGAGTCTCTTTTGTTTTGAGGCAAAATTGAGATCTTTCTTTCTTTGCCAGACGACAACAACAAGATGTTACTTAATATGTTAGTTGAGTTAACTTACTACAAAATGCATTGATATTTATTCCATAAGCTTGAATCCAAAATCTCCCGGCACCTAAGTACTGGTACACAACCAACTGAGTTAGAAGCTCTGGTCATAGATTATAATCTTTGTTGAGGAAGAATATTTTGGTTTTGAGAGAAAGTTAGTACTAATGTATTATTTGATAAATTCTCATAATTGGGTAGAAGGTTGTTTAACTAGCTAGAGTGCCACTCATGAATGAGCTAATTAAGGCACGATTTTATAGGAGAATTAATTGGCCTAACAATATATTACTTATTATAGTAACAATTCGAAGTCCAAGGTCTATCATGATTAGCTTAACTACTAAATGCAAGAAGATTCAGGTTTAATTAGGTGAGCAGATGAAACTTTCTTCTCTCTTCTTCTTATTATATATTAATCTGTCATTTACATAATATATCTAATGGTTATATATAAGTGTCTTTCCAGTGCTGAAATGTACAAGTGTCCTTCTGGCTAGTGTAAATAATAGAGGAGTTTTTCTCCGGTGTCTAATTGTTAATTAGTAATATAAAACTCTACAAGACCAAGTACATCGACGATTAAGTTCTAATTTACTAGTTTATGCAAGTGAAATTTCTTTCATACCACATTTTCAAATTAGTATAGGGGCGAGAGTCTATACTAGGATAGGAAAAGTAAGTTTTTTTTCTTTTTTTGGTAAAGAAGGATTTTATTACCAAAAAGAACAAAGGAATACAAGAAAAACATGGGTAAACCCACATCAAACACCCTAAAAAGAAACTACAACAAAGCCAAACTTCAAGCTAGCTACAAAATCTTTTCGGAAATACTCCAAGCCCTACAAAGAGCTAGATTTGCAGAACTTCTACCAAAATTCCTCCAAGACGACGCACGGTCCCTTACATCCTTGACAATCATATCAAAGATGGCATCCGTAGAGTACCGCTTGTTGCAAAAAACTGAGTCGTTACGAGCTTTCCAAATGTAATAAACAATTCCAGCCATAGCTAACTTGTACAGAGCAGAGGAGAACCCTTCCTTCTTTACATGATGAATAGCCCAACTTATCTCACGCCCCAACTCAACTGGCCTCCTAGAAATGCCAAACAGTTGAAGTATTCTACCCCATAAGCAGGTTGAGAAAGAGCAATAAAAAAATAGGTGCAAATGAGACTCATGCCTACAGTTGCATAAAACACACAAGAGATCCACCTACATCCCCCAAGAGAGAAGCCTATCCTTTGTAGAGAGACGACCCCAGCAAACAAGCCACATAATAAAAGCCCATCTAGGTATACCTTGTTTGAACCAGACGATAGGAGCCCATGGAACTTTAGGAAGGGGAGTTCTGAGAGCTTCCAGAGCAGACTTAACTGAGAATTTGCCATTGGAAGAAGGCATCCAAATCACAGAATCATCAATTTCTGGATTAGGTCTGAAAGTTGGAGGAGTATTCCTTATAATATTCATAACTGCTCGGTTTCTTTGTCTAGGCCAGTGTCAATTCCCATCACGAACAATAGATGAGACCTTGGCCAAGAGAGAACTGCCCACATGGTTAACTATACTACCACCAAACACTTTGTAAAGAGGGCCTACATCATGCCAATATTCCAGCCAAAGAAAAGTAGTGTTCCCATTGCCAATTACATACTTGATAAGGGGTTGCACAACCTCTCGAAGCTTGAAAAGCTTCCTAATCGTCCAAGAAGAGTCTTGGGGAGGGAAAAGTAAGTTTATTTGGCTATCTCTTAGGTCAGGAGACAAGACATTCTTCTATCTTATAAAATGCTCATGTCAAACACTAGACATTCAGATAACGACATATCTATGTCGCACGTATTTAGCTAGACAATAACTTAGTAATCATATTTTCTAACTCAAATTTCTTCCGAGTTTTGTGCAATACACACAGAAAATGTCAAAGACAACTAGTAAACTCCATTTTTGCTTGAAAATAAAAATTGTATACTACTATATAAGTTTACATATTCTCACATGTCCTGGTATCTTTGGAATGAAAATAAAATGAATTTGATACTTATACGCATATACCCACACGCAACATCCATATTCAAGTCCATGTAACATTGACTTTTTAGACTAAAACATTGTGATCGACCCTGTTGAAATTTTGGACCTGTTATTTTAGCTAACTGTGTAACAAGACAATTATTCACCCAGCTCACAAAATTGAACTCAAAGTTAGGTGAAGCCAAATAGTTAGCAAGTTGAAATATATATGGACTAGCCAAAAAGAACGTGTACCTTCATAGTTTTTGATACGAAACAAAATTGAGCTTAGATACTCGAAGGTTGTACAGAATCTTTGTTAAATATTCTTGAATACTCCTATTAATTTGGGTCAGTTCCATGAATAAGAGAGCTTTCCCTAAACATAGATGCCAGGTATAATTGGTTTGGTCGTCTTGGGTGCTGGGTGCTGGGAACACGGATATATAGTATTCTCTTTGTTGATTCTCAATCATATTCATTCGTACCTCAGAATTGTAAATTATGTCCAACTCGTAGTTATTTGAAGTTGGTTCAAAACCATATAGTATTATTTTCTGTATATTTTTTCTCTGGCTATCTTATCTTGAATTCTTGAATTATTTGACAGGTATTGCGTTTTAAATTTTTAATGCAACATAACGGTACTACCTTTGAAATCTCAATTCTCTACTTTTTTCTATCCATTTAGTGTTTGGATTCCTATTAAAAAGATCAGAAAATTGGTCTAAAGGCCAAGTTTGGGGCTTTAAATGGTGTTTAGTTTAGGTTAACTTATTTTAAGGCATCCAATACATTGATAAGAAATAAGAAACAAAAAAATACCCTTAATGAAAATATTGTGCGCATGTGAGGAGAAAGACTCAAAAAAGAAAAAGGCCCGACAGTACCAAGCCGTCCCAACCCCAACCCGTCACTTTCAATTCTTCTTCTTCTTCTCTCTCTCTCTCTCTCTCTCTCTCTACACACACACACACACACACACACACACACATACATTAATTGGCGCAGTCCGGCATTTGAATCCTTGAAAGTGACAGCACAGTGCGTCACTTTTCCTTTCCCCCCGTCTCTCTCTCTCTCTCTCTCTCTCTCTCTCTCTCTCTCTCTCTCATGCGTGTGAGTATTTGGGACAGGCCTTGAAAGTCCTTTAATTTTGGGATTGGGTTCAATTTGGAGTTCAATTTTAGGGGCTTAGGCTTTTTGGGCTAGGTTATAGTGGGTTTAGGCACTTATGGTGCACTTTTTCAATTATAGGGTTTTAGGTTTTTTAGGCACTTTCATAGGGTACCCTAGGGTTTAGGCACTTAGGGTGCACTTTCCAATTATAGGGTTTTAGTTGTTTAGGCACTTTCATAATGTACCCTAGTGTTTTAGGCACTTTCATAGGGTACCCTAGGGTTTAGGTTTAGGGTGCACTTTCCAATTATAGGATTTTAGTGGTTTAGGCACTTTCTTAGGGTACCCTAGGGTTTTAAGCACCTTCATAGGGTACCCTAGGGTTTAGATTTAGACACTTTCATTGGCTAGTGGAGGCATTTTTGGAATGTGTAGGTGATTTGTCATCTTGGCATTAATAAAAAAGTTGATGTCCTTATTGAAGTAAAGACTCATTACTATGTCCTTCTAAAAATCGGACCCTAAAAAGATTCAGAAGGATTGCATTTGCGTCTAGAATGACCTGATTCCCAGCTTTTATTACCTTTTCTAAAATTAATGCCTGGACTTAAAAAAGATACAGAAGTGAGTAAATTGCGTTAAAAGTGTTTTGAACGGTTCGGATCTAAAATAGTGAATAATGAATTGATTCCCAGCTTTTATTACCTTTTCTAAAAAATTAATGCCTGACTTAATTTTTGTTGCTCCATCCGCAAATTGCTGCCTGGACTTAATTTTTGTTGGTACACTCCATCCGCAAATGAAATTGATCATAAATCGATCTTTTTGTTGCCGAAAGTCTGCTTTTGTTTTAAAATCAGCAAAATTTTATACTCGGTTCTTCATTTCAAAATGTTCAAGTCTAAAGAGACCCAAAATTGAAGGACATTTTTTCATTTTTTCTCTGCAGTATCAATAGGATAATAGCAGAACATATCTCATGTGCACACCCAAATCACACATACATACAAATGAATTACTCCTACTAAAACTTCCAATAACTAGGGCGTAACTAAGTCTACAATAGTTCTCACAATGCTCTGTATATAGCAGGTTCATAGGTTTTTGTGCAAAGGTTTTTGCATTCTAGCACCAGTTCTCTTGCTCCATCTTTTGAAGATGGTAGGACAATAAGCCTGCATTTATGAACAATCCATATAAACAAATATTGGGATGACTGTTCGTAAATTGTCTCCTGCCTTCGCTAAAGGCCATCTATAGCGACAACTCTTTTCCAGGGAAAGAAACAGAAAGAAAAAAAGAAAAAAAAAGTGATTTATGTATGAATTAAAAGAAAACAAGAAGGAAAAAAAAAAAGAAAAAAAAAAACACCCAACCCAAGTGATATGTAGTTACCAGAAAAAGAAAAATAAATAAAAAAGAAGCTCTTCATTAGAAGGATCTACTGGTATTAGTGTAAAGCATGACAGCAACTAGTACCAATTTTGAACCAACGAGGAAATCGTCTAAGATATATAAAAAACAAAAACCGGTTGTTTAGGCCATCATTCTCAACAGGTCTCATAAATGCCACATATGTACATGACAATGGTTGCATGCTGCAGTGACTAACTTCACCCCTTGAACTTAGAACATACTCTGAAAGTATCATCGAAACAAGAAGACTTGACAAATACTCAGCAAGGGATGACAGAAGCGTGCCTGCAAAGAAAGGAAATTGGCAAATTTAGAAGCATCCTGATTGTATGTATAACACACCAGCAAACATCAAAACTTCCCCGGCTTAACCTCGTTTATGATAAGGATGTTATAGATAGAAGGCATGACCTGACAAGCTTCTAAATGAGTAGAAAAATTAAGATCACCACTGGAATGAGTTGAAGGCCGGCCTTCAAGAAAATTTAATAAAAACAAACACCCAATATCTAATGCACACAGCAAATGTAGCAAGTCAATATCTTACATTTATCAGAAAAGCTCTTAAAACAGCACTTGCTTGTCAGCACCGCATCCTTCATAATGTCTTTGCATAACGGACAGTGAAGTTCAGGACCTCAGGTGGAAGATCACCAATGGAACGAGTTGAAGGCCGGCCTTCAATTTCTTTTTCGAAAGCAGCCCTGTACAAAAACAAAATCCAATGATTCAATTCCAAATCTTCTACACATGTGGGGGGATCCTCAAACAGTAAAAAGAAACTATATTCCTAGCAAAATTAAGAGATTAACTTACTCATTTGGTTTCAAGACAGCAACATTACCATTTTCGTTATTACATGTACTCCAGTTCTGAAACAATAAAAGGCTTTGTTCATTTAGTAATTTTAGTTTAGTTTAGTTTTGGAGATAGGGAGTGAAGAGAGAATGAGGGTAATAATTGGAGATAGGGATAATGAGTGGAGAGAGATAGAAAGAGAAATGAGAGTAATAATTGGAGATATGGGTAATAATTGGAGGGAGAAATAAGGTAATGATTACAAAACAAAACTAAAACTAAACTAAACTATGAAACGAACAAAGCCAAAATACTTGTAAATCTAACATATCCTAGCCGTACCGCATCCTACTCTTTTAGATTCTCTCATATCTCCATACCCGTATCGTACCTTGTCCATGTCCGGTAACAAGGTCCATGCTCAACAGACTCCCATCTTCTCTGCACCCCAATCTCCACCAGATGCCATGACTCCAACAAGATGTTCCTCTTTACCAAAAACAAATGGACCACAAGTGTGTTTTAGCAGGGAAAAGTCGAAAGCAAGACCCGTTAATCAGCAGAACTAATAAAAAGGAACAAGCCATTTGGGATATAACATTAGAGGCACATGTAAATGTAAATATGATAATATATTTGTGGGGTGGGGAGGGTGGGGAGGGTGTGGGGTGCGGCCTCAGCAGCTAAGGAAGAAGTGCATGCAAGGTACTGACGTAACAATCTTCTAACTAAATAGCAAGTCATCTGTCTCTCTCTAGCCTAACCATTTTTAACCAAGTTTCTACAAGTAAAATCTCAGATGAAATGTAATGTTCTAAAACTCGCTTAGGTGCTAATCGGGCGGAGAAGGGGCACCTAGGGCCTAGGCGCCGACTAGTCGGCTTCCTAATCTAGGCGTTTGCCACCACCTAGCGCCTAGGCGGGGACTAGTCGGTCAATTTTTATAACACTGGTGAAATTGCAGACAGAAGAGCAGGTGTTCGGTCATGCCTTTACTAAAATCATAATGGAACAACACAGTTTTTTTATTTTATTTTATTTTTAACCAAGAACAACATGGTTAAAACTTAAATTCTACTCAAGCCTTCTCTGAAAAGTCTCCTGGTGAAATACTGACGACCTCACTTTCCATTTAGCAAGAACTAACACCAACCTATAAATGTGTGACAACTTAGAAATTATCAATGCAGCGATCCATATCATTTGAAATTATTCATTTACTAAAAACAGCTTCACCATACCTGAACGACAATGAAGGGGTACATTGTACGAGTGAGTTTCCATTGACCCAGACCACCAGAGAGTTTCCAATGACCCAGTCCATGTGCAACAACAGCAGCAACTTCCATGGCGATGGGTTCCACCTACATGACAAAAAAATAGTCATGTATGCACTTGTCAGAAGACATTGACGTCTAATGGCATTTGGCAAAACATTCTTAGTACGACAGAACCATATTAACAATTTTGACCTTGTTCGTCGTCATTACAGCGCTCTATAGTGGTGTGCATTAACAATGTAATGACAACGTAGCCTTGTGCCCATTACAATTGGCATTAAGGTTTTGTTAACCTATCAATCAATACATACTCTACACAAATGTGTTAGAGCCTCCCATGCCTCCAAGGCTCCAACTCCTTATCCCTAATTTCCTGTGTTTTCGAATTATTAATTCATAAATTAACAAGGTGGCACATAACTATTGGTTCTTCCAACCCCCAAAAAATTGAACAGCAGTTAAAATTTAGGGGGAAAAAACGTGATTGAAAACCGCTGCCCACCATCTAACACGTCCCCATGTTCTCTTCTTCCACTCTCTTCCCTTCTTCACCTACAATGTTTAACTCTCCTCATACACCATTACTTCACAACAGTTACATACTTTTCAAACAAAAAAAGCCAACAAAACAAAAGAGCACTTAAACTGACCTCACTCTTAAGTTTCCTCTCTTTTGTGAATTAATGGCATAGTCCATGGATGCCAAAGTATGCAACGCCAGAACAAACAGAAGGAATAGTGACAAATAAGGGATACAGATTTGGAGAACGATACTTTTTCAGTGGGGGGAAAAAAGAACGACAGTTTACATCCCATTGGGAGAAAAAAAGTGAGCCATCTACCAGGTATTTTCCTTTCAAGTTTTCTCCCTTTAAATTGACCTCACTCTACTTTTCCTCTCTTTTGTGAATTAATGGCATAGTCCGTTACAAGTCTACATTATTAGCAAGAAATTCTGGCAAGTGGGAAACATACTCTCGACAGGAATTCACATCGAAGCAGTTCATTACCATTCGATATGTAGCGAGAATAATTGCCCGGCCACCCCTGTTCCCTCTCCCCTGCGTACCAGGTCTCCACGTCAATTCTTCGGACTCTTTGTTGCTCAAATTCTGCAGGAAGACAAACACAAAGATACCAAAATATGTATCGTACAGACGTGGATAGGATAGGAAGCATGTAAAGAACAGAAAGATTAGTCAGATCCGCCAAGTACACCAAAAAAAAACCATCTTACACATACGTTTATATTTTGTTTTGAATATGTATCGATAAACGCTGTTAGAGGACCTCATTTATAGATCATACAAAGATAGATTTTGGGAGAAAATTGCTCCGTGCAGACTGTGCCAGACCAACTTTTTTTCTATTTTCAACCATGCCACTTGTTTCTCTATTTTCTAAATAGAAAAAGAACATACTGATTGAACATGTTGGAGAAATCAAGAATATAAACATTTTGATTTTCCAACTAAATTTTCCAGGAAAACCTTATGTTTGTGTCATTTTTATGTTAAAACATCCGACTCAAAACTGATTAGCAATGAGTGGAGTGACTATTCAGACTCGCAACACTAGTTTTTGGAGGTGCTTGTTAAACACTGGGAACAAGCTCTAATACTCTCCCGCACATGGAGAGGTAAACAGAAGATACAAAACACAAGGATCACACCGAAACAATGTGCACTTAAGGCCCCATAAGGGGGAGAATTAATCAGAGAATCTTGTCTAAAAGCCTCTAAAATCATCAAACGTCATGTAAAAGCATTCTAACACAAAACCAATTGACAATGAGGGGAGAGGCCGGCAAGACTCATATGCAGAAACTTTAAGGTGGTAACTGACGAATGTGGGACAAGCTAGTAGAGTTTCATTCATAGTCAACTAAATCATTGCAAATTTGCATTTGTTAACAAAGATCATTGTTTTCCGTTAAATATGTTAAGAAAGTATAAATTTTACAACTCTTACATTTTGCAACACAGATAAATAGTACTCCCTCCATTCCTTTTTCTTGGTCCCTTTTCAATGAACGCGTTATTCAATCCAATTAATAAATACTCCCTCCGTCCCAATTAAAATGTTGCAACATAAAATGTTTTATGTAATTTTAAAAACTGTGTAATAGAACAAATTGAGATCAATCAAACAACATCCATATTGCATATTAAAAGCACACAATATATTGAAAATTATAGACAATTTTTTGAGAGGTCCCAAATAGTGAAAAGAGAGAAACATATCGGATGGAGTATAGTTTTGTGAAATTTTCTTTTGAAAATTTCCTCCACAAATCCAATGACGTCAATTTGTTCTTCTAGACCAAACTTTCACAATTTATCGAGGAAATGATATTCACCCCCCCCCTATTATCCCTTAACACTCCCTTTTTTTTTTTCTTTATTCACTTGAAATTACCAAATTGCCCTTCACATGAAAAAACAAAAACGGAGTGTTTGGGGATCGGGGGTAAAAATCATTTCCCTTATCGAAAAAATACTAAAATACAAAATATCAAACGATTTTTAAGTTGCCTGGAATAGAACAACGGATTACAAATAATTACTATGGAACAAAGGTAGTCAAACATCTCACAGAATACATAGAAACAAAGTTATAAATATTTCTTTGAATTAAGTGATTGTTAATTGTTGAAAGAAATATGCAGAAGGTTTTGACACCACCTGCATCACGTTTAAAAGTCATGCAAAATCCAAACTTTGCATCCCAATAAATGCGATTGTTTGGGGAGGAGGGAGACATGCGTGTTTTATGGTTTTGGAGTTTGTATGTACAACTTCTCACTGCCACAACTATTATGCTCCGCACATTACACCTTAAAACTGTGTCTTCAAGTGCATGCAAGCCTATGTGATGTAGGGAAGTGTACGAATTAAAGAACAATGTGCAACAAGGACAATCCCAAACAAGATAATATAGAGAAACCATCTCTAAAACTATATTTTCATTAACCATCAAAAACCAACTCGGCTTAGGGCTTAAAGTAATACTTATATTGTTGTACAAACCCTAAACAAACTAGGAAACAAATAATGAAAGGCTACGACTGCTAATTAAGCCTAAATTAAAGGAGTTACGACAATTACCAAAAATGGTAAATTTGAAACTGACTCCAAAATAAAAAATTAGAAAGTAATATAAGGTTGACTCAACCCGTTGCTATATTTCTGTTAATTATAACATTAATTAAACCCTAAAACTAAGAAAATGCAATCAAATTAAGTCTTGAATCCTAACCAATTTGGGTCAGAAACAAGAAGTCTTTTAGGCCATGTTGATCTAGCAAGGGGCATGTGTTCAGTCATTGAATAGATTGATGTCATTGTTAGCATAACATCCCATTCCAATTTAGGTCTCAGTACATATGAATTCAAATAAATCTTAGTTCTAGGATCCTTCTAAAATGGGTGCGCTCCCAAGATGGAAGCTCACTCCCAACTAGGATGGGAGCTTATCGGGCCATTAAAGCAATTATTCTCATACTTTTAAGGGTGTGGAAATAAGAATATGAAAATCATATAAGTCAAGAAGTTTTACAAATTAAAAATATCTCACTTCCAAAAATTTTGCCCTTTAAGATAGGGAAAATTCTCAATAAGTATCACTTATCCTACAATGGTTAAGTATTTAAAGATATTTTATATACATATTTAAATATGATCTATATACGCTCCTTAAGCGCTTCCAACCTTGGGAACTTCTAGGTGCCTCCGCTCCCCCGCACCCGCTCCCGCTTCGTGCAACTTAAGAAATAAATTGACGAGGTAGAGTGTTTTACAACAATTTCTACTAGTTAAAGAACCAACTAGTCTTGAAGTTAGTTTAACCGTGTGACACGGACGAGGTTAACATCCTTTCCACTACACCGAATTTATGCAAGTACAAAGGCATGCCCTCACTATCCATGTATAGTCACTATCGACATCTTCTATCTCTACCGTTGATGCGTCGGTTATTAATGAACAAGAGGACACGAAGACACATTGTCTAACTCCTCAATCAGTTATCTCTAACATCGGAGAAATCAAAATAAGCATCATTTTTGTTGTATTTGAACCATCTATGTAAATCTTCTCCATTATCAATTTTGGTCGCCCCTCGAGAAATGTTGGGCCTCAGGAGGTTACAGATGACCACTCCATCGTAAATATACAAATGAGAATGGTGAACTCCATCGTAAATATACAAATGAGAATGGTAAATCTATTCCATCGCCATCCAACTCCATCGTATCTGCAATCTTCTTTTACGCAAAGCCACTGAAAAGATTTATTTGCACAATGTCCACATACCAACACCATCAATCTACTCTATCCTCACCAATATCTGCAATATTCTTGTTCCCAAAAAATTCTTGCAGACAACATCTCCTTACAGTGACACCAGCAATCTCCTATGTTGGCACTTGGCAGGCGTTGTATCCTTTAGACCTCCACACAAATAATTAGGTATTGGATTTTGGTTATGCTTCCCATTTGATCTGCCTATATAACATAGGCAAGCACAACTCTTTGAGTAACCATTTTGGTCTCCATTTCTTTCCATTAGTGGCTTATAAAAGCTATTTGTTACCTATTTTGTGCTAAACGGTGGGCTTTATAGACGTTAATAGTTAATACCACATTGCCAACCATTAAAAGCATTTATTTGTTTGAGTTTGTAAAATCTGTTACCTTTCATTTGAGCACCTAGCACATCAACGAGATATAATGATATAAAATATATGCCGGACCCTTTAATATTGTTACCACATTTGGTTAACTGATGATATCACCGAGCATTTGAAGGTGTATAATCATTAGTTTTATATACAAAAGGTAGTATAGTAGATAGAATCTATTAGACAGGAGGGGAAACAAATGAGCAGGTGTAGTTGAAGGGAGAACGCTTTGCATATCATATAAGAAATAGTGATAGTTGGCACTCCCATCTCTAATTTAGTAGGATGATGAAAAACTACATGGAAACAAAAAGATTTAGGGTCATTTGATCTACAACTTGAGGAATGCTCTCAAAGAATAGGTCTGACCAGTCATAGAAAACAATGACGCAAACAAGTCAGACTAGTGAGAAAAAAGCAAGCAAGCAAGCGAAAATGAAAAGCAAATAGCTGAACAATAAGGCTCACATCACCCTATATTCACACCAAAGAAACATGGATACGGACATGAGACACGGGTACGACACGGCACGGACATGTGAATACACTATTTCTCAAAAAATAGGACAAATACAGGTTGTGGATACATTGTCTTGAATATATTTAAATAAATAGCTATGTATCTATCACCAGAAGTTCATATCCCACATTAAATAATAGGTAAGGTACACAAAGTTATGAGGAATCTGGATGGACAAGGGACTCAAGAAATCGTGAAAAATAAAGGCTCAGACACAGCTAGGAAATGCTAAATCCTTTTCTTAATATTTATTAATGTACCTTCTTCATTTCTCTAGATATTTTGAGTGAACTTTAAATATGTCCACCTTGTACAAGATAGTGATGTCAAATACCAAAATCTTGATAATCACACTTCAGCAAGTTTTTAAGAAGTGTCAATGGAATGCCAATTTTTAACTCATAGACACCTGAGAAGTGTCCGACACGTTGCAAAAAAATGTCGGCCACATGTAGAAACTAAGATTCGATTTCTAGTTTAGGAACACGAAAAAAAAGAGTATCAAACACTTAGTTGAGAGTGACTGGGAAGTGTCAGCCTCCGACACATGTCGAAAATCCTTCTTTGAAGTGTCCGTGTTTAATAGATCCACACTCTTCCACTAAGTACAAATTGTGTTCATGAACACTCATGCATAAAAATAGAACAAATTGCCTTCAGAAGACACATTCCTTTGGAACAACACCTCCGCTCAGTTTACAAACACAAACTTCAATAAGCAGGTTTCGAAGATCTTAATTTGTACAATTATGTGAATAAGATGCCTCAACAGATTACATGCATTGATAGAAAATTCTATCCGTTGGGAGATATGCGAAGTAGAGAGTCATCTACGAGACTGCAACAATTTGCAGAAACAACGCAAGTACCTCTTATGGAGTCACAGTCCAGTGGCGCAGTAGATTGGGATGCACTGCTGGTAAACCTGAAAATTCAGCTCAATCAGTTGAAATAAATTTGGGGTGAATAACTTGGAAAACATATCTACACACACAAAGCCGTAAGATTTAATGTACTTTTGAAAGAAAGACCTCAAAAACATGAGATTCCATTTTTTTTTTTTTCCATATATACTGTACTTTGAATAATCTTTTTCCAGTAGATTTTCCAGTTCTTCTATTCGAGATCAACTGCAAATGCCCAACAAAGTGACCCGAAGACCAAAAAAGATCGCTAAACATGAACAAGATCGGAAAAAAATCTGCGTTTTAGACACCCGAACACAGATTCTGAGATAAAAGACAATCAAGCTGTCTGGGAAGTTTTTTTTTGTTTCGCTAAGTTGTCTGGGAAAGTTAATTTACTTTTTCGGTTCCCCCACAGGTCAGAGCAGGGTGAAAAAAATCACAAACCTTTGGTAATTCACTGAAGCAATAAATCGGAACAAAATGGATTCGAGCTTTCTTCTTCCTCTTCTTCTTCTTTTTCATATGGGCTTCTCTCTCTCTCTCTCTCTCTCTCCCTCGCTCTCGACTCTCTTCCTAGATTTCGTAAAGGATCCCAACATGGGCGATGGAGCCCGTCTATATAGACCAGGGAAAGAGATACGCGCACCCCACGTACGCATACCCCAAATGCACACCAGCACGGCGTTCTATAGACCAGTTATGGTAAAGCAAGTTAAGGTGGTGTTTGGTCAAAGAAATTACTGTAGAATCAAAGAAATAATTGTGTTAATTTTTTTTCCTCGTTTGCTTGGATTTTTAAGATTTCTCTCTAGCTATAATCAAACAAATTAGGAACTAAAATAAGTTAACTTTTTACTTTTTCATAATTAAGCTACAATTAAAGAAATTAGTATGTTAAATTTTTTTCCTAGTTTGCTTGGATTTTTAAGATTTCTCTCCTGCTTTTTGTTTTCCGTTTCTTAATTAAATAGAATCAAAGAAATAAGTTCGTTAAATTTTTTCCTAGTTTGGTTGGATTTTTAAGATCTCTCTCCAGCTATAATCAAACAAATTAGTTAACTATTTTCTTTTTTGTTTAACTTTTTTTATAATTAAGCTACAATTAAGGAAATTAGTATGTTCAATTTTTTTCCTAGTTTGCTTGGATTTTTAAGATTTCTCTCCAGCTATACTTTTTGTTTTTTGTTTCTTAATTAAATAGAGTCAAAGAAATAAGTACGTTAAATCTTTTTCCTAGTTTGGTTGTATTTTTAAGATTTCTCTCCCGCTATAATCAAACAAATTAGGAAACTAAAATTAGTTAACTTTTTGCTTTTTTTTCTTTTTTTATAAATAAGCTACAATTAAGAAAATTAGTATGCTAAATTTTTTTTTCCTAGTTTGCTTGGATTTTTAAGATTTCTCTCCAACTATAATCAAATAAAGTAGCAAAAACTAAAATAATTCTTTTTTTTAGTATAAAATTATCCTTGTTTGAAAATGAGGAAATTAAAGTTAAAAGGAAGTGACACAAAATAGAAAAGGTAGAGATAAGAGAAATAATAAAATCATGTTAATTGTTGATTCTTAATTTCCTACGAGAAAATTAAATTTTGCTGCAAGTTCAATGGCTTATAAGGCTGTGTTTGGATGGCGGCTATTTTAGGGGAAATGAGAATGTTATTCCAGAATTCTAACATTCCTATGTTTGGGAAGTTGGGAATGAGATTATGAGAATGTGATTACCAATCTCCTAATTCAAGTGGAATCACATTCTTGAATAAAAGAGGAATCTGATCCCCCCATTAACTTTAGTAAATTTTCAAAATAAATGATTCCTAGAGAGCATTACTAGATCAATCCAAACGTCGGAATAGAATTGCATTTGCTCGTAATATCGAATTACTAGGAATTTGATTCTTGGTAATCGAATTTCTAAGAATTTGATTCTTGGTAATCAAATTCCAAGTCCTATAAAAGATTATGGGCATCCAAACTTAGCCGTTCACTTTCCTATCACTTTCTATGACATTCTGTTGGAAAATGGATAAATTATTCGATTATTTTGGTGCGCCTAAATATGAATATAATCCATTTAAATGATGAATGAGAATTGTCTCATTAGGGGAAATGGAAAAAACCAAGTTTACTAAAGAAATGACTCGCGCGCGCTCGCTGTCGCTGAACACTCAGACAAAGGCCAGGGCCGGAACTCAGAATTCGTGGGCCCACGACCTGTGGTCCGAGGTCTGTGTTATGTGGCCTGGTCTAGGTTAGTTCGGAATTATTGTGGGCTACAGGCTCAAAATTCCTAAATAATAAACTTGTATCCTCATTGGGCTTAGGCCTATTGGGCCTAAAGTTTGAAGCAGAAATGATTTTTAAGTCTTTCATGTTTAAGTTTTTTTATGCTCAAAAAACCTTGAACTCAATCATACGTATGAATTGAATTCCCACCAGCATAGCATTGGATGATTGCTTTGAATTGGCTGGTAAAATGTGGTGGATAGGCCATCCTCCAATTCAATTTTGTCTCCTTTATGTTTTGAACTTTGTCTTCAGAGTTCCTCTATTAAAGGGAGCTACTTCTTCCTTTTCTGGTGTAGCTACTTCTTCCTTTTCTGGTGTAGCTACTTCTTCCTTTTCTAGATACACCAGAAAGAGTTTAGTTTATGTCTTTCTTCTTCTTCTGAGTTCTTTTTGTTTTGTGGAGAGAGTACAAACACTTCTTCAATTCGACGGGCAGTCACAGACGGTGCTACTGTGACTGAGTTGACCGAATTACCCTGTGAGACGAACACCAAAATAACCTTTAGCACCTCCGGTGAGGCAGCGAATTTGTCTTAAGGGCACCGTGTGATGCACGGACCTCGGTTTGCGATTTTGTTTCCTAAATAATTTCTGTGGGGGTACCTTCGCCGGAGTGGGCTCTTTGAACCTCTTGGAGTAGAATGAGAAACGGTGGAGAGGGCGGTGCACGCCTGTGCCTTCGCTGCTCGTCGGTGGTGATCGTCTGCACACGTAGACAACCACGTCAGTGCCTAACCCGGACGGTAGTGGTCCGGGAAGGCACTCCGATGATTGAGTCAGTCACCGGAGGGAAGAAATGCACCGGAGATCTAGAGAGAGAAGTAAAGAACTGGAGTTATGAGGGTAGTAAATGAGGAGAGAGGAATACCGATAAGCCCCAAATGTTGTTTATAATCCGGGCTTATCTCTCTCATTTTGCACACACTTTCGCATTTAAGTACTTTGAATTGTTTGATATTGCGCGTTTTGTGTGTTTTTCCAAGTTTTAGGTAAAATAGAGTAAAAGGTGCGTCCAAAGCTCCAAATAATCCCCGGTTGTATCCGGAAGTATCCAAGGCCCCGCAATGCCATGGAGGACAATCGCCGAAGCTTAGAAGTCGATTCAAGAAGCTTTGGAAGGTTCAAGGAAGGCCCGGAACAAAGGAACAAGAAATCTAGAGTTATGAGCCTTGAGAAAATCTGACCAACCGATAGAAAAAGGCTCATTTCTCTCAAGATACAAAGGCTATGAAGATGAAGTCAATTGGGTTTGAAAGTAGACTCATAGAGCTTTCCAACGGTTCAAGAATCACCTCATTCCAAGTTCGGACGAAGCCGGGGCGTGCCCGCGAAGTTGGATCAAAAATCTGCCCGAACAAACACTTCTGGATCGATCCAGAAGTAATGTGGATCGATCCACATGAATGAAAAATGGTCCAGACTCATCTGGATCGATCCATGATGAAGTTGGATCGATCCACACTTCAAAAAATCATCTGGATCGATCCAGACCTATAGTGGATCGATCCACTTCATGCCCAATGACCACCAGACAACCTTGGATCGATCCAGACCCATCATGGATCGATCCAAACCCCTCCGGGCATCATTTTTTGAGCACTTTTTGTACTTTCTACTTATGGAAAGTTTCTATTAAAAGCATTATAGGATATTTTGAGAGAGAGGGAAGTGTTTGTTTATATTTCCCTCTCCCCCACTCTCCTCTTTTCTTCTTCCTCCATTAGTTTTGTTCTTAGTTTAGTTCCACCTTCTCTCTAGTTTTTAGGGTAGTTTCTCTTTGATCCAAGGTTTTCATCTTCATTAATGTTGTAAGTGTGCTCTTAATCTTTACAAATCTACTGTTTATTTGTATTTTCTTCATGTTTCGTATTTTCATGTTGTTCTTGCTATTTCCATTGAAAACTCTAATTTCTAAGTGTTGTTTGTGATTTTCTCTAGTGTTAATGTTGTAGGCCAACTTAGGTTCTTCACTTAAAATTAGTTTTTAAGTTTATTAATCATGTTTTGCATCTCCTTCAACGTTCTAATCTTATTTCTTGCTATGGTTTGTGAGTAGTTTAAGTAGGCTTAGTCATGGGGTGATTAGCACTCCATGACTTGGGATTAATACATCCATCTCGTTCATTTAGTATACATCGCTTGTTTACCGAAAATTTGGGGATTCAATTTTATGTACCAAAGGTTGGGTTTGTTAATCTCTTTGATCACGCGTATCCAAGAGCTTGACTACTTGGCACGTGTGATACTTAGGGCGATGTCAACTTAATCGTTTGTCAAATGAACCGAAAACCCCTATTCTTTGTTAAACACATTTTTCTAGTAACGGTTTTAAACTCTAAATCTTCCGTTCGGGGGGCATTTAACGATGTCCCGAGCCGGTTATCAAGAGAGGATGGATTAACCCGAGTCATGGTAGTTAAATCCCCTAGACTACGCCTTAGTTTAATTTGTCGTTTTTAATCTTCCGAGTCGTTCTCGAAGTTAAGAGAATTCCACCAAACAAAATCACAAAAGCCAAGTTTGCCGCTTTAAGGCTAAAAACCTACACTTGCAAGACAACTCTCACGCCGGGTGCGTTCGGTCTCTGTGGAATCGACCCGGTCTTACCGGTTATTATGCTACTGCCGACCTAGCCCTACGCTTGGGGCGACACCATCTACGACACATTCCAAGGTCGCAAGCAAATACCCATTATGGTAGTTGTGGTTGGGTATTTATAGGCTGAGGGGCGTGCGTCCCACGCGCTCGGTGCCCCTCACGCGACTGTCATTCACGCTCGGAATGACATGTGATGTGACCTTCACCCCTGCTGCAGACGCCATGTCTTGGCCGACGTCACGGCACGTGAATTCGAGTAGTCAAATCAACCCGAGACATTCTCCATCACCCACGTGCTCCTGCAGGCGGCGGTGGCAGAGTAGGTGACTGTCGCATTTAATACTCCATCGTGGAATGTGTAGCGTGCCAGACACGCCTCCACCGAACCGGATGTATCCGAGCCCCCACGTTACCGAGGTCAACCAACTCGGCACGCGTGCGGCCCAGCCCCTCGTGCGCTCGGCACATCGCTCGGCGGAGATCCCGAAGGTTTTCTGAGAACCAAGCTGTGAATGTCATGCCCTCGGCACCAACCGTTCGGCAGACATTGTTCAAATCTATATTCGTCCAGAACCGTACATCCGCACCGTCCGCCGAGGGCACCGTTTGCTCGGTACCATTGCGGCGGATCGATCTGCATTCAGTTTTGCGGATTCTGAGACAGTGACCCTTTTAGCTCTTTGTGATGTGGAGGGGGGCCCTTGCTGACTCCTATGAACCCGGCCGCTACAATTTTTTATTATTGTTTATTTTTCACTGTTGTTTTTCCTACACATTCTTGCCAATTGAATACGGAAAAAGTGTATTATTTTTCTCTTTCTTTCATTTTCTATCATTACCTCGCTAATCAAATGAACCCTTTGTAATTGTAGCTTGTGGGAGGATGTTCATCGTGGAGGTGGAAGAATTGAATGAAACCCATCTTTGGTGGAAAGATTGAGATATTCTTCCATGTTAGTCATAATTCAAATGGAAGTGCATTTACTACGTTCTATATCATTGAAATCATTTAATAATCCATTTGCAGGGGCGGAGCCAGGATTTTAAAGAAGTAGGGTCAAAATTGAGAAGACGGTCTTGATTTTTGTGAAGACGGTCTTGATTTTTGTTACAGCGTATAATTTTTACGTGAATTGACAAAATTACGTCGTTCAGATTCAATTTTTTCTTCTCAAAGACAAGATATTTTACTTGCAAAACCTTCAATGTTTATATTCTGATAAGATTCATAAGAAGAGAAATCCACGAGATAATCATTTATGCCACAACTCGCTATTCCATTTGTTAAAATCAACATTTGCTAAAATCAAATGTTGAGTTTAGCAAACGAGTTAAATCTTCTCCTCGTTTGCTAAAATCAACACTCGATTTTATCAAATGTTGATTTTAGCAAAAGAAAAACTAATAAGCCTCTCACTAGAGCATTCTTAGGGCAAGTGCACCAGACCATGCATATCTCATTTTAGCAATAATAAAGAGCATTTTCACAAAAAAAAAGGGCTTGCATTAGACTCGCCAAACCAAAAGACAAAATACATTCTGTCAGAGTGGGCTTACTACATCTCCCTAGCTACTATCACAAGGGATTGAATATTTTATCTTTTTTGTACCTCTCTCCTCTTCATTCCCACCCCCACCTTCTCTCCTCTTCCAGTTTTTATTTTGTATTAAAATACTATTAAAAGAATTAGTAATTTAATTTTTAATAGGTGACAGGTAAATTTAGGAGGAGTTGGAGAGGAAAAATTGGCAACATAAAATGCATTTTAACACTCTTGAGGAGCATTTTTTGCTATCCGTTGGCGCACACAAACATTAGCTATACATTTTTTTTTTGTGCGCGTGGTTAGTTTTACTTTAATTTTTTTTTTTTTGCATGAAACAAAAGTGAAGGTTACACGAGAATATTTATATACTGGCAAGTTTTTCACCAGTTTTGTTTTATTTTTCATCTTCTCTGTCCCCTAGTTCGTACAAAAGTTGCATATTGCGCGTGCATGAGCTTGCTTGAGAGTGAGATTGCTGAGTGTAAAAACATCTTTCAAAAGCTACTACTGGAAGATTATGTGAGCAAGGTTCTTACCATGCTTGTCCTAATTAAACTCACCTATAGCCTCTGCATTTTTCGTTGTAGCTATTAACACATCTTTTTAGTTAAATGCTCTTGCTCTTTTGGCGCTGGATGAACAGATATGGTATTTTCCTTAATTTTCAAACAACCAAGGTTCGTTAGTTTTTCAGTATTGATATTCTATAGTGAAACAAACATAGCCTTTAATACAAAGAATGCATCTCAAAGAACCTGAATAAATTATCTATCGTCCAAAGAATTCACTCATTTGAGCAACAAGCATTTACATGCCCCACTTGCCTCCAATCTCTGTTCAAAACCAAATTCAGTAACTTGGATCCAGTTCTCCATACTTTCCAATAACATCCATCACAGCAGAGCCTTAGGTTGTGTTTGGATCAAGCATTTGTATACAAACTTCTATCAGAGACAGAAAATGCAACGGATTTCCTTCCATATATCTATAGTTTTTTTGTACCTTCTCTTTTCCTTCCCTTCCACAAGTCCCATTACATATCCAAGATGACTATGCAACCAAAACCCATACGAATCAAGCTACACTGATGCTTACTGCTTTGACAGGTTACATTAAGCTGGAGGAGAGTTGAAGGGGAGAATTTTGAAGGTTTGAACCTCTGGTTGATCAAAACTGGTTAAGAAATAGAGCTGAAGCTTTCAATGGGATCGGACTCTTCCAGCATAGAGGCAGCCTGAAAGCAGTCTATAGCATCACCTACTCGTCCATCATCCTTGTGAACCAATCCCAAGTAATACCAAGCCATGCGATTCTTAGGTTCTATCCGCAGTGCGTCTGAGAGTAAGCTTCTTGCTACCGGCAGCACCTTTGAGCCCATCTTCGACAACACTGCACCAATCAAGATCTTGCAAGGTACATAACCAGGTTCTAGAAGAAGAGCATTGGTATAAGCAGCTAAAGCTTCTCGGCTTTGTCCCTGTGCTTCGCATATGATACCTAGCAGAATTACAGCACAAAATATCAGAACTTTAACGGTCCTTTTTCTTTAAAGAATGGCAAGAAATTTTTACAACAGACGTTAAAAGGTTAGTGGTGGTCAAGAGTTGAATCCTTGACCTAGATGAACTTAGCCAAGTACCCAACCAACTGGGCCAACCGGCAAGTTCCACGGTCTCTTTGATATTAGAAGGGATTTTCTTTATTTCGACAAAGGATGGGTCAGGTATTAGCCCCTTTGTTTAACTGGACTAATAGTGATGGGATGATTTATCTCTTTGCCCCCAGGTACTCAGATGTCCTAAATTTTGTGGGATGTCCTATCCAACTTGTATTTAATCCCTAAGGAAAAAGTTCCCAACAAACACAGGACTTGTGGTCCCTTTGGACTGGTAGTCCAATTCCAAAAAATGGAGATCATACTGGGCCTATATGGGCATATGCATTGCATATTCACCGACTTTTTGAGGTTGGTTTCAAGCTCTATAACCAGTCTAATGACTAAGAGAATAGATACATACATCAATAGAAGTAAGCTGGTCTTACTCGATAAAGTCATTGAATTTTTAAATGCTGTCTGGAGCTCTTTATTCAACTGAGAAGAAAAAAAAACTACATTGGACCTGATCACCCATGAATCATGACTCATATCTGCTATTCTGAACCTCTAAAAGCTTTGTCAATATTGTTAATCATTCACACCACACCACGAGCACTCAAAGGTGTGTAGTGCCCTTAACTTCCCCAGAAATCCCTCCTAGCCTGTTTTGTTTTGTATACATTTTGTGGCCACAAAAACCAATACATAACAAAAGCATCAGGTTACAAGTAAGAACGGGAAAATCGTAAATAAGAAAACAGTCGTCCAAACTGCCGGATATCTGGATCGTACGAATTGGTAGTCTGGAAATCTAGTTTGGACAGCTTCATGGTTGGCTGGAGTTCTCTCCCAAAAGTACAGCAATCCCAGCCACCTCACATCAGTCCCAGGAGCCTCTTATCCACATTCTCATTTAATCTTTCCAAAAGAGCAATTCAAAATAGAAAACCGCTCATTGAAATTCAAAATAGTAAAATAGCTGTTGAGCAATTCAAACCAAAAATAATAGAATAGGAATGGTAAGTACTCATTCTTTCGAGACTACGAGTACAATAGGAGCATCCGTCAACAAAAGGATCCGCCTAATATGATCATCCCTTGATGTTCCTCTTAATGAACTGAAAAGCTTATATAAGGCCAGAACCCTTAAAAGGGGAAGTGTTGCACAGCCGTGGGAAAAACTCAACCCCAAAAGCTAGCTCATGAATTGAGGATGCCCTCACGCTCCTATATTTCATAGTACTTTGGTACCCAGGCAATCTGGTACTTCACTTCACACCCTCCCTCACACGCAGCCTGCTCACTCGGCAGCCCCTGCCACGAGTGCAAGCGAGAGACACGCACCCTACCCATCTCTGGTACCCAACTCTGATACCATGTTACACGGTCTAGGATAGAACTCAACCCCAAAAGCTGGCCCTTGAAGTGAGGGTACCCTCACGCTTATATATTTCATATTACTTCGGTACCCAGGCGATGTGGGACTTTGCTTCACAGGAAGGGGTGCAGGAACCGGGTTACACGGCTCGAAAGGACCAGTATCTGGCTGAAACTTGTTCGAAAGGACCAGTATCTAGCTGAAACTTTTTTGTTTACTTTTTCATGGTTGAGTAACAACGATATTCGAATCAGGCCTCAGTTGAGCTACACTTTATTTTATGCTAGAACCCTCTTCAGAAACGGCTAATGAGTACATGAGCAATATACTGTGAAGCATGGTAACTTCCAAAACCATGTCGTATGTGTACGGAGTACCAGTACTTTGCACGGTACTACTTCATGCACAGCAGTTACGCGAACATGTACCGAGATATTTTCATTTAGTTTCTACCATAACTAAGCTATATCTCACCTAGAATAGTGTTTTATTTAATACAGAGTGGTGGAAAATAGATTGCAAGGACATTTTTCCAATGCTTAGCATATTTGTAGAGTCCAGATTAAACTCTATTTTGCACCTTCAAGTTTGACATTAAATTGGGTTTTGTAGATTGGTTAATCATTGAAGTCAATTTACCATTTCTTTCCCCAAAACATGATGACCCTAGACCACATAAATAGATACCACGTCTTAAACCTTCTATGTGACAATCACACCACTTATCATCTGGTAAGAGACTGGAAGTCTGGAATATGATCTACGCTATCTATTTCCCTTTGTCTCAAGGATATATGACGGCACATTCCAACATCTTGCAACAAGTTGAACTGTTCTAACACATGCCAAAGTACATCACAAGAGCCAGACAAAACATACACAAAGAAGCCATTAACTGTATGTATATTCTCAAGAACCAAGAAAAGTAACATGAAATGAATCTTCAAAGAATTCGTTATTGCGCTAGATCAAGTTTCAGGTCTCACCTTCTGTGTGCAGTGTTTCAGCAGAGTACTCAAATAGTGCTCTAGCTTTTTCCAAGCATATCTCTGCATCCCTCCAATGTGAAAGGCTGGAGTATAAGTTTGCAAGACCATGCCAAACTTCAAATTCATTGAATTTATCATCATTAATCTGTCATTAAAATAGGGCTATTAATCCTAATGCAATTTGGAATTTTCAAATCAATCGAAAACAAAAACTGAGAAGGAAATTGTAAGTATCGCCTACAAATTGCTATCCAGGTCAATGTATATTTAAAGCAAACCCATGTTCCTAAACCAAAAACATAGCAAAACCCCCTTTGCAATTTATTCTCCAGAAGAAAGCACATAACATGTAATTCTGATGAAATGTCATTAGTACCTGAAAACTAAGGGTCTATGAGGAAGAGAATGGTGCAGCAAACCAATTAGCACCCATAAAGATTTAGAAGTCAACACTAGATGATCCTAGTATCCTACTACGAGGGTCCATTGTTCTCTCCTCCTTGTGGTTTTTAACTATACCTGAAGATATATTATGGTGTCCATTTCCTTGGGGGTGTAGCCAAAGGTTTCCTCTTTGTGTGTGTGAGTGTGTGTGCGTGCACTTGTGTGAGTGTGTTGTATGAAAGGTGTAGAACCTCGCTTTTGGATTAGTTATTTTAGTTCATACATCATGCACAATGTACATGTATCTTCACCAAATATTCTAAAACATAACATGTACACCTTCCTCATATTTTTTAATCCATCATCAATATCAATCACTAAAAGTCATACGGTCAGTCCGTTTTCTTATGATAGTATCACATGCATAAGGGAGTAATGGATCTAACCTGATGCAAGCCACGAAAAGGCCCAAATGATTTCCTCTGGGCTTGAACCAATGCAAGGAGGTTACGATAAGTTTCAATTGCATCCATGGGTGATGACTGTGCGATTTTCAGCTTTGCCTTCATCCTAAGTAGCGGTCCTTGCTCCCATTTTGTTGTCTCATCTAAAGCAGCATCAACCACCACTTCAGCCTCTGGGAACCGCTGTTGAGCAGACAAAACCAAGGCAAGCAATCTCCAGCCTTTTAGAATAGATCCACCAGTTGCGTCAATGAACTGTTTGGCATACCGCAAAGCCAAATTCAAATTCCGATGCTCTGCATACTGAACTCCCAACTCATAAATAAGGTCAGAGTTGTTACACTCAAGAGCAACCGCTCCATCTAACGATTTCAATGCGTCAGACTGAAGACGAGACCGCTCAAAATCTGAAGAAGAGACTTGTTTTCCCAAACAAAGACCTAACATGCGAAGGCCAACACCTTTCAGATGTTCATTTATCCCCACTGCATTCACAATTGCCCTCTGTGCATAACCCACACCCTCTGCAGCAAGAAGGGCATCCTCGCTGCAGATTTTGGCAGCAAGCAACAGAGATGTAAGATCATCTGGTTTTTCATGATTGTGCAGAGACTTCCTCAATAGATTCAAGGCAACCTCATTTTGTCCTGCTCCGCTATAGCAAAGTGCCATGGCTTTCCATCGTTCAACACGGTGAAATACACCAGGCATTACCTCTTCAAGTTGTTTTGCTAAAACAGAAGTCTGGCTGCACAAAGATAGAGCAACTGTAAGGTGTTCCATCACTGAAGGGTCCCATTTGATCTTACCGAGGTAAAATTTTCTCGTAAGAATCATCAGAAGCAGAATTGCCTCCTCCAGATTGTTTCTAGGTACATATGATCCATCAATTTGAACTGCCAAACTAGGTGGGCCAGCCTCCACTCCACTGTACAGCAATAGCACCGCAAATCTCTTCTGAATCCTTGCACAGCAATCATTCTCCAGGTTCCATTGACTTAGGAGCGCTCGTCTATAAGCAGACATTGCTTCATGGTAGCAACCAGCCTGCTTCCAAAGCTCTGGAAGGAGCTCTACTGCGCGACTAACTGTATCTTGCAACTTATTTTCCACTAGCACATCAGGTATGCCATGATAGAATATCTTCTCAACCGCATCAAGGACACTTTTACACTCATTAGCAGCATCTGTAAAACCCCAGCAAGAGAAAGTTTTGTAGGTAATCAAGTAAACAAATACTCCTTCTGTCCCGTTCTGTTTGTATAATTTTGAACTTTTTACTATACCAAATTGTTCTACAATTTTGAAAAGTCAAAGAACAAAATTCTCAGTCCTTTTTTCCCTTCTCTGTAGAATTTAAGTAACAAATCTAATTTGAATTGAATGGCATTTTTGGAAAGTTAGAGTTTGTAGAGTGCAATGATTTCGTTAGTGGAGATCCAGAAATTCAACTCACTAATTGGAACAATTATAAGAGAACCAAAAGGACAGCCAATAACAAAGGATCAAATGACAGAAAAGCCCCATACCAGTTAATCTCCCAAGCTTTTGAAGAGACTTGGCTTTCAAATATATAGCCTCAAGCACAAGGCTAGCGGCATGTTGAGAGATATTATGAATTGATTCATTGCGTGAACGGCCCTTCTTAGACGGCTGTTTCTCCGCAACGGGTTGAAGTCTCTGTATGGCTGCTTGAAGATCAATACCGTCAAACACACGAAGAGCACCTTCCACATTTCCTCTTTGATATTCCAACCTCCCTAGAAGAGCTCTTGCTTCCTGTGATTGTTTTTAAGAAAATAGAACCATAAGCACCAGTGCACCACATTTGATACATGCCTTAAAATTTTACAACAGTACATGAAAAGAAGAAATAAATGATGACATCTACAGAGTGCATTACGCATATAGCAGGATGTCTAAAGAATTATAATGATCTTTAACTGCATCAGGCTCTTGCCTAAAATTCAGATGGTGAGAGAAACACCTAATTCTCGTTTGTCTAAATGTATCTTATACTTAAGAAAATATTATGTGATGCCCATAGATCCACAAGGGGATACGCGTATATGATGCCTTAAATTTTGTTAAAAGACCATGTTATGTGGTTTTAGATGTGAACTTTTGTACATTTTTCTTTTAAATTTATGCCATGGATTTTGCATTTTAGATTTGGCAGAACTATTTAGTAACTTAAATTTTCTCGCTAATGTATCGTCCTATACGTGATACGTAACATGAGAAAAATGATACATGGCACATATCCCGTTTTGACAACCTTCGTCTATAAACTCCACCTAAAAAGTGACTTTATGGATTAAAAAACCAGAAGTCTATAAACTCCAAAGGTTATCAGCAAATCAAACCTCGAAATTTAACAATGAAAGTATGGTGCCTCAAATTTTCCAAAAGTTTTATACTAATTTTATCAGTACAAGTAAATAAAGAAGAAACTTGAGCCCCACTGCCCTTGCTACCCAACTTCTTCTGTGAATATCAGACACTGGTATAAACACCAAATATGAAAGGCAATGATGTGTGTTCCTACTAATCTTATGTTTGTTTAACACAACCTAGGTAGGAAGAGACATTAAGCATAACAGAAGTCTACAAAACTTGTTCGTTGGGAGACAAAAATAAAACCGGAAATGTGAAAGTCAAAAGGTCATTCTTAGCATACTGAACCTCGGAATTTAGGGACAAGCCCTCCCGCAATGAAGATTCTGCCTCTTGAATGTTTCCTTCATCGAGCTTTGCTTCGACTTCTGTGGTTTTCATGCAAAGTCCGTTTGCACACACTTCTCGAACTGCCATGCCCTCCTCCTCCTCCTCCTTGGATTCACCCCATACTGAGGATTGGCTTTCCTGCATCTCTTTTTCTCTGTTACGCACAAAATATCACCACAACACTGCTCGTTCCCCAATGCCAATCATCAATATATCCGCTCGAATTCAAGAGCTACAACAAATTGGCGAGGCATAAAATCTGGCAACAAATTAGTACAACAGATCAGATAGTCGATCTACTATGGCAAAGTTATAGACCAAAATAGCACCACATACGACAATGTTGACGATTATGTGTATGAATGGAGAGAAAGGGAGAGCTGAAGACAGAGATTACTCATCAAACAAAGTTACTTGGTTGGTTATGCAAATCATATGCACTGTGCCAATTTTCAACAATGCCAACTTTCAACAAGTGAATTTTACAGAGTCGTCAATGTCAAAAGTTTTCTACAGATACTCCTATTCATTCAACTGACCATCATCCTATAAAATGGAAATGCAGCTTCCAATTCCCCAAACAACACAAGAAATTTCCCTCAAAGAACCCTGTAATCCAACACCGCATGCAATACGTCTAAACAGAAAATTGCTTAACAGGCCCATCAAAAGCAGATATCACGTTGACAAAAAAATTCAATTTTTAAAATTCGAACCTCCAAATGGGGATTTGTAAGCTGTAACACTTGATTGCAGAAAAATATTACGCTTGGGATTTTGTGCATGGCTTCAATTCACTCTCACATCTTTGGGTAGCAAGGCTTTTAAAGGGACCAGAGACTGATCCAAGCACAAAAAACGAAAGCCTAACCCTAGAATCAACGGAGATCAATGGGGGAAACCTCTGTGGCTGAAATTGATAAACAAAATCATATAAATCAGAAACAAAACCTACGTGATACTGTAAGCCCGGAAGTGTAGATTTGGAGAAGCATCAACTTTGTGAGCTAATTAGTTGCTTCAAAATTGCTGGGTTTGTGATAATTGGGAAATGTAGATCAGGGAGAGGAGGGATGATGATGACGAGAGAGAGAGAGAGAGAGAGAGAGAGAGAGAGGAGGGAGCCGATGAGAGAACCTGCCGCTGGGTGCCAATTAACCGATTTAGCGAGTAGTTAATTAAATCGAGGCCTTTGAAATTTTGTTCTCGGATTTTTTTTTTTTGTCACTCGTTAATCTTAATCTACTCTATTCTAGGGGACTTGGGGAGGGGATGGGTGCTTACTGAAATCGAACCCCGCATGTGCATGGGAGCATAAGGGAGGCACCAACTACACTCCACTCCACTTGCTACTATGCCGAACTCGAATTTGCTAAATACGAGTTTTGGAATTTAATTAAGTTGTTTTTTGCTAATCAATAGTAGTATTTTTTTTATTTTTTTTCCTCAGATTCGTTTCTAGAAACAAAAGTTTAAATTGTGTTCTTTTTTTCTCCTTTATCATTATTCTAAAATTCCAAAAATATTTCCGGTCCACATAAACCTTAAACTTAAATTTCTTCCTTAAACAAAATGTGAATTATTTCATCGCCAACTTGTGCCACGGCAAGCTCTGCTTTCACATGCCACACAGAAGGATTGCTTTCATAAAGCATGCAAGCAGCAGTGCTGTTCCGCTCTTCATTTACGCTTTCATCTTTGGTTTATCTTCTATTGTGGTCCCTGAAAAATGTCACAGGTTTCAAAATCGTCCTTGTAAAAATTATGGTTTCAATTTCATCCTTGTAAAACTTTAACAATTTCAATGTTACCCTTCCGTCCAACGGGTAACGGAAAATGCTTATGAGGACTAACGGGAGACTTGTCACCCGACACCCATGACATATATTCACCCCCAAACGGAAATGCTAGGGTCATGTAGGCTATGGGGCCCACCACTTTAATAACTATAAAAAAAAACAAAACAAAAAAACACTGAAACAGATTCTCTTCCTCCCCTCATCTCCGCCTCTTTCCTCCCCCACTACCACTACTCTCTCTCCTCCCCTCAAAAGAGAACAGAAATTTATGTATTCACAATCATTCAAATCAACAGTGTGTACACAAAAAACCCATCGACATAAAAAGAAAGAAAAAAATCTCCATTAAAATCTATGCAACCTTCTAATTATCCACCACATCGTTTGAGTCAATTTCCATGGTGTTGGAGCTCAACGAACTTGTTCAAATCGACATGGGTGTCACCGTCCAAATCGATTTTGCGTATCATCGTCTCGGTTACTCCGGCGTGGTGGTGCAGCTGATCAGAATATGGACTGCTCATAAACAAACAAACATTAGAACCTTTTCCAATTGCTGAATAAATTAGAGTCCCTGTAAAGAGGAGAACTTGAAATCAAAACCAACAAACCAAGAATCAATAGCATCACAAAATCACTGCACAAATCCATTCATATATGATGACATACGTATATAGACAAAGGTTTATAGATACATATCTCAACGTAGCATATGGTTTTGACAGGATTGAGTTTACGATCCTTCAAATGGAGGATTTTCTGGGCCCAATCTCTCTCCTCTCGTTCTTGCTCAAGGAACTCTTGTTCCTTTGGTTGAGAGGACGGGAGTGAGAGGTTATTTGGTTCTTGGAGAGGGAAGAGAGGGGATGAAGAGAGAAATGGGTCTTGGAGCTGAAGGGGTTTTGAAGAGGAGAGAAAAAGAGGCGGAGGTGGGGTTGAGGAGGAGGAGAGAGGTGGGTTCTGTTTCTCCATTTGAGAAGGGTACACATGTCATGGGTGACTGGGCTTCTGTTAGTCCACATATGCATTTTCCGTCACCCGTTGGATGGAAGGATAACATTGAAACCGTCAAAGTTTTACAAGGATGAAATTGAAGCCATAATTTTTACAAGGACGATTTTTAAACCTGTAGCATTTTTCAGGGACCAAAATAGAAGATAAGCCTTCATCTTTTTTACAGTAACGTTTCAGGACATTGATGGAATGCTACCATTTGGGTTGTGCATCAATCTCTTCTTTGCATCCAACACGACACAGTAGAACAACTACCCTCGACCAACGATTAGTAATTGAGATCATCATTTCCTTGCACTGCCATTCATACCCACGTAACCCACCAAATGTGTGCAACAAGTTCAGCAAATTTGTCTCCATGATACAATGAAGCTTGATCTACGGATCTTCTACCTGCGCTTGCACTTCCAAAAGTAGAACAGAATACTCGATAGTTTGAACAAATGAACCAAGGCACTAGTGATCAAATCTGCAGAATCTATCACTAATAAATTAATGTACCGAAAGCTTTTTGACGGAGAGAACTAACGTGCAGAATTTTGGAGTGCAAAAATGATTTTTCCTTGATATCATAAATAGGCAGGGGACTGCCTATTTATAGGCGTGCACACACCTCTTCCAAAAGGGTGCCACCTTATCCCAAGGGTTGCCACCCTTTCTCAAGAGGTGCCACCCTTATATGAAAGGTTGCAACTTTCCAAATAAGTGTGTCGATTGCACACACCACTTCAACCATTTAGACACGCACTCGTTCGATCCAAATCCCTAACCGCCGTAACCGTTACATCTCCAAAGTGGGACAAAATTCCCAAAAACAAGCTTTCTAAGAAATAAGGAATATTATTTTTAAAACCCAGAAAACCTAAACTCTATTTTTAAAAATATCCAACATCGCCTTTGTAATGCTATATCAGTCTAATATAAGTTCATGTTTTCAGTTCAAAAAAAAAAAAAAAAAAAACATTGTCTAGAACCCTTAATGTTTCGTGTCGAATCTAGCTTTCATTGAACTTTGTGACATCCAAAGTTTTGCAACACCAAATAACTTCCATGAGAACTGAGTATCGTAGTCTCCGATTTGGAAAAATGATTAATACGTCATTGCTTCTTTCCTGGTGGCAACTTCAAGCACACTTGCTGTAGTGGTAGATTGGAACCAGTACGTGAAAAGTTCCACGAGAGAGATTTAAATAAACCTAATGGTCACTTGGAATGATGCATCAAAATTGATTGAGTTTCATCCAGCTCAGCTAAGTTGGCAAACAGAAGGGAGAAACTCACCACAAGGAAGGAAAATTTGTTAGATTAATTAGACTATGCGCACATTTACCTTACCTCACCTCATCTTTTTGACCCAAAGCCTTTAACTATAGTAGTTACCAAAATCAGAAAGATACAAAACTTGATAACCAGATGGAAGAGGAATTTTTTTTTTTCACAAAATAATGTTGGCCCTACTGAAATCTGAACTTGTTGAATGGGCTAGTTCTGTATCATGCTAACAATTCCCGTAGCAAATCACTACAACCATAAAAACAGGATGATACAACCAGCCCCATGATAAGAAAACAGCCAAATATCTTTCATTTATATAGCAAATGGCACCATATGCCATCACAAATAGGAACTCTTGATCAATTGAGGCAATGCTCTCAGGTAACAAATTACAGCGTTAAATAAATTTAAAGGAACAAGTACTTTAAGCATTCAAGATCAATAGTACATCACTCGGGTAATGATAATAATCTACTGGGGGTGGCTTTGCCAAACAAAAGACATGAACAAAAGCTTAGCCCGAATAGATAGGATCCATAGCCTAAAAACACAAGACGACTTTTAGATGATACAACATACTTTGGAGAGAGAAAGGTCCCTTCATGGATCAATAGGCACTTCCCTTACTTAGTTTGAGGCATACAGATGAAGTACCCAAAGGAAAGACTGCAGGTGACCTTGACAAAATTCCTGCACACCAGTAGCGTTACAAGTTTAGGGAACTCCAACATTATATTTCAGCAAAACCACAAAAGAAACATGGTTTTCTTTTTCTTTTCTTTGTTCTATAGGAAATTGAAGATAGAGGAATAAAAATATCTTGTTACCTGCCAACATGCATGTTACACGCTTTGCACTTTGCTAGATATATCTTTTGCCTTTGCACCTACCTGATCCTGTGGCAACAAATTCCAAAGATGTTCAACTAAGGGTACGGAGCTACAAACAGCAAATTGCATTTCTCGCCATGAACCTCACCAAAACAATTCAAGCAAATGATGATCAGATTATACATGAAGGAACCATAGCAATAGTCTAACCAGAACAATAAGTACTAAGATATCTGTATAGCATAAACAAAATTTAATATTGGCTTCCCCTATTGTCCTAACACCATTTTTCACAATCATCATTTTTCAAGTTGCTATTTATTGGAGTCATGCAATGCTTAAAATCAAGACCCCGCCTTCTTCAATTCGCCTGCTATCTCTAAAGACCAATGCCAATCTAGTTGCCAACATATGTATTCCAACTTCTCTAGCACTGACCAGATTCTCATTCGATTGTGAAGCAATCAACTGAGGATGATTCCTTTGAGACAAACGCTTGGTCGTATTCTCTTCACGAAACAGCACTACCTGGTGGCTTTGGAAGTGAGCCCAGCCGTCAATACCAATGGGACTATCACTTTATTGATTACAAAATTACCACAAGCCCCCGTCATCTCTATCATTGTACAACACTACAACCTATTGTGTGAATGTGTTTGTGGCCGTGATACTGTTCAAGGTTGCCAGTTTTTCTTTCCACATGCATGACAAGCTCGCATGTGAGGGAAAGAGTTACTCAACATAAATTCATGGATTAGCCCTTGAAACTACTTAATCTTTTGGAAAGATAGGTGATCTGACTTGGTATTAAAGCCCTAGTTCCAAGAGGTTCCAAGTTGAAGCCTTATCACCCAACTCTGTCATTATGCACACTATTTCCCCCATGCTCATGCAACTAGAGGTCACACGTGATGGGCGATTGGCTTGATATGTAATGTTGGGGAAGTTGGGTCCTGTTATTAAGATTGTGAGCAGATAACTATTGATGCAGTAGCAGAACAGAACTTCATCACTCTATATAGCCAAAACAACTCCATGGTATTGATTTTGATTAAATCATTAAGCTGACAACAAATAAAAAAATGGAAAACCATAATCAGAATTACGTTAAAGTAGTTTTGCTTCCTCACTTTTGCTCGATTTTTGCAATTTATAGCTAATAGTAGGTTTTCCCACCCAAGAAGAAATAAGATACCAAGATGGAGCGTCAACAGGAAGGATGATTGGGTAGAAAGAGAGGCTGATGAGGAATTACTTATAAGCTACAACAATTGTCACTTCAAGAAATGTTCACACCTGCTTGGTTTGCCCCACCAACACCAAATAATGAAAACCAACTTAACTAACAACAACAACATTGACTGCCCTAAATTACTGTTCAAGTATTTTAAAACAAAGATGGCAAATGACAAGCTCAAAACGAAATAATATCATTACATCAAACACGACTGAAAACACAAGAAAAAGAGTTGATGTATAGCTCACCACTCCTTTGCTTTCGTAATAATCATCTAAAGCCCACTGGTACTTTGATTGATTTAACCCAAACCAATGGGCCACGTACTCATCCAAACTTGAATGAGCTGCAAAAGAGCACACAACAAAGGAATAACAACAATGTGACAGATACTTATCAAAATACAAATGCGTGGACAAGATTACAAAAATAGTGTACATAGCATTTCAAGCAAATCTCTACTAAAAACTCAAATTGAAGCTTTTACTGGAATTTCTTCATACATTTGAGTTTTCCTACTCAAGTGCTTCATTTCAAATGAAGCCTTAAGTAAATTGTAACTCTTATCTTTAAAAAAAAAATCTATTTTTTACTCAAATTTGAGTACGAACGAATTTGACAAACAAATTTGAGAAAGAATTGGAGATGGCCTAACGCATAAAGAGATTTTGGTTTTCCAGTCTATCCTTTTCACAGTAGAGATTAAAAAAGAATACAAAAACGAACACGTGTGGATGAACTTCTTTGTTTCCCTCATTTTCTAAGCAATCACACGAATCTTTGAGAAAATTCCCCTGAACAAAACAGAAACCAGACCAAACCAAACCGAAACAAAACCAAAAAAAAAAAGCAGCTGGCAGTGGATACACAAAGATCAAGGCATTACCGTTCTGGACTTTGGCGACGGCGTTCCAGAAGAACCCAAAGGACGAGGCGTCTGACGGAGAGCGAACAGCAGCAGGCTTCTGAAATTGCTGGGGCGGAGCCTGAACCGGAGGCAGCGGATCGTGAACCGGCGGCGTCCGGGGATGAACCGGAGGGGAAGAAACCTTGTTTGGGGGAGTTTGGGAGAGAGGTCCGAAGGGTTTGGGGCTGGGAGTGGTCGGAGGAGTAAGGAAGACGGTGTAAGGTCCGATCTTGCCGATCGCAGGTGGAGGTGTTGATTCTTTGCTTTTGATCGGCATTTCTACAGAGCAGAGAGTAAATGGCGTGGACCAAGTACAGTACTCTGATGCAGAGCCAAAGGAAGTAACGAATTTTGAGAGAGAGAGAGAGAATGCGGTTTTAGATTGTGAAGTAGTAGGAAGTAAAGGAAGCTGAAAAGTGAGTTTGAGATGCGCTGCCCATCCCAAGTTTACTGAAGAGGATATGTTCCGGTTTGGGGTTTTGGCTTCTTTGTAATTTGGCTACTCGCAATTGGGGCTGTTTGGGGGGTTTTCTTTAGCACAGCAAAGCACGGGATTCGATGTGGTGCCTTGTTGTTGGATCTTTGTCCTTTTTTTTTCTTTTTCTTTTTTGTTTTTAGTATACGCTTTCGTCCTAAACGATAGTCCACTAGAGAAAAACGCGCAATTTTTAAATAAAAACATAATGTACTTTTGCTCATAAATTTTTAAAATTTTCAACACCAAATTCAAGAAATAATCGAGATCTTTAATGTGGTGTCAAGAAATTTTAAAAATTGCGCACGAATGAACTTTAGTATTTTTTTATCAAAAAATACATGTTTTTCCGTAGTGAATTATCATTTAGGAATGGGAGACTACCTCTTTTATATTTATTTTTTTCTTTTGTCATCGGAAAAATTAAAAAATTATATCAAGAAATACCAAAAGATGACAACAATTTGCAGGACATTAGATAAAGCTAATTATGTACTATACACTTATTTTTCTATCATTTTGCTTATGGTTTTGTCTAAGGAATTATGTTGAGAGGAAAAAGTTTACAGCCGCCAACTTGAAGTGCAAAATGTGTGCGGCCTGATTTGGCTAAATTGGAAAAATTAGTTTTTTGGTTTTTTTCGTTGTCTTTATTTATTTTACATTTGTTAGTTTTGCGTCAAGATTTTGTGGTTTCTGGATTTATCTCGTTGAGACGAATCCAAAGAGTATAAAATTATAGTCAAAAGTAATAGTTTTTTTAATAAAGCCGAAAATAAACCAGTTTTTTGGATTATTTTTCGTCTTTATTCATAAAACTTTAAGTTTGGCTAACAATTTTATATCTTTTAGATTCCTCTCGTTGAGACAAACCAAACCACAAAAAATCGACTGAAAACTAACAAATGCAAAAAAAAATTTGAATAAGGACAAAACGAAAAAAACCAAAAAATCAGTTTTTTCAAATTAGCCAATCTTGGATACCTTATTTTCAACTTTTATTTTTATATTTTTGGTTTTCGGTTGTTTGGCTAGAAATCACAAAATGCATTAGGTGAGAATATATTTTGGTTTTTGGACATTAGAGAGGAGAAACCAAAAGTATCATTTTCAATTTTTCCCGTTTTGGTTAACAAGAAGACCTATAGAATGTATCATGCATATATCTCACAAACACTACTTCTATTGTAAAATACATTCTGCATTTTTTTTTCTTAAATACTTTATCATATTCAAAATACATTTTGACCATAATCTAAAAAGGCATAGAGCCAAAAAATTAAAAATGATCTATTTGCTTAGACACTGCTTTCATTTGCAAAACTTCATTTATATTAATTGTATGGTTTCAACTTTTGGGAAGAAGCACTTTTCGTAGCCTCTCGTGTTTTTACCTTTTTTTTAAAATACTTTATCAGATTTAATATACATTCTGACGAATCTGACCATAATTTAAAAAGGCAGAAAGCCAAACAAATAAAAATGAAAGCCAAAAATGAGCTTGTGGTCGTCATGGTTTTGTTATGCTTCTCTTGTTTTTTTTTTTTTCTAGTTTTGGCCTACAAATCTTGATGTACAAAATAATCATCAAATCGCGAATCCAGTCCAAACTAATTCAAATCAAGGTTTTGTTTGGGTTTTTAGTATAGTGGTTTGGTCCTGGTTTTAAAAGTTTAGAAACCATGTTAAATGGTTTGGTCTATGGATCTACGTAAATGGTTCCAAGTCCTAACCGATCCGAACCATGATACATACGTATATATACGGTTTAAGTACATTGAATGACCTTCTTTTTTTTACCAGGGCAGTTAGCCCAGTTGATCGTGTAGCTCCTTCTATAGGGGTGATGTTCTGGGTTTGACTCTTGTGGAGAGGAGGTCAACCCTTGTATTTACCAACATCTAACAGTTAACTCTATTGATGTATATCGAATGACCAAAAAAAAAATTGACAATTTTTCCCTAGTCAATTAATTTCCTAATATAATGCTTTATCCCACCACTCTATTCCTTCACTTTCAAGATTAAATCCCTAAGGAGTATATATGATAGCATATTCCTCCAATTTCAATACTCCCTCCGTCCCTTTTTAAATGATCCATATGGGAATACATTCAATTTCAAACACCTAAAAAATATTTCTCTATATAACTTTTTAATTTGGTGCAAAAAAAATTTAAAAACGATATACAAAAGTACATTTTTAAACGTCCGCATAAATATACGTTTCCCAAGTGGATCCCTTAAAAAGGGACGGAGGGAGTACATTAAACATACAAGGCTTGAGCTTAGTCAATTGACTACTAGTATTCTACTCTTCTTTAGTTGATTGATAGTGGCACGTTTTGGTGTTTTTAATAAAATTAGTTTTAATATAAGTTTTGGTTTAATTTACCTATGAAATTTTAAGTACTTTAAATAATTTATGAAGATAAAATCTCAATTTGAAACAAACCGTGGTTCACCGAACCGAACCGTATTTTAATGGTTTGTATTGGTTTGCTTCTACGAATTTTGTTGGTTGGTTTGATTTTCCAAATTCAAAATGCATAGCTAGTGGTTTGGCTCTTTGTTTATTACAAAACCGAACCAATCTGGTCCATGATGTAAAAACTTTATATTCATCTCAAAACCAATTGACAATGAGTGGAGAGGTCCCATCATATATTAAGTGATCACTCATTCCACTCTCAAGCAATGTGAGACAATATTTCTTAACATCCCCCCACGTGCAGCCGCATTTGAGGTCTGTCACATGTGGCCACTTTTTGGGTCCTATCATTGTGCAACTTTTTTTTGCTGATCTGTTATCATGGAGCATGGATTGTGATTTTTTTTTTAAATGTGGGGTGAAATGGGCCCCGCTCTGATACGATGTGCAAACTTTATATCCATCTCAAAACCAATTAGCAATGAGTAGAGAGGCCCCATCATATATTAAGTAATCACCCATTCCACTCTCAAGCAATGTGCGACAATATTTCTGAACACATGATCGCCTCTAATAATTACTCCATATCATGTTCTCTACATGCCCGAAAACAAAAATGTTAAAAAAATGGGTCTCAAGTTTCAACTATGTTAGAGCAACTCCAACACAGCTAGGCAAAATAACTAGCTGAAAGTACCAAAAAAGTACATATTCTACTTTGCCTATTCACTTTTGCACACCACCATTCCAACACTACTCTCTATTCTAGCTATCCATCCTAACTAACAAAACTAATTTTTCAAATCAAACAATAAACAAGCATCAAATGCTCACAAATTTGCACATGTAGCTCTCTCCCTCCCCTCCTACACATACAGAATTAAATGCATGTACAAGAAACTTGAATGGTGCAAGCCATGTACAATGGGTGTCACAAAACCTGTTGAAGTAATGTGCACTGAACCCCTATAGCAATAGATTAAGCATCTCTCCTTTTCCTCTGCCCTCAACAATCGAATGTTGTGCAACAAACTGATTCATAAGCATATCATATCAGACAAGAACAAGCATATCAGTAATCAAACCAAGAAAACAAGGAAACCCTTCAATTCCACTTCTTTCAGCCATTTCATCAAACACCTCACAGGCATATAGCAGCCCACGTTCAAATGGGGTTAAATCATGCATATAGCTATAAACTGGAAAAAATGAAGACAATCACAAGACAAGAACAAGCCACGTTCAAATTCAAGAACCCAAACACAAACTACATATGCAAACAAAAGGAATCAAAAACAAAGATTGAATAACCTAAACAAAATTTTAAAAAAAAAAAACCCAAACTCAAACCTTTGGCAATTCAATTCGAAATTAAGGAGAAAAAATCAACACTTACAGATCGGAGAGATAGCACGAGGAGTACCAAGCGCAAACCTCTGATGAATCAAAACGAATATGGTTTTCTTCGTCTAAAAAAGAGTATTTTTCACCAAATCGAAATCAGGGTTCTTTCTCGTACAAATCGAAATCATCACATAGTCACCAGTTAGGGTTTTGATCACGAATCTAGTTTGAACGAAGAAGAAGAAGAAGAAGCAGCAGAAGAAGAAGAAGAAGCAGCAGAAGAAGAAGAGGAGGAGGAGGAGAGAGAGACGACCTGGAATTTTGGCGTCAAAGTGTACTAGCGAGGGTTTCACCCTCGCCTCTTGTAGCCAGCGAAATTGAGGGAATGTAAAGTGACGAGGGAAGAAGAGAGTCTCTTGGAGGACAGAACAGTAGATTTGGCTGGCTATAATAGCCAAGAGAGGTTGAGTAGAGAGTGTGTTGGAGTTGCTCTTAATGTAATAGACTTCAGTAAAATTAAATAATCTAGCGCATTATGCAGAACTCCGAAGCAACAAGGTGAAACAAATGTCTCAACCATAACAGCCAACTTCTCATAAAAAGTCACTGGTCTGAGGGGGAAAAAAAAGTTGTTCATTTTTTTAAATTTGTACAAAATAACTAAACAATAAATAATAAGCTTCATCCGTCAAACAAGTCCAAATCTAAGTAAAAAAGTATAACACCAAGAAATGTGATGATAACAGCATATTTTGCAAACATAACCAAAGCAGCCTGCGGACTGCTTCAATAACAAGTCGCTCCCCAAACATACTTTGGTTTAATACAGCCACCAAAGGCTTGGAACTTAATAAATTGGAATGAAGGTCAAAACCACCTAGTAAACAGGCAACTGTCAAAAGATGAAACCAGAACATATGCGAGAAGAACTGGTCTTCTCTTGAATCTCTTCCCTTCGAACTCGACAAAACAGTTCCAGCAACCACACCCGGGCCCTGAGTCCTAGCAGGAAGATTGGATTTGCGCAGCACCACATACAACAAAATGACAATACGGTTTTTCCATTTTTGTTTTCTTTTTTCCAACAATACACAAAACTAAACCTACATATATTATACCCACCAATCTACACATTTGAGTACGAACAACACAGATACTAAACCTACAAGTATTGATCCTACTATTCTATTCAAGCGCTACCAAACTAGAAAGCAGGATGATCCAAATATGTTGTACAGAAGCCGTACAAACCTCACAAAATCAAGCCCTGATGAAAAGTCATTCAGAGAAATTCATTGCGAGCGACAAGTACCTTAGTACAAGAAAATGCACCAAGGACCATGGCCAGATCTGTCAAGCGTCTTCATATTATGCACATTCTCCACCATTAGACAAATGAGGCAGTTTTACTCACTGACATTAAGGGATTCCTTGTTCGTTCGTTGCCAAAGCTAGCTTTGCTTTTATCCTTGATCAGACAACAGAACTTGCCAAAGACAGCTCGTGAAGATCAGTTAGCATCCACTCCTCTCCTGTTTGACCACCAAGAACTATGGCCCTTGTCCCTCCAACAACGCACGTACTGTGTCCCCAAGCAAATCGTGGCGGTCGCCCAGGAACGTTTAATATCCTCCACGTAGGCTTCTCATCAGTTGGATCCAGGATATAAAGCTGTGAGGCCGAGTGAAGACCCGCCACGGACCCACCAAACACCAGTATTCTTCCCCCTGGCAGGCTCACAGCCACATGATCAAGCCTGGGAGGAGGAGCTATGCCGCCTGGATTTCCAGCTCCAGGCATTGCACTACCAGTCACGCATCTCCAACACGGTTCATCCTCGCTCAGATCCATAGTGAAGACATCGCTCGACCGGAACCGGAGGGGCCCACTCTTAGCCAGACCCCCAAACATCAAAATCTTCCTACCACCATAAACAGATAGAGTGTGACCCAAACGAGAAGGCGGAGTCCACGCTACTGGTATCTCCCTCCATACAGGCTTCTCCATGGAGAGATCAAGCAGAAAAGTGTCGCTAAGGAGTACTCCGGAATCCGCACAGCCACCCGAAACAATCAGCTTTGTCCCGTCGAGGGTGCAGGAGCTATGCCACGATCGTGGGAGTGGAGGGGCGAGGCTGAAGATTTCGCGCCAAGTTGGCTGCTTTGCATCCAGATCCAGTACAAAGACATCATTTAGTAAGCCTTGTGTTCCACAGCCGCCGAATAAAACTAAATTAGATCCGTTGACACAAGAAAGTGTGTGACCCCAACGACCAGGAGGCGGAGAGCCCACTTTGACATGTTGCCACTCTGGTTTGGTAGAGTTTAAGTCCAATACAAAGGTATCGTTCATTGGTTGCATGTTGACACCCTCTCCGCCAAAAAGAACCACCCGATTCCCAACTGCACATGCACTGAAGTTGCAACGAGAGGGTTCGACAGCCCCACCAACAGTAAGCTTCCTCCACGCTGCTGCTTCAAGAGTGGTGAGTTCCCTTGCCAGTCGACCCCAACCAAGTCTCTTTGCTCCTGGAACCGTCTCTAAAACTCTAGTTGTTTCGCTGCCCCAAGCATTTTGACAGACCATTCTCCAAAGATCCTCATTCTTTGTTATCTCATAGAGTTGCCTGCAGGCGGATCCCACAGATGCAATATCTCTTGGAGTCAAGCGTGAAAGAATCTTGAGAGAAATCACCTCATCACTCAATTGCAGAATTCCACAAGCCCCTCGAGTAATACTTCGGTTGCCATCTAGGCTTGGTTGCCAAGAGGAAAGACTGGAACGGAAGCGGTCACATATTCTTGCCGACTCCTTTGCAGAAGATCCTGGAAGTGGACCCAGATCAAGATTTGCTTCGGTGAAGAACTGGATACCAATAAAATGAGTAATTGCATCATCATCTCCGCATATAGGTGTCAACCGCAACCTATTCATCACTGGAGATCCATCTTTCCTAAAATTTAACAAATCGCCCTGGAATTCAACACCATCATCAAGGCATCTTCTTATTTCTGAAACTACAGTAGAATCCACAAGTGGATGCCTTCTTTTTGCAAATGGGCCTCTGCATTGCAAGAAACGACTGTCCAAAAAATCTCAGAGAATCAGAACAACAAAATCATTCCTAGCAAACTCTACTAAATGATGTGTAAATTTTAATCAACCATGACGTCACAGACAGCACCAATATTAGAGCACAGTAAGATAGATGCAAGTAGTTATTTTCGATAAATGTGCTAGGAGTGAAAGCAAAATATTCAGAATACAACCACATTAGAACCAGAGGAATGTCAGATCAATATGCATAAAGAAAACCATGAAAAAAGATGCACATCAATGCCTAATGCTTCCCATAACTATGCTGGAGTGCAGGGGAGATAAATGAAAGCTACGTTTACGGATCCAAAGTCCTAAAGAAACCACCATTAAAGAATCCAAAATCAAGTAGCAGATTCAACCAAAGAAGGCCAATATGACACCTTCCAAATCGAAACCTGAACCCTACAATCACTATTCCCCTTTCAAGGTCACTCACTTCCTGGGAGGGCCAATGAAGGTATCATAGGTCATAGCAAAGAAGTTAGTTCCAGGGATCCCATGTTCACATTGGTAATTCATACTTTGGAAGGATTGACGGATGAGTGACCATAATTTTGCAACATAGGATAACCCTAAAAAAAAAAAAAACTTTAATCTTGCAAGAACTGAACCTTTTGTACAAAGTTTCATAGATTCCATTTACAATTTATAACCATATCAATAACCATCGCAGCTGGATACCAGTGTTCTAACAGGCGCCTAGGCGCTAAGCGGTGACCCCCGCCCCGCCTAGGGGTCAAGGGGTTTGAAAAGGCGGCCGGCCGATTAATCAGACATAAGGCACAATTAATCAGTGATTAATCGGCTACGCGGGCTAGGCGCGAATAATTGGCTACGTGGAGCAAGGCGACCGTTAAGCAGGTAAATATGCGATTTTCGAAATTTAAGGGCTTTAGGCCCCGTTCTGCTAAAAAAAAAAAAACAGTTTTGTTTTAACTCAAAAACTATCTCATTCCACTAACAAAAAAACACTTAGTTTTTTTGCAAAACTAAAAACCGAAAAAGCCAAAAAAAACTAGTTAGTGGAACAAGTTAGTTTTTTTGCAAAACAAAACATACAAAAAACTAGTTTAATGGAACAAGTTAGTTTTTTTGCAAAAATAAAAACCAAAAAACTAGTTAGTGGAACAAGTTAGTTTTTTGCAAAATTAAAACATCCAAAAAAACCAAAAAACCAAGTTAGTGGAACACCCCCTTAGTGTCGTCGTAAACGAATTTAAGGGGCTTTTGTGTAGTTATCTATGACATATATACTGTATTTATATTGAACAATACATACCCAGCACTTCGAGTAGTCTTCGATTTCAATCGTCTCTCACCTCAGCTCACTCTTCGATCTTCAGCTCGTCTTCGATTGTCAGCGCTCCAGTTGTCCTCGATTGGTAAGCTCCCTCTCCCTCTCCCTCCTCCTCCTATTACTTCCACACACACGAGAGTGCTGGCCTGGGCATGTTCACAGTTGAAACTTGAACGCATTCACTGTTTTTTTGTTTAATCAGAAAGCATTCACTGTTGAAAGCATGACCTTGTTTTGGAGGGATACGGAGAAGAAGAGGAGGACTAATTGAGTCTTTTACTACAGTATTAATGTAGTACTACTCAGTTTCATTTTATTTTGAAGTTTGAACTTTGTAATTGACTAGTTATTTGGTAGTTGGTACTACTTAGTTTCATTTTGTTTGAACTTTGGACGATTAACTTCGTATTATTACTTAGTTTCCATGTTATTTAATGTTTTGCTCTACTTTTATTGATGTATTTGCTCTTGGAACTGGGGAAGGGTGTAGGAGAATATTTTAACAAAAAAAAATGGGAAATCCGCCTTGTTGTCAAGGCGCCAATTAATCGGCTAAGCCGCTAGGCCCAGCCGCCCGACTAGCGCCTAGGGACCTTTAGAACACTGCTGAATACCTATAGTTACAGCCGACTACATTTGTTTCCAAGGTTCTAAAACTCGCTAGGCGCTCCCAGGGCGGCCGGGCACCTTCTAGCCTCCAGGGCCGAGTACTCGGCGCCTAGTCGGGCAATTAGTCGGGATAGTCGGTCTAGTTGGGTTAGTCGGGCTAGCCGGCGAGGGGCCTTCTAGCGCCTAGGCGGCGAGTACTTGGCCTTCCATACCTTCTTTTAGAACACTGTTTGTTTCCAACTCGCCTACACATCACCAAGTACCAGGAATCCAAAACTTCGAGACTAGAACAATTTAATGCATATATGATGCAACTTAAATATCAGTCTATCAGAAAACCACGTAACATTGCCAGAGAAACACAAAGAAAGTAAATCAAAATCTCAGTGGTCCGCACAGTAGCGAGTGGAGACATGATTGAGAATATGATTTTCTTTTGACTAACAATAAGGGAAGACGGGTTTGTAGAATACCATACCATAATCCCCTTAGTTGAGATGCAAAGGTAACAGTGAACCCTTCTGTATTTCGTCAAGTGAGTAATGTTAACTATACAAACAATGGACTAAGCTAGCATTTCCCTCTAAGTCACTTGTACCTGGTTCAAATTGATCTTGGAATTCTACTAGAAATTATGCAAACATACATTTTCCTTGCCGTATGTAGTTGATCATAGAAAGATAACAAAGAAGGAAGAACAATAGAAAGGGCCTGTGCATCGGTCAGGGTTACTTTTGGATGCATAATCAACATACTAGAGATCCTTCAGCAAACGCCGACAACAATGACTAGATGTAACTGAATATTTTTGTACATCTCAGACCAATATTGCATCCACATATTACTTAGGTAACCCAAACTTCGGTCTAATGTATGAAGTATCTGGCATGTGATGTTGTCGCTTCTAATTTCTCTCTGCTCCAATTGATAAATAAGCTTAGTCAGTCTTCTTTTTAGCGCAAAACCACTGCATTTAAATGCATAAGTTCTATTGACACTTGGAACCAAAGGGGTGTAGCGGTCATATCTCCCTCAATATCATAAGCAATCATATAAAGTCATAGAGAACTTAAAGAATTCTAATTAGTTAGTGGAATCTTGCATTTTGTTCCACAAGTAAATGATGGGCCATTTCAGAACTCTGAAAGTGAAAAACTGTTAACGTCAAGGGGGAGAGAGAGAGTCTTCCAATGAGGTAGCTGAAATCTAATCATTCTCTGGGTAACATAGAAATTCTTCTCCGCCATTTCTGTCAGTGGGAAACATAGAGCCTGAACAAGTTCACATGTTAGTCTTTTGCTTTGAGTGTTTTGAGTTCTTTACTACATTCCAATTGTCTTTTTTCTAATAAATTTCCTCGCCTCTCCAATCCTCCACTATAAGGTCCCCAACAGATCCAAACCAAAACCCAGAGTCATACCATAACTCTTTAACCATAAAACGTCGCGCATAACTGGACTTGGGCCCATATTGACCCACATTCCTTACTGCCTATTCATTTACGAAAGCATTCACCAGAACCAAGAATCAGCAAAATCCTTAGTTTAACAATTGCTTTTTGCTTTTTTTGATTGTTGGTTTCCTGAATAGAGTAGTCGGCCTAACTCACAGGCAGAGCTAAAGGCTATTAAATAGTCCCCGAACCGAATAAGCACTGAAAAGCAAATAATTTCTAATTCCAAACCAAACAACTTTACTTGCTCATTGCATATTTTTAAGCAATAAGCAAGGGGAAAAAAAAGGGCAGTGGTACTTCACAAACATATTGGTCATTTCTGTTACTTGGATATTCATTTTCCCACATAAATGACATAATCATTTCTTCAGGGTAGCTGTTTGGTTGCTCGGACTATTGGCAACTATTATGTACTCAGCACAGTTATGCACAAGACATCTGCGATGCTGCATAAATAACATGACAAGACAAATATGAAATTTTGCTTTGGAGATTTAAAGGGGGCTAAGTCGGAGGAAGGCAGTGAAATAAAGGCCAAAAAGGTAGGCCTGCAGGTGCAAAAATTGGAATGTTCAAAGCAACACGATACTCTAACCTAATTCCAACAAGCGAGAACAACCCCCCAAAGATCAAACCAACAAAATTAACGGCAAAAGCAACAAATCCAACATATGAACTGAACCAACTCACGCGGAAAAATAGATGTTAATTGTAAACCGTACAACTTACCAATTCCGGCCGAGGACCTCTTCGGCTCGATAACCGGTAACCATCTCGAACACTGAATTGACATATATAATCGGATGGCCCGGTTCTAAAGCATCGGTGACAACGAATCCACAAGGCGCTGGTTGGAGTAAATTGGTAAGAGGAAATGGAAAGGGACCCCCATCGTTCAACAGAAATCCTCCTCCTCCTTCCTCGTCGCCGCTCAGATCAGAACCGCTGTCCCACTCCATCAAACGTTTCTCTTCAACCCATCACCTCAAACCAAAAGGGAACACAAAGAGATAGATACAACACAAAGTCAAGACTTCAGGTTTGCAATTGCTAAAAAGAAGAAAGGAAACCCTAATAATCTCAACACCAAATCAGCACAAACCTCAGCAAAGAAAGTGAGAAAATTACACACACACACGGGGGAGAGAGAGAGAGAGAGAGAGAGCGCAAGCGGGGAAGGATTAGGGCTTTTCTTGTAGTTTGGTTGGTTGTGGTTGTGGTTTGGGGCTTTGGGGAAGATGGTGTTGTGAGAGAAAACGAGTGGTTTAGGCGAAGTTTGGCAACTGGCAAGTTCTAGCTAACACACCGATCTAGTGAAATTGTGTGTCATGTTTGGCATAAGGCTGTGTTTGGAATAGTGGAATAAGCTGTTTTTCGACGGAGCAATTTGCTTCATATAGTATTGAACAGAAGTGTGGTTAAAATAGGTCCACGGGGAGCAGTACCAGAACTATTACTATTTTAATTTTTATTATTTTTAAGAACTACAGTATAATGGGGTTTTTCTATTGAATAAGGCAACAAGAAAAAAAAAAAAAAAAAACAAGTTCCAAAATACTTTTTTCACTTTCCTATACACTTTCACACATTTCTATACACTTTTTAAGCCTTAATGTCAACCAAATTGGCTGATTTTAGAATTTTCCTATTTCTTAGGGGGAGTTCTTGAATGGATTTTACGAGATAAAATGAGAAAGTTGATTTTAGTTGGTGTTTTATGGAGGGGTGATAAAATCACTTTGTTTTTCCAATAGATAAAATCTAGGTGATAAAATAGTTGTGGACCACTATGAGTTTCAAAAATAGTTGATAAAATCTAGTGTGATAAAATATATTCGCAAAAGATGATAAAATTAAAGATGATAAAATCAAATAATCCATTCAAGAACTCCCCCTTAGTTTTATGCAGCCAAAAAAACAAAAACGACAAAATATATTTTCTTGGATATTTTTCAAAATATTTGGATAATTCTCATAATTTTTTATTTTTCCGAATCCTCACTTAGAGAACAACCTATAATTATTAAAATTTGACGCAAAACTATCAAAAAAAAAATTGAATAAAAAATTACAAATAAATCCTTAAGCCAATAAGTCAGTTTGTAAAGACACCTCCAAATGGGGTGTTCCACTAACAAAAATTATTTTTTCCAAACACCGATACACGTTATTCTCTCACAATACATCACATAAAAAACCATGAAAAACCAATTTTTTCAAAAAAACCAACTTAATGAAACACCCCCTCATTCTTTGTGCGGAAAATCTGTGGGATGATTGGAAGAGTAAGTTTTGGTAAGGTATAAGCTGGAGTATTAGCATTTGATTGGCAATAAGAAACCCAAACCGCCTTTGTGTTGTGAAGGAAGGGAATCGAATAATCTGGATGCCGTTTTAAGCGTTGAATATTTGGGTCCGCGACAGAAATAAGCTTGGAACCAACGCCAACTCCCTTGTCTCCTCCTCTATACGTGCTTTATTTCAAGTGGTGAAATAATGCCTTGTCACTCGGGTGTGCCCCTTAAAATCATCTTTCTTTTAGTACTCCCCATATTATCATTAAAGTACCATAATGGATCCAGCATTCTATTTTCAAACACAAAAACCTTAAATAAATAAAGGGATTAAAATTGCAAAACAGAACAGATAAACAAATGTTGGAACAGACTATCATGGATAAGAATTAACACCAACAATTCTACATTCTACGTTTCACTAATGAAACAACTGCACGTCTGCACCTTATATACAAAAATAACCATCCTAAGAACGCTTCATTGCCAAGCCTGACTACTGGAGTACAATGAAATCCTCCCTCCCGTCTCTTTGCACTCTGTTTCTTCTCCTTACGTGGATTTAGATAGCGGAATATCCCTCTTGGTAAAAGTAGCAGTGTGGTTAGCTTTCAAAGGAGGCAACCTAGACAATACCCAAGCTGGCAAATCGCTTAGCCACAGTGCTTCACCCGTAACTTTGTGCTTGAAGTCGGGAGACCTTTTGTTGATCTATGCACATTTTAAAATTTAGGAAATACTAAAGGAGAGAGTTTAATGAAAAGGAATAGAAGAACTGCGTAACATCAATTGCTACCTTATTCGTTCTGTTGTCCCACCATTTATCGGGATTTTCCACCAAGTTCGTCCAGGAGTCGTCACCTAGCCCAAGGCAAAGAAACATGATATTAGTACTTTACATGCATGCATAAACGACTACAAAATTACTTTGATAATCCATGAAAAGAAATCGTGCAACTGTATGGGTGACAAAAGGCTTCACTTTCTGAAAGATCTAATTCCTTGATCTGAAAGTAATTTTCTTCTAGAAGTGGAGAAATGCATATGGCGAAAAAAAAAATATGAAAGAATTCACCCAAGTCATTCTGAAAGACAACTGTCTCCACTCTCTTGCGTCATTACCTCTTAAAAAAATTAACCCTTACCCTGCAAGTCAACCTAATTCACCACCAATACAATCTCAACACCACCGCCTCTGCCCTCCTGTTCTCTCCTATTAATAGTATCCCACATAACCCTACATTTTTTGTTTCAGATCCTAACCCGGGACTAAAAGTTCATAAACTGTTAGATAGCTGATATACGGCCAATTTACTATCAGCTTAAGCTTTCGGGAGAGTTGATAACATGGTATCATAGCTTTGGTTGCGAGAGATCTTGGGTTCAAGTCTCTATGTTTGCATTTGTTCTCCGTTCATATTTTGTTTCTTCCCTTTGTAATTTGTATTCTATTCTGCTCTCTCTATGAACATTTTGCATCTCCACGAGCAAGACGAAGTTGCAAAGGGTGTTAGATAGCTTGAGATACATTGTTCGGCCCATTTTCTAATAGCCTGAGCTTTTGAGAGAATTGGTAACTTAGTTATTACAATTCCATTGCTTTCCCATAATTTTTTTACTAGGGCTCTGGGCACACGCAATGCGTGTGCACTTCGAACTCTAGGCACACACAATGCATGCGCGCGTACAACACATTGAACGTTAAAAAAAAATATTGGTGACCTTTAAAAGGGCAAGGGGTAATTGTGAGGCAGTTAAGAGGGTAGTTTGAGAATTCAAAATTGTGAGCCAGCTTCAAAAACTAATCCATACCAAAGTGTTGCTCTCCCTATCTATAGTAGAATAGATTTTTTTGAATTATCAGCAAGAATAGAGTTGCAGGTATCCATGTACACACCTTTAGAACTATTTCCTTGTTTCACTTTAGGAAGTTGAGCAGAAAATTCTTGTTTCACCTCAGATCTCTTTCCTTGTTCCACTTTAGGAAGTTGAGCAGCAAATTCTTGTTTCACCTCAAAACTCTTTCCTTGTTCCACTTTAGGAAGTTGAGCAGCAAATTCTTGTTTCACCTCAGAACTCTTTCCTTGTTCCACTTTAGGAAATTGAGCAGCAAATTCTAAACCTTTGAGTTGTGAACATAGCCATTTCGGAGCTCTGTTAAGCCAGAGGCCAAGACCACTATCCTTGTGCTTAAAATCTGGGTAGTTTGGTTTAAGCTACAAAGAGCACAAGGAAAAGATAAACGTCAGCTATATAATCAATCAAAAACTAGCAAGTCTCTCTAGAGAGCACTCACCGATCCCTTGAGCTTATATTCACGGTTATCCCGCCATTCTAGTGGATTTCTTACGAGGTCCCTCCAAGACTGAAATGCAGGGTCTCCATCATCTTTAATCCCACTAACTGGAAGAATTACAAGGGGAGAAGATAAAAAGAGATTTAAGAACTTAGTTTGGAGTATTTGGACAAAGTGACAATCATGGGCAACATGAAGTTATGATACAAGATTAAGCTGAAGTAGCCAGCCTTTGCAGACATAGAAAAACACCAAGAAAAATCAATAAACGAAGAGTTGGATGAGTAAATCAGATGATATCATTTGCGAAGCAGTTACCAGAAACATTGTTATCCCACTGAAGATTTTGTGATGTCACCACTTTCTTTGTCTGAAAAGACCCCTTCACAAAGCTTATGCTACGCACCATAACCTGCATATGATTACACCTCAGGATACCAAATTATTCTACCAAAAGTACCACATAGGTCGAAATATGAATCGAAGAAGGGAGAGGGAACAAGTTTCGACTTTTCCAACATGATATGGAGTACACAATAACACCCCACTCTTGCTGTTCAATTCATGCAACAAAAAAACAATGACAGAACCTTTTTATCTGCAGCTATTTCTGTCAAGCTTTTGGCTTGCATGTGGATGGTGCTGAACTACTAGTTTAGTTTAAAGTGACTTGCCAAAACAATTATGCATTAGTTTTGTTTAAAGTGACTTGCCAAAACAATTGCAAGCTTATGCATTGATGTTCAAAAATATCAAATGACTCTCATATCACACTAGATAAGCTCTTATGCAAAAATTCCATTGGAGAAAAGCTTGATGCCTGCTTTAACGACACCCAAAAGGGAGAAGACAAAGAGTGGAGGAACATGTATCGATTAGCAATCAACAAAATCAACATAAAAGCTCAAGTCCAAAATTCACTAACACAACCCAAGTGATTGTAATACCCTTGACCCTTAATTGTGCTTATAATTTGATTACATGTTGGGTTTAACCAATTGTGTGGAGTATCGGGTTAATTAGCTTCGTTAGTTGACTGTGTGTTAGATTTTGTGTATGTGTATCAATATTACTAGTTGCCTCAGTATGTGACATGGGAATTATGCACACAGAACACTTAAGGCCAAGGGGTTTAATGTTCTCTCCTTCATTCTTGTCACTTACACCCTTTGAGAGAGAGAGGGCTGTACGAAGAAGAAGGAGAAGAAGAGGAGGAAAAAAAAGGGAAAAATCAAGAGGGAGGTTACCTTGGGTTCAATTGAAGCTTGATTAGGTAAATCTTGCACTTTTGAATGTTGAAATTCATGTTAATATAGTTTAATTTCACTTTGAAGGCATAGGAAGCCATGGAATGAGGATTTGGGTTGAGTTTGGGTGAAAATCAACACTATGTAGAATACTTTGAATTATGTGTTTTGGGAGTAGATTGAGGCATGTACTAGTGGCCTTGAGAGTACCTCTTTAATATCCATAAGTTTAAACATGTTTTCCTAAGGTTTTGGTGTGTGTTTGAAGTGGTTTGGATGAGTATTGAGCGGTTGAGTTCGAAGGAGATTGGACTAGTATTTCTCCAAGAAAGCGCTTGTGCTACCGTGTAGCAGCTTTTTGGATCTATGGGTAGCAAAACTCATGGTATTGGGATTTTTGTGGGCTACCGGTAGGAGGTTTTTAGGCTACCGGTAGGAAAGCTTTATTTTGGGAAATTTTTTGCAACTTCCACTATTGACTTCACACGTTTCTAGGACTTCATATTCATCTTCCATAGGCTTATTTAGCATTATCGAATTATGTTTGCATCGCTCATTTGATATAGGAGACTCGTGTGAACATGTGGATCGAGGTGAGTGACTTCAATATATATACATGGTTTTACACATGTTTTACGTGCAAATACAAAATATTCTCCCTGTGTTTGTTGGTCCTTTTTTAGAGTTTGTGCCACTTTTCAATTGATTACATCTTTTAATATGGATCTCAAAAAATATGCAATATAGATCTTGTCGAATAAATCTCAATTAATTCTATTATTAAAAGTTTTCAAAATCATGAAAAACAATATAAATTGGAAGATATAAACATTTGAAAAGTGGCACAAACTCCGAAAAAGGACCAACAAACATGGACGGAGGGAGTATATTGATGCAGTATGTATGAGGGTAGTGATGTCATTTTAGTGTGCTCTAGTGTAGTAGGGTCATTGAGTCTATAAATAGGTGTCTAGAGTCCTCATTAGGTAGTTTTTGATATATTGATAAAAGAATATAGAGAGTTTTTGCTCCATGTATCCCATTTGGGATCCTCTATCTCTAATTAAATCTATCCTTTGATTTGGTTTGCACCATTTGGTATCAGAGCACTGAGCTCAGATCCTGACCATTCATCTCCCCGGAATCTCGCCTGAAACCTAGGCCTCGCCGGAAACCTCGCCGAGCTTCGCCGGAAAACCTAAATCACCCTATTCCTCTCGAAATCCCTAGATCTACCCATTTCCGAACTCGATCTTCAACTTTTTGCACAAATCTACCTTGTACGAACCTGTTACAGCATGTTCCGTACTTCAAAATCCTGATTCGAAGCTCAAACCAGCCTTTTCTTTGCTCGCTTCACTGTTTCGAACCCACCAGCAGCAGATTCGAACTTGTTTTTGGGTGTTTCGTACTGTTTCAGCACTTGAGACACTGAAATAACCTTCCGGCAGCCCTTTTTGGTACTTGAAATCAGCAGAGGAACCCTCGAAACTCTATGTAGGCACTCAAATTTGCTTTTCGAGCACCATAAATCTCAGATCTGGCCATTTCGAAGCTGGACACACTCGAAAAGGGATCGAACAGCCTTTGGGGCAGCTCGAATCAACTGATTGGCTTCCTTACGGTGTTCGAATCACTAGATTAAGGATTGATTAGCCTTCGATTGCACTCAAATCAGGTCGCAGGCCCTTGAATCAAATAGTTCAACCATTTTCTACACTTGAAACCCATCTCCAGCACTCGAAACACTGTTCACATCTGATATTCAACTTGAATCCCTATTTTAGAACTCGAATCAGTGAATTCAGGTTAGATTTCAACTGGGTTTTCTCATTTGTTTCGATTAGTGTTGATTTGTTGTGGTTTTCCTTGCGATTTGAGGTTGTTGGGTACTGAGTTACTGAGTTGACTGGGTTCTGTGACCGAGTTGACCGGGTGGAGCTTCTTTTGGGTTGATTGCTGTTTGGAGTTGATTTTATTGTAGTTTGGGGGTCCCAATTGATTGGGTAATACTTGATTGAGGATTGAATAGTTGATTTTTGGGTGTTCTAATGGCTTATAGAGGTAAAGATATAAGATAAGGTAGAGGTAGAGCATTCATGGTGAATAATGGTGATGAAATTGATAACTTTGGCAACCAAAATCATTTTAGGAATGAGATTGAAGAATTGAGTATACAAATTGCTACCTTGAATGATAAGGTGCAATTATTGTTGTTGAAAAGACGACTTGCTACCTTGATTAAGAAGGTGCATCATTTACTTCCTCATGAAGGTATTCATGATTCTCATAGTCAAGCTAAGTTTAGTATTGACAACAAGGAGGAGAACATTGGTGATGACCTTGAAGAATCTTACGGACCCGTCAACCCGAACAAGTTTGAGGGGGAGATAAACCTCACTCTGGATGTGTTCGAAGAGGCGCAAGAACTCAGTCATTTCAATGAATTTCCTATCTTTGATGAATGCCCAAGTGAAGAACTTGAAAGTGTTCTTAAAGATGATGTTATCTTTGGGGTTGAAAAGGAGTTTGAAGACTTGCCAATCTTTGATGAGTCTCCAAATGAAGACTTTGTAGGTGATCTTGAAGGAGTTCCCGTGTATGATGAGTACACAAATGAGGATGATATTAGTGGTGATTTAGATGATGTTCCCATATATGACAAGTTTGAAGAAGAGTGTAGTGTTGACATTGATGAGGGAAGACTTGTTAATGTGATCAAAGAAAGCTTTGTTATGGCCAATCAAGAAAGCAAGGAAGCACAAGGAGAGAATGAAGTTGGTGTGTTACCAAAGCCAAAAGAGGTTGCTTTTGATGTCCCGCTTGTTTTAGAGGATTTCGTAGAGCCAAAGCTTGATAGTTGCTTCCACGAGATGCCTCTTGAATTGTCTTTGGTGCAAGATGTTCAAGTTTGTGATTTCATGGTGCCCGGACAAGTTCCAAAGTTGCCGAAAGAGAGTGTGGACTACTTGGTGCTTGAAGATCCTTTGGGCATGGTTTTCACTCGAGCAAGCCTTGGCTATGAGGTGAAGTTGGACTTTTTGCACATCCTATTAGATGGTTCTTGGCGTGGAGCGTTGGGTACAAGTGTGATGGCCTATTTTTATGCTGTGATTCTACACAAGAGACATGGCAAATGGGTGGTTTCTTGGCACATAAGTATGGACGCGGTGGATGTATACAAAAAGAAGCTCATATTGAAGATTGGTTGTGTTGAGGGTGACGCATTAATCAATGAAATGCAGCCAAATGCCTTATTCAAAGCTGCATAATTAACTTCCATGTTTTCTTTATTTAGTTGTTGAGTTTGTTGTCCAACTTGAGGACAAGTTGTTTTCTTTAGAGGGAGAGTCTGATGCAGTATGTATGAGGGTAGTGATGTCATTTTAGTGTCCTCTAGTGTAGTAGGGTCATTGAGTCTATAAATAGGTGTCTAGAGTCCTCATTAGGTAGTTTTTGATATATTGATAAAAGAATATAGAGAGCTTTTGCTCCTTGTATCCCATTTGGGATCCTCTATCTCTAATTAAATCTATCCTTTGATTTGGTTTGCACCATATATCTTAGCCACATGTTTTACTCAATGATATGAACTCCATGGATATCAAATGAAAGGTGGACATGTTTTTTTATCTATTAATGACATCCCTAACGTCCCGGCTTGCAAAGGGACAGTATAAAGCTAGCAAGATATGTTTGTGATATGTTCTGGGATAACCCGAAGACGTCTAAGCGTATCCACGCCAGAGACGCTTGGTGATGTGAAATGATATGAATGGTGGGATGTGCATTATAAAACATATATTTACCATATGCTATGAGGTTTCTTTAAACGTGAAAGGCTACAGTTAATCAGAGACATATGTTTCCACAAGCTATGAAACGGTTTCTCTTTGAATATGAAAAGCTATGGTTTACTTCCTCTGAAATGTCATTTGACAATATAATGGAAAGCGTGTAAATTATGTAATTCATACGAGCTTCGGATTTGAAAATGTTCCACCTTTCAAGATTTGAAGAATAGGGTGATGTGTTTCGTTTCGTGTGGACTCAAGGCTTATATGAGGACATGTGTGTGTCTTGATTATAGGAAGGTTGTGCCGAACTACTTTATGATGCACTTGTAATAGTTAAGAATGCTTATTACATGTCAGCTATGCACAGCTCTGAGGTGTAATTTGGGGTTATTAATCCTTTGTAATTGTAAGTTGATGATATGTTGGAGATTATTTTATAGGCTTCCGACGCCTTCCGTTGATTATGCACTCTGGGCCCACTTAATTAGAAGATTATATGGTGTTATGTGTATGAAATGGCATTGGTGATAGCTTCAACGGCGCTCTGTCGTGACTGAGACCTACAAGGGCGGGTTAGGGTCGTGAGAATGATAATCAAAGCTACCATGGTTTGCAGATGAGTCTCAAATCTCAATAGTGGCTAGAAATCAATATCGGTTGTGAAGATAAACTTGAAAAAAAAAAAAAAAAAAAAAAAAACCTTTGAATTTTTCTTCATTACCTGGACATTTGCTTGGCCTTCAGCCATAGTGAATGGTGGTGGATCTGCACTTAGCTGTCCAGCTATGTGAACATGATCCTTGGCTTTCAGATGGCAGGCCGCAATATGCGCTAGGTCACCTTCAAAAATTATTGGAATCCTGATGTATGCACATAATAGAGCAAGAGAATCTTATTGAGATAGAATCTATATGTTAAGTAAAAATGAAAAGTCAGAAGAACATAGCAAGAGGAAGACTAGTCAGAAGAACAAGCAAGCTAGGAAAGAAGGTCCACACATACAAAGCAAATGAATTGATATAATTCTTCAATTGTAAGAGACGGAATCAAACGATTTCAGCAGATATTTCAGTTGACATTTGGTGACACAGCTCACTTATGCAGAACAACAATTTTCTTTTGGCTCTTTCTTACGTTTATTTCTTTATGGGCGGCACTTTCTTATGCCACTCAAATAGGATAAGTTTCGGAGCCAAACCTAGACTAAGAAATCCCCTCCCCACCTCAAAGAATCTGCTTGAAATCTTGTAATACAAGAGCTAAAGAGAGAAGCTATAGGAGTATAGTGGTCATATGGATGATATGGTAGTAAAGCAGCTGGGCCAAGCACTGTAGTAGGTTGTTCAATCTTTGGCTTATAGAAACTTAACGACCTTAAAACGTGTGCTCCATTATTGGCATTTTTATCATTTGAGCCACTCAGGAGCTCTACCCTTGAATAGCTTGATTTCGTCATATCAGCCCCCAGCCCGGAGAAAAGGGTTATTAAAGCTTGGCTTGAAAACTCAACCAGCATTAAATATATGAGCAGGCTTAACTTGATTATCAATCTCAAATTAGCATTTAACGAATTGAGTTCAAGCGACTTGTTCTTTTAGTGGCCCTAAAATGAAATTGAGGATGGATTGTACTAACTAAAAGGGTTAACTTATTAGTACCAAAAGGGTGGAGTATCCAAAGAATTTCCATCGCTTCGGGAGATGATAGTGCCAGCCCAGTACTTGCCGTCTGGGGAAGCTTCGAACTGGACTGGAATCTGGACATGCCCAATCAGATTGACCGAATTGGCGACCTTTGACTGCCATGGAATCTCGCTCGGCCTCGGCAAATCGGCGTTAGGCAATTGTTCTTTCATCTTTAAGCCCTGTCCCATCTGTATCACTCTCTGCGGCTCTTGGGTTTGCTTCTGAACTATTTCGGGCTGCTTCGGGGGTTTAGGGTTTTTAGCGGCGTACCTCTCCTCCTGATTTTTTGATAAACTAGGAGTGCGAGTTTTAGTATCAGTGGTTGTTGAGTATAGAACTGGGTGTTGTTGCAGAACAGCTACCGGATGTTGTCGTCGTAGTTGCTGTTGTCGGAGCATCAGAAGAAGACATTTTCTTGATGAAGAATAAGTAGACGAGTGCAGAAACCCTCCTGCAATTGCCCTACCTAACATAATCATAATGCCTTTCAGAACCCTGACACCTCTCTCTCTCTCTTCTCTCTCTCTCTCTCTCTCTCGCTCTCTCAATGCCACAATCTCAGAGAGACGTTTCAGAAAATCAACTGCTTGCTTTGCAACTAGGTCGAATGGCAACGGGTCGGTCGGATTTTGGCATACTCGGTCCGACCCGAACATAACAATATGGCTCCAACCCTGTCTTATCTAGGGTGCACATCGGACGGATAGCCACCTAGAACGACCATCCCAACCTATTTTTTTTTTAGGGTTTGAGATAAATATTCAGGCTCATATGACTACATTGGGTTGAGATTTTAAATCCATTTAATGGATTGGTCTGAAAAAATCTTTTGAGACCCAACTCGACCCAAATAGAATAATATTTTATTTTGACAATAGAAAAGGGCTTAGCACCAGCCGGTCCACTTTTTTTTGCCAATACACCGCCCGCTCCACTCTAATTTTCAAAATGCACCGAAAACTCCAAGAAGAACAGAAAATGTGGCGGCTGTTCCGTCTCTCTCAAAATGCACGCATGGCTCCAAAAGTCCAGTCCACCCCACGTGGAACACGGAACAAGAGCCCATGTGCCGTCAGTTCCCACCCTCTCTCTCCTCTTTTTTTTTTTTTTTAATTTTAAAACCTCAAATCTATGAAAGTGCCTAAACTCTATGGTACCCTATGAAAGTGCCTAAATTCTTAGGGTACCCTATGAAAGTGCATAAACCACTAAAAACCCTATAATAAGAAAGTGCACCATAAAACCTAAACCCTAGGGTACCCTATGTATGGTCTAAATTTTAAATGTACGATCTAAATTCTAAATGTACAGTCTAAATTCTAAAATGTACATTCTAAATGTACGGTCTAAATTCTAAATGTACAGTCTAAATTCTAAATGTATGGTCTAAATTCTAAAATGTACACTCTAAATATACGGTCTAAATTCTAAATGTACAGTCTAAATTCTAAATGTACGATCTAAATTCTAAAATGTACATTCTAAATTTAGGGTACCCTAAATTTATGGTACCCTATGAAAGTGCCTAAACCTAAACCTTAGGGTGCCCTATGAAAGTGTCTAAACCTAAACCTTAGGGTACCCTATGAAAGTGCCTAACATCCTAGGATACTCTATGAAAGTGCCTAAATCACTAAAAACCCTGTAATAGAAAAGTGCACCCTAAGTGTCTAAGCCCAAAAAAAGAGTGATTGGCCTTAATGAAGTTAGTGGTAATTAAAAAGAATGATTGGAGTTAGTGGTAATAAATATTTGTTTTTCGTATTGGCCTGTAATAAAACCAATAGAAAATGCCAAAAGAAGCCCAGTTGGCTTCAGATAAGGTTTAAAAAGTTTTGAAATTTTTGAAAATGAGTTTTATTTCAAAATTTTATTTTTCTTTATAATGGAACATTTTATTTGGGTATTGTTATTAATTTTAAGTTAAATCTCTATTTATAAACTTAGACTTGCATAATCTTATTAGTCAAATTTATTAGCTAGTCAATTTGTTAGCCAATATATATAGGTATATGTATACTTATACAATACATATACCATAACCTCACTCTACATCTACCCTTCCTATACATTATCTACCTCTCCCACATGTTTTTACCTTCCATTCCCAAAATCCAATGGCTAAGATTATTCCTCACTTACCACAAATCAATGGCTAGGATTAAGTTTTATCTACTATATTTCAAGTATAAATAGCCTTTCATTCCTCCTCATTCTTTCATACCTTTGCTTGCCTCCAAAAGTTGTATCTCAGAGTGCTTAACCCCAAGCGTAGGGCTATGTAGTCGATTGCAAGTATATACTCGGAAAGTCCGAGGTCGAACCACAGAGAACGGTTTTATGGAGTGAAGTGGCCTATCGATCTATTCAGTGTTTTTTCGGCTGTGGGTAGCCAACCCTTTTGTTTCTTGATTTTTGGTAATTTTAAAAACTAGGATTTTCAACTTTAGACTAAAAATATGGATTTGTTTGAAATTAAATTAAGAAGGCTCGGGCCAAGGTTCACACCACCTATAGTCTAAGTAAATTTATAAATCTCACAATTTAACGCGATCGAGCTACACGGTAATTGTGTACTCTCTCGGAAGATAATTCAATGAAATCATTTTTTTTCTTTTTAGTGTTTTGTTTAACCAAGGCTTGATCAGAAATTTGTTAAACCCTCAAAGTGACATCGATTTAAGCATTATGCGTGCCAATGTTTTTGTCGACGCAAAATCAAAAACATAACAACTTTGAGTTTTAAAACGATAGCTACAAGCCCGGATTAAACATAAACAAACTTTGTTAGCACGGGTGTGAGAATTTTAAATCTACTTAGGCCATAGAGTGATGATCACCCTAGGCCGGGCCTTAACGACTACTCCTCCATAAAAGATGAGTGTGCCAAGAAAATGATGAAAATTAAACTAAACATAATTCTTAAACCAAGAAATTGAGAAGCAAATTCTGAGATGAGAAATTTAAAAGTACGAACTTGAAACTCTGAAAATTAACACAACGGAAATAAATTACAAGATTTACCTAGCACAAATTCTTGAATTGAACTCTTCTTGAAAACTTGGAGATTGCAAATTGAGAAAACAGAAGAAGAAAACTACTGAAGTAGAAAATAAAGCAAGGAGAAAATGAACTAGGGAATTTGGCGGAAAGAGAGTGAACTTGATTTTCTTCCTACTGGTCTGCTCTTCTCTCCAATCCTAAGCATGCAGCAAAGCTGCTCTTGTTATAGGCCAACAAGAGAAGACGAACATTCATTTTTTGCTCCTGCCATGTGAGATTTTTTAGAGCAAGTAGCCAATGTCAATGAATTCCATTTACTCCCATCAGGAATGGAGTCCATGGGATTGATTTAATAATCAATTAGTGGGCCACTGAAATTACTTTTCGTTGAAAATCAATTGCAGAGCTCTAGTAAGATTTGAATAATCAGCTCCATCGGGTCTGCGATCACCTCGACTAATTCTCAAAACGGAGTCCAATTGGAGCGCCGGAACAGTCAAATTTCTCCTTTTAATTCCGGGAATAAAATGGTATAACTCTTGTAATTTTTGTGCTTGGCATGTGTTTCGTAGGGTGAAACAAGATATCATCCGGACTCCGCGATATTCATTTCCATTTATGGATTCCCAGCGGCCCTATTAACTTCTTGCCATCCACTCTTCTGACTTTCTTTTCCTCATTCGCATTTTTTTTTCTTCATGGAGTTATTGCCTTGGAAAATTATCCAGTGTGGCACGTCACACCTCTGCACAGCATCGAATGCACCATTTTTATCCCGTTTTCTCCTGAAACACTCAAAACATACCTTATGCACAAAATCTTATAAAATTAATAATAAACATAATAATAAGATCAAACTTGAGGACTTAAGCCCACTAATATTTACATATTTGTGTGCTTATCAACCTTCACCGAGCTTCTTATAGCTATATACTCTTCTAGTCTTTCCACATGTATTCACTCCTCTTTATCTTTCATTTTTCATCCATAAGGTTACTACATTTCATAAACTTGTAGAAAAGGGAGAGGAAGTGAGACAGATTGTACACTCTGTGGAAATTAATATTTTTCTCCTAGATGGATTCGTTTTTGGCCTTAAGTGTCTTCTGCAAAGTTGTAGAGGGCTTCAAGCTCTTCGTTTTTACATAAGAAACACCCAAAACGGTTTAGAAATGATCCTGGTATCACAGCCCGAAGTTGTTGTTCAGATATTCTCAGGCAGCACAATTACGTTATCCAAATCTCTATTTCTTCAACAAAGTTGTAGAACACCTCGAGTACTTTGTTTTAGACACAAAAATCATTCAAAACAGTTGAGTTATGACTTCGTTCACGGCTTCACGCTGTTCAAAGTTTTCTATTCATTTCGCCGCCGATCGAAGTATTTCCGGAATAATTTGTAGTTCAAACGCCTCTCCAACAAACCTTCCTTGCCTATCTTATTCTTCGGACCGGGGTAAGATTTTTCTACGCCTTATTCTTAGTGTGTTTAATTATCTTTAAACATTGCACTTTTGTAATTTGTATTATACTGTTATGCTTGTGTGTTGATTTGCAAAAAAAATTATAATAATATTATTATTTACTTTTATAGTATCCACCCTATGAACTATTAAAGTAGTAGTAGGTTCTTACTACTAAAGATTGACTATTATTTCATAAACAATTAAAGTTTGTTATTTAGTTTTAATTATAAATCATATAATTTATACTTTAATCCTTAGGCTTTTATAAAATTATCTATTGGCTTACTAATCCATTACTAGAATCTCTAGTAAGGCTTTTTCTTGGTTTAGCCCAAACCAAGTGGCGACTCGATAAAGACGAGTCTTAAAACATGCCAACAGATTCAAAGCTAGTATCCCTAACGGTTCCTAATTACACAAACAAGAATTGAGTTTAAGGTTATTATCCTAAATTATGGGCAGATTCTGTCAAAACAACCTACGGCTTGAAGCTAAATGGTTTTTCTAACCTGTCCATTGAGGCAGTACCATTTAACTGGGAATCTTCCGAGTAATGGATAATGACTTAAATCAAGGACCGAACGTGTAATTTGAAATCGAGATAATCCTTTAAAGATTAAACCCTAGGTTACTAGAATCCTCTCAATCACCCTCTAAAAGATTCTAGTATAGCCTTTATACCCTTAAGGAGCTTTAAAAGATTTCAAGATAAATAAAATTCTTAGAATAACCCTAAGTCTTTAAAATATTAAATTACAAGTCTTGAATTATCAAAAGTTAATCAAAGTACTTATGTGATAAGACTTAAAGGCTATCCAAACATCACTGGACCGATCTCAAATTCTTATGTGATGATCATTCACGTTTACTCTCATGCAATATTACTGTCATTCATATACTGTCATTCATATTTTTATTCTGCTATATTGTCGTGCATATGAGATTGGACTCTAAGTTGTTGGGTTAGGAAACGTGACAGAATGAATTAGACGATAATCTAAGGAAAGTGGAATATTGATAGTAGTCACGATTGTAACGGTGATGGGTCTGAAGAAACCAGAGTTACCGAGAACCCAGCAGGTCCTGAAAGAAAGGTCAGCAGAATCGGGCTTGTGGTCAAGACCAGTGTCTTATCGAACCCTGAACATGGCACTCTATGATTTACTCCAGAACGTATAAATAATGATAACTGGGGATTTGAGTCTGGGAGCTTGACAGGTCCATTGCAATGGTCAGCGGAACCAGTACTCATAAAAGGTTATTTTCTTAAGGTCACTATGTGAACCTAAGGGATTGTTCTATCCTTGTGTAGGAATGGATGGTTTTGATTCAGTAGATAATTGAATCATTTTCAGCTGGGGCCCCAGTGTTGGACAAGCAAGGGGAGTAGAATCATCAAAAAGACCATGGTTCAATTGGTTATTGGGAGGAATATCTTTCCAGACAAAAAGATGTAGAATACACCTAAAGAAAGATAATGAAAGAACTAGTCTTATTAATTAGTCTTATTAATTAATGTGCTTGTTGCTATTTATCATTCAAATTATTGTTTATACTGTTCAATTAGTAACTGTTTAGAATGGGTTGGGGAAATTCTATTAGGTGAACCTCATCACTCACGGTACAGTGTACCTTGGCATCTGTGTCAGACCTTACAAGAGAAAAGAAGAACAATATCAATAGGAAACTGGTTATCAATCGGAGCAGGTTAGTGGAGCCGAGTTCGTGGAGGATGATTTAGAGCGGTTAAGGATTATTTGATCTAGATATATTCGAAGGCTTTTATGTATTTATTTATTTATTTCTTTTGATGTACGATTTGGTATTGAGAAAAATAGGGCCTAGAAGTGTGTAAAATATAGTGTACTTATGGATTTTTTGTTGAAAAATCCGAGTCGTTACACCGCCGCCTTCGGGCACCAGAACCATTATTTGCTGGAGGGGCCCGGGCCGTCCTATCATCACCACTGAGTCAACACAAACCCCAAACAAGGCAGGGGGAAAACGGCCACAGATCAAAAAGGCGGAGGGCTATTAATGGTGACGGCTGAAGGAGAGGCGGAGGGTGGACGTAGAGGAGCTATGATGGAGGCGAGTGAGAAAGAGAACTGACTTGTTTAGGAAGTGGCGTGGCACGGTGGTGAAGGTAGGGAAGGGGGGAGGTGGAGCCAATCTAGCTTAAAGAGAAACTATCTTGTGTATTTCACGAGCTTAAAGCTTGTGAATTTCACTAGCTTAGAAAGCACTATAATTTTACTAGCGTAGAACAGCCTAGCCGAATTCACTAGCTTCGAACTTGTGAATTTCAGTAAATTTCACAAAACACAACTAGCTCATGAATTTCACTGAATTTTAAAACACAACAATAACCTCAGCTTCAAGCTCGTGAAGTTCACTTAATTTCAAAACACAACAAAATTTCATTACCTTTAAACTCGTGAATTTCATTAGGTTTTGAGCTCGTCAAATTCATGGAGTTTCAAAACACAACAAACTCAATACACAAAAACAAAACGAGGATTCCTCTTTCTAATTGATTGAGTTCCTTTTAAATTGATTTATATTAATTGTTGGAAAAGAGGTTCTTTGTAAAGTCAATATGCAAGAAGAAGAATATGAGCGGGAGAGGTAAAAATAGTTAACAGTAAAGATTTTAGGATGAATGAAGTCTAGAATGAGGGTGAAGAAAAAGAACAAGTGTGCACAGAAAAGAATAAGGCAGTGTTGCTTTCTGGCTGATCCATGGAGAATCCCGAGTGACCTAGAGACTAGGATAATATCATTCTAAGATAATGTTCTCCTCTCAAAAATAGTGATTACCTTGCCCTAACGGGAATAGACTAGCTTCTCGTATAGTTACCTAGGCTAGAATAGACTAGCTTCTCGTGTTCTCGGCCATGTTTCTGGGCCGCACTAGTCATGGTGCTCGTGCGTTTTTCTTCATGCACGGATGGCCCGTACGTAAAATGAGCCTAATTGCATAGGGCCTAAGTGGAACACAATGAACTATTCGCCGAGGGTAGTATCACGCTAGTGACGCCCGCGCGGAATGATCCGCGCGGCTTAGCCACATGTCGCGTAGCTACAAGCGACACTTGTCATGATGCCATGGGGTGGTCAACTGTTGACTTAGTCAACTTTGGATCTCTCCTACAATTGTTATTGAAGGGTTCCTAACTAGCATTTATTTGGTAAAGTGAGAAGAACATACAAGCGCATAAATCCTCCTCCTTCTTCTTCTTTTTATTTTTTTGTGTTAACTCTCATTAAATTCCACTAACAAATTACTCTGTAAAAGAATTGCGTTGAAAAAATGAGATTTGAAAATATTCTCAATAGAAAATTTTCTGAATGTATTTTTGAAATGAGAATATTTCAATGCTTAAATATTTATTGTCATCCCTTCTAAACCCCCACCTCTACTGCCATTGAAAATATGTTAAGAATATTCCCAATCCATAAAGACAAAGAATTCATTCATTTTCAATCCAAAAAATGTTCAAAAACTATTGAGAATTTTCTCATCATGTGTTTGGTAGTGGTGGAGGGGGTGGTTATAAAGTCGAAGCGGTAAAATTTAGAATATTGCTAATTTTGAGTAGTAAAATAAATTGAGACAACATATTTATTAAGTTCCTATTTATTATGGGTAACTGATTTTCACACTCCCAAATTGATATTCACACTCTTTTTTTGTCTTTTAGTAAAACTTTGTGAAAATCACTGCCCTTTATTGTGTCATTCCCAAATGATAAAATCAAAATGTTGATTTTATCATTTAGAAACTCTCCCTAAAGCAGTTGTTGACAACTTGACATAGACCAATGAGTGGAGTGAATTATGACGTAGACTACGCAAGTCATTTACTATATCAAGACCAAACCACGTGTGAGGGAGGGTAATCTAGTCCAAAGCTTGAGGCGGTGCTTTGGTTTTTTTAACTGCAAAAAGGTGGGAGGGGGCAACCAGCATAGAAACCTCTTTGACACGACTATAAGGGCTCCTGATCCGCTGTAGAACGTCCGGTTCGAGCCATAGCTACTATCCGGATGGACATAGGGCCATCCACGCTAGTCCTGCAATTGGCTGGACTCAAATCTTATCGGATCGTGTACGGGAGGAAGGAGCACTTAAACCCACTCATCCTTGCCATCTAGGCTATCACCTTCAATGGTTTGAGGAACACTCAAGCGTGTTTTTTTTTTTGGATTCAAGTGGAGTTGATCGTTTTTATTGTGTTATTTGGAAAATTAAAGGGCTATAAGTATCAATAAATAAGTTAAAATATTATTTTCTAGTGACTTATTCTCAAGAATATTCTCGCCTATGACTACTGCCCTTCTATTGATTATGAAAAGTTAATGTTTGATCATGCAAATCTTGAAGATATTCTGAAAAAGATGAGATACTGATGGAAAGAATTGTCAGAATTTTGTCAGAATTGAAAGTTTTTGATAAATTGTAATGGTTATCGATTTTGGAATTTATGCTCTCAGATAATGTAATGGCTTCCAGATGAAAGTTTTTTTCCTCAAGTATTTTTAACCATACAAAGTAAATTAACGTCGCAGCGGAATTCACGAGAGAATAGTTATCGTACTATTCCAAACGAAGATAGGTCTCGAATCCATGAGGGTTCTTGAATCCATAAGAAGAAAGAGATTTAACTCAGAAATTGTTATTGAACAAAAGCTACTGAATAATAAAGATTACATGCTCTTTTATAAGGAGACCTTAGCAAATATTGCTAATAAAAACATTGGGGAAACTCCCAAGATTGAAAAGTAGAAAGAGAAACAAGATATTCCCAATTGAAATCAACTTAAACGGAATTATACGCTAAGAGTAATTCGTATTCTAATTATTTCCTAAAATAGTAAAATTACAAAATTGAATGCCTAAATGAAAGAATTTGGCCAAAATCCACCATCAGTCACAAACTTAAGGTGGTGTGTCATGACCACGTCGCGATTCTGTTTCAGCCCACCAAGTTTGAGCCAATTCCGGGTTTGTCAATAAATTGTCGAATTTGGGCAATTTTCGATTAAAAGCTATTTGGGCCTCTGAGGCTTTGACGGGTCCAATTGATTATAGAATTGAGCCGCTACTTGTTCTGCATCAATTAAAGACTTATGTAAAAAAAGTTTGCTTTAAACCTTTCAAAACTCAGAGCTAGCCCTGATGGCAATTCAAAATTGACCATATATGGGCATAGGTGGATATTATCCACCGCGGTCTTTTTTATTAACTAACCAATAATCAAAGATGTGCAAGTGGGGTGGAGTGCAGTTGGTGTCTCCCTTATACTCACATGCACATGGGCAGTGTTCGATTCCCATAAGCACACATCCCCCTCCCCAAATCCCCTAGGATAGAGATAGAGTAGATTAGGATTAATGAACGACAAAAAAAAAAAAACCCATTAATCAAAGAGGTGACCTAAAATGATGAAAAAATATTCACGATATAGCCCCATTAAGTAATTAGATTATTAAAAACAAAGGCATATGCATATCTTATGGATCATTCCATTTATAAAAAAAGTTAATGGTTATTCAGCATTTTTTCTAAGTTGAAAAGAAGACAAGCTTCTCAGTCGATTGAGCACTCAGCTTAATTTATAGTAGGATCGGAGCACTTCATTGTGTTGGTTAATTTAAATGATCTGATCTACTCTTCAGAAAGTGAAAATCCACTCATAATCTTCTTGTGCCGGCCGCTGACTATTAAACCCTCCTAGTACTAGTAGTATTTAATTAGTTGTTGTGGAATTAGGTGGTTCTATCATCTATCTTATTATGGTAGGTGACGGTCGAGTCAAGTAAACGTGTCGAATCGAGCCGAGTTTTAGAATTTTAAGATTCGTTCATTAAGTTTTTAAACGAACTCGAGCCGAGCTCGAACTCAATGAAAATTTGACGAGTCAAACTCGAGTCGAGCTTGCCGAGGTTTGGATCGAACTTGAACTTGTTCACGAGCCTTAACGAATGAAAAATATTAGATATATATACTCTCATAAAAGTCTAAAACTTCAAATAAATATTTTATTTTGTACATAAAGAAGTCTATACATATAGAAAATTATAAACACATTAAAATTTAAGTTTATAATACTTATTTTAAGTTCATATATGTACAAATTATAAAATTTTCATTATGTATATGAAATTTTATACATGTTCAAGGTTATATATGAAATTCTTATGAGATATTCATATATATTCGAAGTTCGCGAGCCTAATCGAACCGAATATTGTGAAGTTCAGATTCGGCTCGTTTATTAAACGAGCCTAAAATTGAGGTTCAGGTTCAGTTCGTTCAGTATTCGAATTTGAACTCGAACGAGTCTTTACCGAGTCGAGTCTCGAATAGTTCGCGAACGGCTCAGTTCATTTACAACCCTATGTGGGGTATGTGGTCATACCCGACCGCCACCCGTGTTTTTTTTTCTTCTCCTACTAGTGAAGGTCTTTTCCCGTTTCCTGCCTCCTCCTCTCTCTAGATCTCTAATATATATGCTCTCTCTCCCTCGCCTCTAAGAAACGCACACAGTTCAAGTATCCAATGACGTCCATAGCTTCAATTCAACTAGTCGACAACAACTCTAAAACTACTAGAGGTGGATATTGCCTTCTACTACCCTCTCTTTCTCTTAACACGTACAAAGATCTGGCCTAATTAAGTTGATCAATTTATGTTCGTTTTTTTAATTTTTTGCAGATGAGGACCGAGAACATCTGCTGGTGGTGGACATGGAAGCGGGGGAGGGTGAACCGGAACCCAAGTTTTCGATTCGCAATTTGACAACGGAGCAAGTGATATCGGAGTCTGGGCGGCCAATTTTGAAAGGGATAAGCGCAGAGATACCAAAGGGGATGGTGGTGGGAATCATAGGCCCAAGTGGGAGCGGCAAATCAACGCTGTTGAGGGCGTTGAACCGGCTCTGGGAGCCACCTCCTCACACGGTGTTTATGGATGGCCGTGATATTTGTAGCCTCGATGTTCTCAACCTCCGCCGTAAAGTTGGGATGCTCTTCCAGTTACCTGCTATTTTTGACGGTAAATCACTACTGGCCTGAGTATTATACGACACACGTTTCTGTTTATAAATAGTGTACTAGTAGTACAGTAATAAAAAAAAAAGAAAAGAAGAAACTATATATATCTCTATTACTATTATTATTAGTGGAGTACAGTACTAATTCGTTTCTATCATGTGTCACTTCTTAAATTACGTCTACTAATCAAACACGTCTAACGACAAAGATCTGGCCTTCTGTATTTTATTCCCCACAACCCACAAAAAAAAGAAAAAGAAAAGAGAGAACTATCTAGTATTATTAGGGTTGTTGGAGTGTAAATGATTGACTGAGATTGAGACTACGCAGGTCAACACACGATAACGATAGGTGATCAACTACAGGAAAAAAATTTGGGTGCCGAGTAGGTATTGCCACTTGGTACTCAAGCGTGATCTGAGCCGTCTAAATGTTTTTTTGACGGCTCGGATTGACTCCCTCTCTCTCCTCTCACCCAAACACTCTTTCTCTAAAATCCGGACCGTTGGATTGCATTATGGACGACTCGGATTGCCGAGCGGGTACCACGTGGGCAATACCTACTCGGCACCCAAAAATTTCTCCAACTAGAGAGACCCTAACAAAGTTGGTATAGTGGTGGGAGAGTTTAATCATCAGTACGTACCAGTTAAATTAGCCAACTTGGTCGCCAGTTAAATCAATTTGTTCAACCAGCTAGCTAGGATCGATAAAGAGCTATAGGGGTGGGTAGATGTAAAGTTGTTTTTAATTTGGAGGGGGGATTATGATGGGAAAAAAAAAAAGGAACAAGTTCAATCCAAGGCCTATACACTCAGTTTTTGTCATAGATAGATATAAAAATCAAAATATACACCCAGAAAACGGATTAGCTAGCCAAAAGCTTAAAGATGCATGCAACATTGACTCTGTCCGCACCCCTTCCGTCCGCCACTTTGAGTGTGTATGTGTTTTTGTGTGGAGTTAGGATTTTTGTTTATCAAAAACAAAATCTATTGAGAATATCGTCTTTCTTTAATTATTCTGGTTCTCTGCTAAAAGGGCCACCAGCTATTACAAGGAATCTGGCATAAAACTTTTCCAATTTGGAGTAGATTTGGGTTTTGAATTCTTTTGAATGAAATTAAGCTCTAGGAAGCACGGATACTTTTTAAACACTTGTAGTCTAGAAACTTGTCCGACTTTGTCTGACGCGTCTTAAATCTTAATTGAAAAAATAAATTCACAATTAGTAATTAATTTGGGATAGATTTCACTGTGAATAACTCCCTCCGTTCCAAATTGCTGGTCACTTTCGGGAATCCCAACTTTCAAAGAGGACTAACAATTTGGAACATCCCAAAATAGTATAAGTGACAAGCACTTTGGAACGGAGGGTGTATTTAGTTGGTCTACATATACCTCTCTATTGCTATTTGCTAAACATAGGCAGGAGGATTTTTCTGTTAATTAACAAGAGAACGATAGAGAGAATTTGTGTTTACAATTAGGCCACACATTGTATAAACCTATAATTGTTGGTCATATTATTGTGTTTTTCTTTTCGGGTGAATAATGGCCACTCAACTTTGGATGGCCTAATCTTTGGGGGTTTTTGTTTGCAGGTACAGTGGCAGATAATATAAGATATGGACCACAATTGAGAGGGAAGAAGCTAGCTGACAATGAAGTAAACAAGTTGCTCACTCTTGCTGACCTGGAATCCTCCTTTTTCAATAAAAATGGGCGTGAATTATCTGTTGGTCAAGCTCAGAGAGTTGCACTCGCCAGGACTCTTGCCAACGACCCAGAGGTAAATAAAAAAACCTAGCTACCAACTTTTTTACTCCATAATTATATGAAATTTTGATACAAAACTAACTCTTAATTATTAATTTCTGTACGCGCGTGTAAAAGGTTTTGCTGTTGGATGAGCCAACGAGTGCATTGGATCCAATATCAACTCAAAACATAGAGGATGTTCTTGTAAAGCTGAAGAAGAATAGGGGTATGACGGTAATAATGGTGTCTCACAGCATTAAGCAAATCCAAAGGATTGCTGATCTTGTGTGTCTCCTTGTGGATGGGGAAATTGTTGAAATCTTGAAACCTAACCAACTATCCCAAGCCAAGCATCCCATGGCACTAAGGTTCCTTCAGCTCAGCGATTGAAGAATAAATGATAGTTCTCTAATTAAAAGGATATTCATCAACAGTAATTCAACGTACGTACACTACATTTCGTGTGATGTGTATAACTAGAAGGTCAAGATTTTAGAGCGTACAAGAGGCTTTCCCCGTGATTATGACATTCCAATTCTGAAAAGAATAAATAACTAGAAAGAAATTCCGTAATATATTTGCTTTCCATTGTGAGGTATATATATGTTTGGTTTGCTAGCTGTTATCTTAAATACTAATAAACTGTCAAATGTTTATTAGAGTTGTATTATATATTAATGTTTAATAGAGTTGTATATTTTACATAATACGTACATCTTCCTAATAATGCCATCATATATAATTACTGTTTGTTTTATGTTAGCTTCGTTGAATAGATATATATATATATATATTCAATCCAAAAGCCATATATGGACCCCCAAAGCTGTTTATGTTAGTATTTTAATTAGTCTAGTTGAGGCACTGATTAAGGTGTAATGCAATAGAAGATTGAGAAAAAGAAAATGCATATATACAACTGGAATTAATAGTACTCGATCCCACTTTAAAAATGCCAATCTTAATTACATATTAATTTTACCATGTTTGGGTGCAGATATTGTACGGTTCACTTACGAACCCTTTCCTCCGAAGGATCGATGTAGCTAGGCAATATTGAATTGAATTGAATTTAAGACAAAGGATCGGAGGAGGGAGCGAATTAGTGATTATTAGACCAATAGAGAACCCTCCAACTCCAAAAGGATCGCCTCTTAGTAGTAGTGGTCCTAGTTGGCTTTGGTGCTGGAATATTTGCATCCAGTCCATTCAATATGTTCCACATTACATGTACATCTTTGTAGCTACACATTTTCACTTCATCCCGAAGCTGTAATAGACCGTTTGTATCTGCCCTGCCGCCACTTCGACCTTTGTCACCACCGCCACCTGTACGCACTTCAATACACTTTTAGTCCAATTAACGGCCAATATCATCCACTTGGGGTTTTGTTTTTTATTTATTTATTTATGAAAGTGTAAGAACTTCATTAATAAGAAAAATATTACTATAAATTACCGAGTTCAAACTAATACAACTGAAAAAAGACGTAATGCATACAATTCTACTTTCTCTAACTTTAAAAAAGCAAAGATTTTCCATTAATCGGCATATCTTGAAAAAATTGCACAGATCGAACAAAACCAATAAAGGAAACAAAAGACTAGCAGGCAGATATGCATAATTGAAAAGGAAACACACTGAATTATTGGACCACTAAACTTTTTTCAGTAAGAGAGAAAATCCATTAATAATAATGGACATTACACATGTGCTATCGCCGTTACATAAATAAGAGACGCCGGCGACATGCAAAGACCAAAACGAAGATAATTTGTCACTACTCATCTTTTGGTCTATGGAACATAAAACATTATTACTGATCTGCTAGCACAAAAACTATGTTATCGCCAGTAGATAAGAGGCCCAACAATAGCCCCAAGGATGTCGAAGACAAACAAATGCCAACAAAAGGCCTAAGAAACAGAGCATAATGTGTGCATGTGTAGCAGAAAAAACAACATAAACAAAAATCTAAAAACTAAGTGCAGTGCATCTAATCGAAAACCACATGCATTGAGACACCGGCATCGAGCCCAACGGAAAACCACACCATAATCACAGCAAGCCAAACTTGTAACAACCCAGCTTAACAAAAAAAAAACCTGCAATAAAAAGATAAGGGCCTGTTTGGGCGCTGCTTTTTTGCATTTTCCCATTCTCGGTTTTCTCTTTTGGCTGTTTGGGCGCCAGGTTCTGAAAAGCCATTCTACAAAACTCATTTACCATTTTGAACGTTAGAAGCAAAAACCAAAAAACAGCTCTGAGGTTCCTTTTCGCATTCTCGTTTTGGATTCTTCTTTTTCAATTTTTCCCCTCATCAATCTCTCCCAAATCTACCCCTTGTTTACGTTATATATCTCCTTTATCCTCTTCCACACAAACACAAACCAGAGAGAGACAGAGAAAAATACTACCAGATTAAACAACGGAAGAGAAAAATACCAGATTGAGAGAGACAGAGAAACTACAAATCGATTGCGTGGCGGACCTGACTGACAACGATGAACAATGGACCGTGGCGGTAGCGATGACCGTCGTCGTCGATTGCGCAGTGGTAGTGATGACCGTCGTCGTCGACGAGAGAGAAGAGTTTTTCAATCATAAACCAGAGAGAGAGAGAGAGAGAGACTTCTCTTCTCTAAAACAGACGAGAAAGAGAGAGAAGTTGAACAGAAGAATCCAAAGAATAAGGGAGAAATGATTCCATGTACCTACATCCCACACCATCAATGTTCCAAATGATATATCAACGGCTCCCTCCACTTTTAGAATTAAGTTTTTACAATTAAAAAAATAAAGTTTGTAAAAAACAAGGGCAAATTGGTGTGTTGGCAGTATTTAAATTAAGTTTCCCAATTGTGTGACGATTTCAATTTTTTTTACAAAAAGTTACTGTGTTGGGATGTTTTTAATAAACAAGGGTAAATTGGTAAAAAAACAATCTATAACTCATTTTCATCATTCTTCTCCCAAACACTACTACTTTTACAAAATGCATTATGCACATTTCTCCCAAACACTCCTCCCAGATTCAAAACTCATTCTGGCCATAATTCAAAAAACCAAAAAGCAAAAAAACAAAAAACAAAAAAGCTCACAAACACCCTCTAAATAAACCCCAAACCATCGGACCCAAGGAAACCTAATCGGATCGGGCGGGGAAGGGAAGATTGAAACGCAAACGGTAGGAGGGGAGAAAAGAAAAACATAAACCCAATCGGATGGAGGGGGAAGCCGGGACGAGGGCCGATCGGGTTGAGAGGACAGCCAATCGGACTGAGGGAGGCTGCTGCTCAACGGGGAGGGGGAGAATCGAAGGGGGAAGTCAAGCAAACAACATAAAGGGAAACATGCATGCACAGATCCGATCGGTAGAAGGCCGATCGCCAAAGAGGAGCAGAGGCACAGAGGTCACAACACGACGGAGCTTCACCGATTAACACGGAGTGGGCCCAAGACAAACTCAGATCCATAAGCTTTCGCACGAGAGGAATCGAAAAGATTCTCATTTATGGGGGAGGAGGCGGCGGCCTTCCCCACCTGAAAAAGTCGTTCTTCTTCTATCCTTTTCTCTCTCCCTTTTTTTTCTTCTCGCCTTTCCTCTCTCTCTAAGTTTTTTGTGGCCTTCTCCCTTGAACCACTCAACTTTAACCATTCAACTCTTTTCATTTCCTTCTAAAAATTGTGTACTAATATTGAATGGGGATTTTTTTTTCACTGTTAATTGGGAGGGGGTGGGGCCATGGGGCCGAACGGGCTACCGAGATAGTATGTAGGGTACACATGCAAATACTATACACACATGCTTATTAACCGATAGAGAATGGTGGAAATAAAAGTAATAGGAAGTAGTGTACTGACCGGATTTTGAAAGCTCAGGCGAGCGGAGAAAGAAAGCCAACCTCGCTTCCTCCTCACGTTATGCCACCAACCCATTGATACGAGATCTTCTTATTAACCTCTCTCCTGATATCGGAAATCTCTGTCAATGTATATCAGGAGGAGGGTTCTAGGGGATGTAGTTTAGTTTAAAGCCCTTGGGAAAGTAAGAATAATGGAGAATGAGTTAGCACGCGGCGAGAGGAGATCAGGAGGCGGCAAAGAGAGGAGCCAAGAATCCCCCCATTTAACACGTTGCTTTGATAAGCGTGACAAGCGTCTCCCGGACGACCAACTGATTTTTTACCAGCTACTCTAGCGTTTTTCGTGTTTGTTATCTATAGAGTAGTATAGTAAATCCAACATTCATAATCTTTCCATAGTATAGTAAATCCAACATCATAATCTTTCCATATCGAATGTGATATTCCTTCAGTTTTCCTTTTTAAAAAAAAAAAAAGATTGCTATCTTTTCTTCCAAAAAAATACAATGTTATATTAGTTTCATTGGACACGTCATTAGAGCATCTCTCCATTCCTTTGTATCTCTTCCAACTCATCCTCCAAGCTCTCCTCCAATTAAGCCCATAATCTATACTTGTGTGTCCGTTTTCGTTGTTACTTGGTGCAGATTAATTAGTTTAATGTGTTTGTAGGTTTTGGAGATCAATGAACTAAAAGTGCAATTTGGAAAGAATATCATTCAATCTCGAATTGGAAAGGAATCTGGATAGCCTTCAATATTTTGGGCATATCTTTTAGCTCGAGTATCCAATTGAGGCAAGGTTTACGGCACCGGAAAGGAAAATCAATTTCCTACAACTTTTCGGTTTTTGAGTTTTCCAAATTCCAATGTCTTGGAGGTCGAAATTGGGCTAGAAGCGGGCTACAGATGGCAAAAACAGGATTGTTGGGGAGTTTGGTTAAAATTGGACTTTCTAAACTTATTACACATTGTTTGGACTCTAAGAGAGTTGTGAACACTATAAAAGGGGAATCCTAAGTCATTATTAAGGGTTCTAAAGTTGGAGAGAGGCAACACATCGATTCTGTGGCCGGCTAAACCCTTAATCTAGGGGGAGGATGAAGCTCCACACCAAGTAATCTTGTTTTCTATATAGATTAGGGTTTTCATTCGAATTAGATTATATGTTCAGAACTCGATTTTATGTAATTCAATTGAATCGTTTACTTTTTCAATCTGTTGAGTATTTGTATTCACGTTTTCAAATACTGTTCATATAATGGTTTTTATTGATGTGGTTGGAGTTCTGAGATGGATTATGCTAGTAAGACAAATCGTGCCGTTAGGCGGCAGTGAGACGGTCCGTGCTATGGGATAGTTCATGCCTTTTAACAGTCCTAATATTCTCTTGATGATTATGAAAAAAGGTTTACAAGCCCTAGTGATTATCCTTTTCGATTCGAAATCTGCTCTATACAAATGCATGGTTATGCGGGTGGGGTGGATTCTAAACCCTAGATCCATTTTCCAAACAGTTTCATTAAATCAATTTAATTGCCACGAATCAACACAAATTAATCAATTTATTTCCGAATTAAATTAGGAGTTGATCGAAACTAGCGTAATTTAGCCTAAGTGTTCTTGTGGATCGACACTCGGACTTAACCACTATCCTCTAGAATAAGGGTTAATTCCTAGTTTTTATTATTTATTTTTGTACATTACGACACGATCAGAGTGTCATCTTATTCATCCTCCATAATTGAAGGATATAACTTTATTTACTAAATAGTTTAACTTTTAATTTATACATTTATTCTCCATAAGAATATTACTATTAGAATCATTGATATTCGCAAGATCTTTGAAAAGAGGCCAATGTTGAATATTTGTTAAATAAAAATAAATAATAGCAGTTTGAATTTCAGAATTGTTGTAGTTTTAGATAAAAATTGAGAAGGATTTTGAAGGAATGAAGTAAGTGATAGGGTTGAAGTACAGTAGAGATGACTAGCATAACTCTCTATAACCAGTTTCTAAAAAAAAAAACAAATCGTTTTGATCCTCCAAAATTGAGTTTTATAGAGAGTGTTGGATTGGAGATTTGCTATTTGTTTTCTTTTCTTTTTGTCGAACATAAGATGTTAGTATTTTTAGTATATACTATGTTAATACGAAGGCCAACTTTCTTATCCATCTTGTCCATCATGCTTTAACAGAGCGCTACGTACAACAATGGCCAAACCCAAGGTTCTTGGCCATTTGGTTAACAATAAGGTTTCAATTGGTTTAATCAATAGTAATATAATAATATAAGGATGAATTAGGGCCTGTTTGGCAACATACTTTTCACATTTTCATTTTCGCATTTTTGAGTTTTGGATGTTTGGCTGGAAAGCGGAAAACTCATTCTGTCCAAATGTATTCTGCCTTTTGTGATTTGGAGAGCAGAAGTGAATAGTGGGGTGAAAAACTTTTTTGACTTCTCATTTTTTACTTTTCCCATTTTGGTTAACAAAAAGACCTATAAAATGTATTCTGATCCTCCAAAATATTTCTCAAACAATATTCTTTTTGTCGAACAAAATACATTTTAGTATAACATTTTTTCCAAACACTCTACTATATTCAAAGGAAATTTGCCAAACCAATGGTTCTTGGCCATTTGGGCAATAAGGACTTTTCAATTGTTTAATCAATAGGTTTAGGAAAATCTTGGGCATTTTTGATTGAAAGCGGAAAACTCATTTCAATTTTCCCATAATTCAAAACCCATTTTTACTTTTCCCATTTTAGTTAAAAAAGAAATAAAAGTGTCTTCCAAACACCTACTATATTCAAAGGAAAAGTGACCAATGGGAATTATAGCGAGCAAAAAGTTAACTCTTCCATGGAAAATCTTGTCTTATCTGATATTCAAATTGCATTGTAACCATAATTAAACCCAAAAAAATGAGAAGTTAAAAAAATGAAAAGGTGAAAATGAACCTTCCAAACACCTCATCCATTTACAAACAATATATATATGTATTTTTTTGAACATCAAACAATATACACACCACAAACCCATTTGATAGGAAGAAGAAAAATGAGACCCATTTTTTTCCCTTTTCGATTTTCCACCACAGTAGATCGAGAGAGATGGATCTTGAAGTTCGATGTTCGGCGTCGGTGAACCAGAGCTAGAGAGAGAGAAATCGTCGGCTGCCAAAAGGCCCAAAATCGATTTTAGTTTTAGGGTTGAATTCTGGAATGTTGTGTGGGGATGGTGTATATATATGGTTAGTTAAATTGTAATCAGATATGAATAAATAAAACATGTATCCAGTTAACATGTAATAGGCGTCCAGCCAAGCGGAAAGGAGCTTGGCTACTACATGCGCGGACGTGGTTCGAGTCCCAAACAAAAAAAAAAAAAAAAACCGGTTCCAAGCTTTGTTTGGAAAATGGTGAAAGAGATGGAACGGGAGAGAGAGTTTATTGTTTGATTGCAGAGAAAAGAGGAGAGGAAACGGTTAAATAATGTTACAACGTACAAGAATAGTAAAATTTCCTCCCTCCTCTCCCATTTTTTCTTCTTTTAATAAGAATTTTCCATATCCAAACAAAGTTAAAATCAGAGACGATACTCTCCAAAAACAGTGGGAGACGAGTTTAGCAATGCGAGTAATCTGAATTGGCGTTAATACTAGGGAAGAGCTGTAGTAGTGGTAAAAACTAACAACAATTGTATCTATCTACTCTATCTACTTATCTTCTTCAGGATTCTAAAATGGCGTGCGCTTCGGCTTCGGTCCCGTTGATAGAAATGAACTTATTGGGTTGCAGAAAAAGCTCGAAGCCACGCCATCATCATTGTAAGAAGCATCCACTCACCGCCACCGTAGCGGATGGCGCGCCGCTCAAATTGAAAGAGAAATTAAGCACCAGAGATGGGTTTTCTTGTACTAGTGTTGGGAGAAGCCATAATAATTCTAGTATCAGCATCAAAAATTGGTAAGTTCGCAGCTGCACGTATGCTCACAAATCAGTTACTAAGATTTTGCAGCATTTTCCTTTTTTCTTTTTGGGAGGAAGCTTCAGTTTAATCAGTCAAGAAAAAGACACAAACAAAATACTGCAAGTAAACTTTTTTCTTTTAGTGGGGCGTTGTAGCTAAGTAACAGCGATCTATAAATGTTCTGTATCTCTAAACAGAAGAGTATTTATTTTCTTCTGCAGGGGAATGTGGAATTTCAAGTGGAATAGAAGATGGTTTATCATCATCCCATGGAGTTGGACCTCTCGCCTGGTCTCCATTTATTTGGTACTATGTCTCAGTTTTGCTGCAGAGGCTCGTGATATTCCACATTATCCATCTGATGATTATGCTTGTGAAAATGTTCAAAATTATTATGCCGGAATGGAGGATTTTAGAGGTGAAGCACTACAGAAAAACTTGAATTCTATCATTGCCACACATCATTCCTTATCCTACAAGGAGGTAACAAAAAATCCATCCACTAAATTCTTCGTTATAAGGAAGTGTTCTGAAGATTGGTTTTGCAAAGCAGGTTTGGGAAGCTCTTAAGATTCTTGATGCTGCCAATGTTGATAAACCGGAGGCTTCATCAGAAGTGTAAAGGCTTTTTAACATTCCTGTTGTCAATTTTAATTGGCAATTATAAAACTAAAAAACGAGAGAGTCCTTACACCGTCAATTGCTGATTTCAGAGTCGAAATTTACTCCTTGAGAGTCGTCTCTAAGCTCTTAGCGGGAGAACCAGATGGATGGAATCGTGAGTCATTCAACCTGATTGACTACAGTTGCCATATATCTACACCTTGTGTTTCAACTGCTTAGACATGTTATCACATTTTATTCTGCTTTTGTTTTGCATTGTATATCGTCACATGACTCACATACCAACAAGGTAAATATAAAAATGATTCTTACAAAAAGATTAACCAACTTAGTTTTGTTTTGTGAATTGTGGCGTAATGACATCCATACAGCTCCTAATGCTCTATAAACTAGAAAGTATTCATGTTGTTCTCTTTCATTTTGTTGGTTTCAGGCGAGCATTTATGGCCTCGATCTTATGGGTTAGTGAGTGGTCCGTCCTTGACTGATGTGCACAATATTCGACCAGCAGATGTGAATGGTAATATGAGTTTCAGTTCTGGGTATGTGTGTGGTCTCATTGATTTAAACTTGCATATCATCATCATCATCATCGATTCATCGGTAAACATTCTTTGCAGTGAATTCCTCAAGGGGAAACAAGTTCTATGGAGAATGCCATGTTAAATCTAATTGTCGGAAGCCGGCAACCAGAGAATCCGCATCTGACACAGAAACAGATAAGGAGAGATGGGCACCACCGAGGCAGGTTAGCTATTGTCATGGATTGATTATTAAGCTTCTGTTTAATTTTCTCAGTTATCACCAGACAGTAATAGATGAGCCAACAAAGGTTGCCCGGCAAATTCTCTGGCCTCAGTTTCTATATAGCCATGTTTGTCATAGCTGTGGCTACTTGACCATAGTGACATGGAAGTGGGATCTAAAACCAGAGAATTAGAGTTGTAGGGGCTAAATCTTCCATGAATTTCTCTTGAAAATTAATATCACTGGTATCGTTCCTGAACTTTTCACCTGTGTTGAGTTTTATTACTTTCCCCTAGTGGTCCCAGATGAAATTACCCCTTGATTTTACTTCCGGCGTGCAGTGTGTTATGTAACGGATTATTTTTTATCATTTACAATTCAGGTTAGAGGGGATATTGCAAGGGCAATAATGTACATGGCAGTCTGTTATGGGGTCAGTCAATCAGGCAGAGGCCTTAATCTTCACCTCTCTGATTCCCCGAACATTGGTATGTCAAAGAAAATAAGAAAATTTAGTAGAATGAGTTGTCTGTGTTTGCACGTGCATGAATGTCTGATCCATTTTTTGTGTCTGGCTTTTCTAATTTGTTTAAATCAACATGTTTTGACACTAGTGGATATAGCATCAAAAGTTTGATACTCGTTCAACTTGGAAAAGATTTTACCATTTTTCTTTTACCTTCAGTATGCAGAAGTAGAACAACATTATGAGTATAACTTGAGGAGCTTCTTGTTGCTTCTGACACTGAGTAGTACTATTTCGTTGTGTCCATTTAACCTCCCTTTTCCTTGCCCCTCGGGAAGCTGTGGTGGTTCTTAACAAAGAGACTCACGTTCGAGTTCCCTTAACATACGTATCCAAAAACAAAAAGAAAAAACTGAAGGAGAAAGACTAATGCAGGGTTTAATCTTCCTCAGTTGATATCATTTTATGTTTTGCTCTCTCCATCGAGCATAGGTCAACTAGTCAGAGGTGGTGCCACGCTTATCACAGGTATTCACATTTACACCCTGCCTTCGCCTATGCGTGCACGGATTACACATTCAATCTATTGTCTTGACAGCCAATTCTTTGAACACCTAACAAGTTCGCAAAAAATCAGAATAGCAGGGAAATCCTCCAACAGGTCTCTCTCTCGAGAAAGAAAAAAAAAGGTTTCTATCTCTCTCACACACGCACACACAATATAAAGTGTTATTTGCCTAACCAAATGAGAGATGAATGAATGACTGTTTGATTGCATTTTTATAAACTTAGTCGAACATTGCTTGACATCTCATTTCATCAATTGAATTGGTAAATTTTAAGTTTTTTAATAACTAGGTATTCGGGCCAGCCTGCGTACCCGCACCTCACTAAACACACGATCTTGAAGTTAACGTCCTGGCATACCTCGAATGATAATTTTATTTTCTTAATGACAACCCTGATAAAAAAAAATTGGAGCTGCCACTGCAACTAGTTCCATCGTTTTATCCATGATGGAGGGTCATTCATTCAAATGATAGCATTCTTAACCTTTAAAACAATGAAATGGACGAAATAAATTACATTATTCCTCTCTATTGTTGACTATTTCCCTTTTTGTACGATCTTCTCTGCCACTGCAAATTGTTTTGATGATCTGTTGTGGCCCGATCACCTAATCAAGAAAGAAGAGCTTGCATACTTAGAATGATAGCTTGTCTATGCCTCCTTTCTGCAGCAAACAAGGAGATGGGGATGCTTTCTACATTGCTGAAATGGAATGAAATCGATCCACCCTCGAGAGAAGAGAAGTTAAGAAATGATAGAATATGCAAGAAGTACCAGCATAACCGAAATCCTTTTGTCGATCATCCAGAATATGCCAACCGCATCTGGTAGCAAGTTGTTCAAAGACATTAAGGTTCCTATACTCCACCATGCGAAGTATGTCTCATGTCTCAAACAATTTTTTCTACAACAAAGAGGAGATAAAAATGAGGTTAGTTATACCTCTGCCAACATCTGAAGGCTGGATCAAAACAGTACTGGTCTACAGAGTAGAAACTTACTTTAGGTGGTCAGAGCTCTGTTGACTATTTAATTATTTGCAGTGAATCTGCATTTTAAATGCTTGTCTTAACAGTGTGTTTGTGGATTGGAAGATCTATATCCAGGTTGATGCATAAATGCAAACTGGGCGGGGAATTTTTCTGAGGCTTTTGGTTGGTGACACAGAATCAAAGATCAATTGTAGTGCCCAATTCTCGTGCACTTGCATGTTAGAATTCATGTCGCTGCGTTGGCTATTTGTTGGCTCTCTGATGGGCGTGATCTCGAATATCGTCTGTGCTATTGATTGTTAGATCTCCTCCAATTAGATTATGTACTTGTGTCAGATTTCATTAATATAATCCTTTTGATTTCCTTCTTTTTCTGTCAGTTGCAAGAAACATAGCATAGCTTGCTAAATAGTTGTGACTAGAAGTAGAGCGTGCATTGGGACGCTGAAGTTTTGCAATAGAATGTAGAATAAGGTTTGAACTTCGCTTGGCTGAATAAGAAAATGAGAAACAAAATCCCAACATGAAACTGTTTTTATCCTTCAGAAATTGAAAACTTCTTGGCCAACGAAACTGAGTTAAGCCCTCGAGCTGCAGATTCAATTGTTGGAATATGCTCATCAAAGTAAAAAAAAAAAAACTAACTTTTCCCAGTTTGATTGCCAGAGTCTGGCATAAGAAGCAATGGGTTCAAAGCTCTGAGAATGGATCGATGGTTCAGTTTTCTCACTGTCACTGACCTTGTTAGTTATGACTATCCTAAGAGTTTTAAGTAAAAAAGTAAAATGTGGAATGGTAGGTACATATATATACCCAGACGATGAAGAATTAAACAATTTCTGTATACCTGTGCGAATCAAATTAGTGCCCATACCAATCATCATTTGTTCTATCACTCTCTTTTTTGTTTTTATTTATGTCATGCGGCATATCTTGAACTAAACTTGAAATGAATAAGAAAAAACGAATGGAAACTCAAGTACACATGAAAACAGAAGGCACTTAACTCCCAGTAATCATTAAAACAATTAAACAAGTGTTTAGCTTTACACAATGAGACGTCTACATCTCCTATAAGTTTCCATCCCTTGCCAAAACTTAGAAAGAATGAAGAAAAGGGGAACTCTTGTGTGCTACGTAGAAGGCCCTTATACAACATCTAAAATAAGCCTCTTATACTACTTGGTACCACATTTTTCTGGATAACACAATGACGAGGCCTGAAAACCAATGGACATGATAAACCAGGCAATTTATTAATGTGTCCCAACTCTGTCGATCAAATGAAATGTTTCTCCATGTCAAATCCAAATCCCATGACAGCACAGCCAGAAGAAAGGCCCTTAACTGGAAGTAGGTTCTTCTGTTCTGCTTGTTGAAAATCACCGCTACTCTTGCTCTGACAGTCACATATTCTTAACCTGCTTTTTTCATGGAATCAGGGTCTTAATTCCTCGTGTCCGCTATCATTGCTCATGTCTTGAAGCTTCTCTTGATCTTCAATACTTTCAATGGTTGAGAGGGCACCAGAGGCCAATGGCACGGGGTACTGTTCTTTTGTTTGGAGGGTTACTTTGGGTGATGGGGCACTAGTGGCCAATGGCACAGGATTCTGATCTATTGTTCCGAGGGATTTGTGAGCTGGGGATTTAATGGGCGTCCTTTGCTCACCACCATTTGCATCAACTTTGATTTGCTTTATCAAATGGTTAAGCCACAACAGTTGCTCAATAATACAAGCTTCAGTCTTCTCCTTGTCAGCGTAGTGGAAAGTCTCAATTTGAATCACATCAATTGGACCAGCTGGCTTACGATTTGCTCCGGACCTGTAGAAAAGCCCTATTGGTTATTTCTCGGCTGTAGAATATCTCTACGACCTTATGGCGTTAACTATAGAGGGTGGAACAAATAAAAATTAAACAATCAATCATAAAACTAAGTAAGCTAAGCTTAGTTACTCACCCGGTATTTGCCCACTCTCCAACCCAACCAAAACCATGATGGGCTCTAGATCCAAAAGTTTGCAACCAAAAGATTAAAATGAGAATCAGAAGAATGTAAGAGGCAACTACAAATATGCAAATATAGTTGCAAAAGGACAAAATTGAAAACAAGGAGACTGGCTATCCTACTTTGCTGTGTTTATGGCCATCGGAACAAGCCACTGCAATGTTTTCTCCATCTCATCCTTAGTTTCCATTACAGTGAGCTGCATGCAGACACAGCACAAGGATAAACTGAAGAATTATCATTCAAAACAGTATATAGGCAGCTTAACTATATCAACGATATAGCTGTACTTGGATAAGTAGAATCAGTAATTCCTTTCATGTTTGCAGGTTCATCAGAAGAGTACCCCTTCTTTTACGTGAAAAGACAGAAGTTTGGTCCGCAAGGATGCTTTCATATTCGGAGGCAGGCCTTGGTACAACGAATCCCTTAAACTGGAAGGCATTGAATTGCATCGGGCTACCTAATCACATCAGAAATCAATCAGTCAAAAGAACCTCATACAAGACTTCAAAAAGCGCCTACATTGCATCACCCCTTTCTTTTTGTAGTATAAATGCTGACGATACATGTTGGAAAAGTATTTCAAAATAAAAGGTCCATTTAAGGTGTTCTTTGTCACATTTCAAAGAAAGGTCTCAGTCAACAGTCATTTTTGTATTTGCACACACTACGTGCTTCAACTTTCTCGCTTGAGAATCTGTACCCAAAACTAGAATATATCAGGAAACAGGTTCAGATTTTTGGCTTGCTATATGATCGTAAATTAATGATTCACAAGTAGAATACATAATGATATGCGAGGGGCATAGCAGCAGAGTAGAGAAAGAAATGCAAAGACGGTGATGTATCACGTGGAGAGATGAGATGGGGAAGAAGCGTAACTAAAATGGGTCACAGCCTTAAAACTCAAATCTCTTTAATCAAATTCTGAATAGTACATCAAAGGAGCTTTTAGTTATAGAAATCAAAATGCTAACACAAAATAAACTATAGTCCTAGTAAATCTAGGAAACCTACTCATAACATAAAACATAACAAAACTAATCATGATCTTATCATAACCAAATACTTATCAAGATCCTACTAAATAGTAATAACAGTAGTAACAATAATACTATACTAGTAATATATTTCTCAGACCAAAATCTTCCTCCTGCGACTAGAATATTTACAATCCGCATCAGAAGGGAATAAGTAGGAGAAGAGGAAGTTGCAGGGATGGAGAGACTCAGGCCAACAGGGTGAAAGGTACACAACAAACAGAAAATTCTACTATCTAAATAATCAACTAAAAAGTTGATTCCTCTTTCCAAAGGAAAAGAAAGGAAAAAGTAAGAAACATTCATGCACTAATAAACAAAAACCTAAACATCCAATCTCTCCTTCATTCGCTTGAATGAGTCAAGTCACCCACCCTGATCCCAATCAATCTTCCTGAATTATAAGAAGTCACCTTGAAAGACTAAAGCTTAAACAACTCTTTCATATTTGGACAGTTTGTTCATCTCACAAGGTGGCATTGAGAGTCACCAGACCACCATGTTAAGAAGCAACATTCAAAGGTTCAAGAACATGTTGAATTTCCTCTTTTAAGTTCTTGATGGCCACCAAAATAATTTTCTTAAGAGAAAACAAACTTCCAGATATACGGCATATTAAGAGAGAGTGTACTCACAATTGTGTCAATCTGGATGACAATGTTAGCATAATGCAATGCAAGACCAGATGGTCCCAACCTAGACTGATTGACCAGAGATCCTCCTTCTGGTTTATCACAATCTGCAGAGCACACATTATCACACGCATAAATAAATACAAAAGTTTTTTTGAAACAAACTACTCAAATTGTAGGTTAACCAGCATAACATTTGTCTAGTGCTGTTAACTTTCTCCAAGACCAGTACAAAGTTCCACAAATGAATTGTTGACAGTAAATATAAATATAACAAAAAGCAAATGAGTCATTGTATAATGTATTTGGGCTTGCAAAGATCGACTAATCAGCTACTTAAAGGCATCCCATTTTAGATGGTTATGAAAAAAACGCTTTACGAGTTGAACAGCTGTTACTTTGGCTTCTACCGTCACCACCACAATTAACATCAGCTAATTGACACCAAAATACACATCCATCCCTGATACAGCTGAGACCATGTAATATAGCTTAACAATATTATCGAATGTTCATACTTTGTTATTTGGCCTCTAAACATCACCATCCCACAAACTTGCCCTTGAGAAGAAGAAGATGATGTTATCATTACCGGCAGCAATTGCCTAGGTAACTTACCAACCTTCACATTGTTAATGAATCACCCAATTGCGGAAGATAATAAACTGAATCGATAGCAGCACCACGACTATCTTTTCCCATATGAGAGACCCTTGAATCTTTATACTTGGTTACTGCAAAGGTATAAAATATCGCTAGCTACTGCATATAGAACCTTCGACATGACTCACAAAATTGTCATATTTTTCCATGATACCAGATGTTGCACAAGCAATATGTAACTTATGAGGCACTACACATTCATACATCAAGGTGAGAACAAATAAACCTGGTCTTTAACATTTTGAATTAATACATACCAGCACTGCCGAAGACATTTTGTATCTCCCGATTCAAAAAGAGGACAATGTCAACAAGTTTCTCCATGACCTGTATTCCACAATATTTGATTACTCTTCCAAAATTTAATCAAACATAATGTTTTACCAAATAGTACCCTCTCCCTCTCCCTCTCCCTCTCCCTCTCCCTCTCCCTCTCTCTCTCCCTCTCCCTCTCCCTCTCCCTCTCTCTTGACTAGTCCTTTCCATTTGTGATGCACCGAAATATTTACCACTTAACATGTCAAAATAGTTCCAACAGCTACCTCTTCCAAACTCTTAGACCAGAGTGACTTTTTCTTCAAATTTTTTACAAGCTTCTTTTGGGTTTTCAAATCCGTCCTCAAGAATGAAAGGCTGTCACCTGCAGATAAAAAGTGTAGCAAACATTTAGTTCAATAATTACTCATGAAACTTAAAAAGAGGACAACAAACCAAATGCATAGTTGATGACATTCATCAGCTCTACCTTACAGATTTCTGTAGACATGATAAGAGGGTAGAACTTAAAACTCAAACATTAACTACAACAATTTAAAGATGGAAGCAAAGGCCAGACCAACACTCATCTAACACAAGAGATGCCTTTAATTGCCATATAGCATGAGCTATTTGATGCCAGAATCAGATGGATGCTGAAAAAACACTAAGACATGCAAAGATTTTAGCCGTACTTGAATTGGTTTACTAGATACACATGTGTCCTGGTAATCATTTAGACTTAATTTGTTTCGGTAATTCATCTTGCTGTATGTGGAAAGTGTCTTTTGGGTTTTCTAGTGGCAAAATGAAAGATCCATTGCTGTATACCTGACGGTGGAATATAAGTCCGCCTTGGCTAAAGAACAAGTGTGGAAAACTCATCCAAAGGTTTAGTTGTGGATATAAAAAAGGACACGGAGTCTAGTTCTTACTTAATTACACTTAATGTTTCTGGTGCTTTGGTCTCCACGATGTGAACCGAAAGCTTGACATCAATTGCCTTTACTACCTCTGACCTAGTTTTTTTTTTTCCGACCATAAACCAGCAGTATAGCCCTAAAGCTACAACAAAGTGGTCCCAAAATGGCTTTTTATACAAAGATGATATACTCCACTGGTCAAAGCAATGATGAATTACGTTTTGGTACAGGCATAGCGAAACATGGTTACACTTTTGTTCCAAAACTGTACATTTCAGATCTGAAGAATGAACTTTAAGGTTAAAGAGGTTAAAGACTAAAGAGAATAAAATTTTGGTGAGAAACATTAGAAAATTCATTATGCTCCTAGAAGTGTGTATTACATGTGAGTCGTGACTAATTTGGAAAACAATAACTAGTCCTACTTGATGTTTATCGCTTTGGACGAGTAAGTTCTAATTTTGTGGTCCATAGAAGTCTACCCCTATTGTACCGAAATTTGAGTGCATGCGTCATAACCCTTTTCCGTTTTCATTCCTTGCACCGGCACAATCCACGTTCCAAGTAACTTAGAAACAAACAAGTTCCTAACATTTCCAATTGTCTCCCATCTCTAAGGACATCAACATGTAAATTAACGTGCAAAGTCGAAATAAAATTTACAGTGATTGAGCTCCACTGAACCAGATAACTTTGCGAATAACCTTCAAGTACAAAAAAGAAATTTCCCAACTCTTATCTACAACATGGAACAAAATTAGATCCACATCAAAAGTGACTCCGAGATGAAAATGAACGTGTTTGTATAAAACCTAGAAACAAAAATCAAAAGGAGATTTGCTTGGAAGATTGCAAGATAAAAGTGGCAAAAAAACCAAGACAATAATCATCAGCAATCACCATGACATCAGCTGGGAATAAGAGTGATACATGGAGTTAAGAAGCTGATGTTAGAAGACATGTCCTATGTTTGCCACCTCCTTGAAAATATGTATGATGCAGGCCGAGACCCACTAGGTTAGGAAAGTCCCAGGATGCCACTCGACCGGTGGTAGCGAATGTCAATCGACGCTACTAATCGTGGATGTCACTCGACGCGACCAAGCTACTCGCTTGATTGTAAGATGAATCACTCACTCCAAGCAAGACGCACTTGCACAACATTTTCATAAACTCAAAACTCTGATTTTTCATTTCATTAGATCACCACTAAATAGGCATTACAAAGATGAGACTCTTCAATACTACTAATGCTCGACATTTTCCAACACAAACCTTTCAAATACCTAGACCACTATTAAAATCAAAGACACAACTTACTAGATAGATAAGACACATAATAAATGCTTAGACCAGAAACTAAAAGACATTGACTAGAAACTTAAAAACACTTTTACTAGGAATTAAGAAGAGACTTAGAAACTAAATCAACTCTTAAGTTGCCCACAATGGCTGCAAAATATACTTCTGCGTAGATTGAGGAATGCTCTTGCATCAATGTACAGTAGGTCTCTGTATTGCTTGATTTATTTCAACCAAGTTCAACTTTGCAAACCGAACTATAATTTCATTTCTGACCAAAGAAGCAAAGAACCACGGACACTTTGAAGAAGATGGAATCACGCATCAGCCACTGACTGATACGAGTGGAACACTTGTCTAGACTCGTCTTTTTCTTTATCTTTTTTATCATTTACCAATACACATGCTTGGGACAAATGAGGGACACACATGTCACATACACGAAACAAATACACCTCTGGTAGGAAGAAAAAGTAGATTGCGATTCAAAAAAATTAAAGTCAATGTGTATCTATACGGTTATACCTATTGGTGAGTCAGCCAGTCTTTAAAATTTTGGAATCTAAATCTCGTTTTATTGTTCATACTTCTTTTTTATTGTTCAGATTGCTGTGATTCCTATTTTGATATGATAATATGAAAGATTCTTATCTTTGGAAAATATTCTTTTCTATGTGAAGGCTACCAAATTTTACATTAGTATGCCATCTGCCTCGAATAATGCAAGCATGTCTACTTGAACCTCATGCTAGCCCTCTTTATTTTGTAGAGCATATTGCAAATATCTTAGGACATGCTTGCTCAGCTAAGTAATGTGTCTAACTTCTACTCATCTAAGTTCTTGGCCAAAGTGCTGCTTGGACACCTACTGAATGTTAAGAAGAAAGGGACAGCAAAGTCACCTCTTTGAGTTGCATATGGATTATCGTCTTCTAAACGCTTACGTTGGTAATCTTGCTCAGAAAGCCGGTCAATTGCCTGCAACTCATTGTACAAGTCCTGCAGCGAAAAGCATATTAACCTTCACAGTAGCAAAACACTGAGGCCCATTTACCAAGAAAATATTAGAATTAATGATTTTGGTATTGTTCAACATCTTTTTTTCCTTAAGAGGAAGCTATACAATGTAGAGCCACTTTGGACTCACCTTAGCAGGGTACACCAAGGATACCTGTGGTTAACCCACACCTCACAGGTCTAAGGTCAACTCAAAGGCATTTCCAGCAGGAGTTGAACATAATACCGTTTAGGTTTGGTGCCATTGACAACCTTAGACCACTTGGCTACCCAGGTGGGTTTCTTGCAACATCTTTGTAAGCTTATTACCATTAACCTAGGTTTGAATGATTGTCATTTTTAATATATTTGCATAGCTGCAACAATTTAAATCAGCATAATTGACATATATGTAAGTGACGTTGAGTTTCATGTGCAACACATGAGTGATCTAAAAACCAAGGTGAATATCGCTTCTTCTTCTTCTACTTTTCCTATGTCAAGGAGAGGGGTTTCATACTGGTAAGGGGAAGATGAAGGCAAGGCTACAGCTGCCTTTTTGTAGTGAACTTTGGGCTGGAACATAATTTTCTTCCCATGCCAAGACGACAAATAGGCATGTAGGGGACAATTTCCATTAGTTCGTCCATGATTTACAATTGCAAGGAGGTGGAGTGGAAAGGGGAAAAGTGGCTTTTGTGAACGTCAAAGACTCAAAGGGAGTATCATAGACTAAACCAAGGTAAACATGGAGTTTCCCCCTTTTTTTGTTACCAAGCTAGAGCATCATAATGCAATAGAGTCGCTACCTGGTTTTAGAAACCAGGGAACCACATCCTCTAAGTTGAGTCCAGAGATAAGGACCAGTCACTTCATCAGTAGATAACCTAGTTCAGGGGCTAAAATACAAGGTGGGAGAGGGCTACACACCCACCCTGTCCAACCACGAGGTTGGGTTCTATTCCTCATTCATGGTTCAGAATGAAAATTTAAAACAAACTAGAAAGTAGGCAAGAAAGAAATAGGCCATTGAAATGAACTACTAGTCTACATCGTTAAATCGCACACCTTGTAATTAGAACTTTCCAAAACAAAATGAGGAAACTTTCGAAATTTTACTTTCCAAATTGGGAAAAAAAGAAGAAGAAAAAGATTAGGAAACTTTCCTACAGCTCTACTTCTCTAAACAAATTGTGAAACTTTCCTGAATTTAAATCTTCTAAAACGGTTTCCAAATTTTTTGTAAAAACTACTTTAAACGGTTGTGCAACTAAGCACGAAGAATTGAAAGATTGTGAACGGTGTGTGCAAATTTTATTATGTACCTATGTAACATACATTCTCAAGCCGTAGGAATGATTGCAGTTTAAAGTGGTTCTTCAGATTGAGAGGAAAAATAGCAGGAATACTATCGTGGCATCACACTTTGTACAGTAGCAAATTAGAATAAGTTCACCATCTTTCTTGAGCAACAATAGGGATCAAAACTCTAAGATTCTTTATGTGAAAAATGATGATACTCACAGCAGTACAGATAACCAAAGTCATCAATTGCTGCATCATCTGTTCTGCTTCTTCCTGCAACTGGTTGTGAGGGGCAAGTTCTTTGCTACGTCTGGGGAAAAAAATAAGCAGACAGCTGAAAACGTGGTAAATGCTGCAATAGATAAATAAGATTAATAGCAAAACTGTAATGTGATAACTCACTTCTCAAAGTAGCGGTCCAAGTTGTGCCACTGAGAATCTTTACAACGATTTCCAAAACGAACTATTTCTCCTGTGAAAGTTCTGAACTCATCCCTGTATAAGAATTCAAATAATAGCCAAGTTTGCTATCTTAGGAAAGAAAAATACAAACACGCATAATCATTCAGTTGCACCTACTTTAACGGAAGGAAGTATAGTAAATAAAACTCTCTAATACTGACCTCTTATCAGCAGCAACAGTAGCTAGGAGTTCATTCATGTCTTTTGACACTAAACATTGCACTCCTTCAGAAGTAAGAACCACTTCTTTCAACTGTCGTATGCTCCGTTTTGAAATGGACTGCATAAGACTGGAACCCTTAACAATTGTGTTGGCAACCTCAAATGCTAAGATTTTAAGTGCATTGCCTTTTGTTTTAACCCCAGAAACAAAACCACTGCTTTGGTTTAAACTCGTCACACTACTCCCAAGAGAATCTAAGACTTCAACAGCCTTCCCCAGCCGAAGACTACGAGATTTGCCTGAGCGAGAACCCACTTCTGAACCCTGCCACATTGCCGCACTTAGTATGGCTTTTTTAAGTCTAATCTAACCAAATCAATGGTGTTTATTGTATTAATACCTACTAAAAGGAAAAGTATGCAAGCTCACCAAACATCTGCAAGTTAATTTTTTGATGAGTTTCAAAAGCATTTCAAGCATCCCCAAATAGCTGAAGGTGCAGCAAAGCATCCCCAAATTGCTGAAGGGATGCTTAATCGATTGTTACTAGATAGAGGGATGAAGGAATTGTAACCGGAAACTGAAAGCAACAAGTCTTATCAATTTCAATCCATATTGGAAAACTAAAATCATCTATTATCCAAGCCATCAATTTTGAAAAAATAATGTGTGGATTATTCTCGCAAAAAATCGAGTTGATCGGATATCTGTAAGTTCCTCATTTACTGATCGTCCATTGTTTTCAAGACAAATCAAACACTTACCGATATCCGATTAACTTTATTGCTCGCAAGAATGATCTATACATTATTCTTTACAAAATAGACAGTTTGGATTTTAAGGTGGGGCCAAGTTTGCCCCCACATGCCTTCTTTAAGGTTTTTTGGTTATGGGTAAAAAGGTCCCTAATACCCTCCCACATGTGCTATGGTTTGTCAAGAATGCTAGCTACAAAACCTTACTCCAAACTTTTTGTGGGAATCCTGATTCCCTTTGACTTGAACCTACACCACATAATACAAAAAACTTGAACTCAATCTCAATGACTCCATTTATGCTCTAATAGAAAAAATCTCTCATGGTTAGAAGAAGTTGGCTAGGGCATTCATATTTTTTACAAAGCCAACATCTTTTGCATGTCATTAGTGTTCATTGTCAATGCATGCTCAGCATGCATGTTATTATGACGAATTTAGCACGGAAGAGGGAGAAAAGACATTAGTTAAAGAATGAAGGGGGGAAACAAGTTTTGCAATTGGGCCGTAAAACAAAGCAAATTAGCATGAAATTTTGGCATTTTAAGAGTATTTTCTAGTAAAGCACAAATAAGATTTCTTCTATTGCTTGATGAAATCTAGGAGGAAACTAAAGTTGTAGCATGAATAAGGTATTGAATGTTGGGTTGAGTAATGGGTTAACAAATTTTTCACTTTGCATGTCATTAGTGTTCATTGTCAATGCATGGTCAAGATGCATGTTAATATGACGAATTTAGCAAGGAAGAGGGAGAAAAGACATTATTTAAAGAATGAAGGGGGGAAACAAGTTTTGCAATTGGGCCGTAAAACAAAGCAAATTAGCATGAAATTTTGGCATTTTAAGAGTATTTTCTAGTAAAGCACAAATAAGATTTCTTTTATTGCTTGATGAAATCTAGGAGGAAACTAAAGTCGTAGCATGAGTAAGGTATTGAATGTTGGGTTGAGTAATGGGTTAACAAATGTTTCACCTCCTACTTTGACTACAACTGTAGATACTTTTATGTCCCGCCTTGTCCATTCTCCCTCTACCTTCTTCGTAGCATGACTTGTAGTAGTGTGAGATTAGGGATTTGATAGATGAAAAAGCTTGAAAGATTGATGAGAGCTTGTTCTTAACTATCTTCGTAGCTATTGGGGAGTCGTATTCTTGGATTTGGGATTTGGTTTCGCCGACAGGTTCTTTTCCTTCTCTTCGCCTATTCAACCATTGATTCCTCCTAGTTTCTCTTCCCTCAGTTTCTCTATTTGTCCAGCATAGGGATTGTGCATTTCAACGCATGGATGGATCGTTTCAGTCTAACGGCCGAAACATCTACATGAGGAGCAAGAAAACCGGCGTTCTAATACATATGGGTTATGGGTTTCTTGGGGTCTTCGGTGGAATCATTAGGCAAGTGCAGGAGCTTCACATGAGAAGCTGCTTCCATGGGAGGTTGAGGGAAAGCATCCAAATTAGCCATACCAACTTCGTTTATCTCCCAATTCTTAAACAAAAACCAGTCCCCTCCTTGTCAATGTATTTTCAAAACCAGCATTCAACATTCTACCAAACTCCAACAGTATGGGAACTGACTTGGTTCGTGACGGCATCTTGGAAGATGTCCGTGAAAATCGAATGGTGGCTAGCGATGTGCTCACGAAATTTCCGCTGTCGGGCGGTAAGAGCTTGCGCTTTTGAAAATTCCTCCAAGAACCGATTTACGACCCGAGTCCAGATTTGTCAATCTACGACGCCAAAAAAGTTGTCTTCTACAATTTCTCATCTCGCCTCTTCTTTTGCAAGGAATAGCTGTGCAACCTAACACACAAATTTAATGAGATCAAACTGATGAGTACGACATTGTTCGATACGGTCATAAATCTGGCCCGGGTAATCCTGTTGCAAATATCGGTAATTGGACGGATTAGATTCTACTTAATAAGAGAAATTCAGAATAAGGGTATGCCTGGAGGTAGCTTGAGATCAGAAACTTGTTCTACGAGAAGATATCTGTGAAGTTGTGGAGGAAGAAAACCAGCGTGAAAAATATGAGGTGTTAGGGCTCCCCCTTCTCATTTCACTGTATATATATATGGACACAAAGGTACATGTACAATAATACCCCTAGGAAGAAATAAAACAAACAAATAAATCCCTAACTTAACACTCCCCCTCAAGTTGGTGCAAAGATATCTATCAAGCCCAACTTGAACACAATGGGGTGAAAACTTCTACTACTAAGACCCTTAGTAAATACATAAGCTACCTGGTCTTCTGATCTCACAAAAGGCATGCAAATTAAACCGTTGCTCAACTTCTCTTTGATGATGTGCCTGTCAATTTCAATATGCTTCGTTCGATCATGTTGGACAGGATTATGGGCAATGTTTATGGCAACCTTATTATCATAATAGAGCTTCATAGGACCAGCATCAGGGAATCCCAAATCACGTAAAAAGGTTTGGAGCCATAAAAGTTCGCAAACACCATGAGCCATTGCTCTGTATTCAGCCTCTGCACTGGATCTAGCCACCACCGACTGCTTCTTACTCCTCCAAGTAATCAAATTTCCTCCAAGAAAGGTGCAATAACCAGAGGTAGATCTTCTATCATTAATAGAACCTGCCCAATCTGCATTGGTGAAGGCTTCCAATTTCAAGTGACCATGATTGGAGAACAAAATTCCTTTACCTGGGGAAGATTTGAGATACCTCAAGATGCGATAAACTGCATCAAGATGCACAGTACGAGGTTCATGCATAAACTGGCTGACAACTCCCACAGCATAGGAAATATCTGGTCTGGTGTAAGATAAGTATATCAGGCGACCCACAAGTCTCTTATATCTCTCCCTATCTGTATGCTCTCCCGCATTGCTACCAAGATGATGATTGGCTTCAATGGGAGAGTCGGCTGGCTTACATCCCAACACACCAGTTTCTTCTAAGAGATCAAGGATGTACTTCCTTTGAGAGGTAAAAATCCCTTTGTCAGATCTAGCCACCTCCATTCCAAGGAAGTACTTCATAGACCCCAAATCTTTAATCTCAAACTCTTGAGCAAGAAGAGCCTTAAGGCTAACAATCTCATCCACATCGTCACCTGTCATTATTATGCCATCCACATAAACGATAAGTATGGCAATCTTACCGTTACTCCTCTTGATAAACATAGTATGGTCAGCATGACTCTGCTTGTATCCAAATCTCAACATGGCTTTGAGAAACCTGTCAAACCATGCTCTGGGAGATTGCTTCAATCCATAGAGGGCCTTTTCAAGCTACACATCTTTCCTTCTGTTGCAAAAGAGGAAAAACCTGGTGGTATGTCCATGTACACTTCCTCCTCTAGGTCACCATGGAGAAATGCATTCTTCACATCAAACTGTTGAAGAGGCCAATCCAAAGTAGCAGCACAAGAGAGTAGGGTCCGAACATAGCTCATCTTGGCCACACGAGCAAATGTCTCCTCATAGTCAATACCATAGGTTTGAGTATAACCTTTAGCAACAAGCATGTCCTTATATCTCTCAACCATTCCATCTACCTTGTGCTTTACAGTGAACACCCATTTACATCCCACTTGTTTCTTTTCATTTGGAAGAGTCACTAATTCCCAGGTGTCATTCTTTTTCAAGGCTGTCATCTCCTCTACTATAGCTTCTTTCCACTCAGGTATTATGATAGTTTCTTTCCAATCCTGTGGGATAGATATAGAAGAAAGAGAAGAGACAAAAGCACGATACGAAGGAGATAAACGGGAATATGAAACAAACTGAGAAATAGGATGTTGGGTACAAGTTCTAACACCTTTTCTATGAGCAATAGGAGCATCAAGATCATCAACAACAGTAGGGAAATGATCATTACCAGATGAGTCAGCTGAAGAGTCAGGAACTGGAGTAGGTGATGAAGATTGGCAAAGTGGTACCGCACATGTAGGCTTGCCTTTTTTCCTTCGAGAAAAGGTCTGCAAATTTGGCCTATTCGGTCTTTCCCGAACATCATACTCCACTCTTTCTGTAGATAAAGGTTCTTTCTCCCCCTCACTATGACAAGGTAGGTAAGACCACGACTCAGGAGTATAATATGTCAACATCTCTTCCTATCTATCATTCTCCCCCTGAAGAGATGAAGTGGACAGAGGATAAAAGGATTCTGTTTCCCAAAAAGTGACATCCATGGAAACATATGTTTTGCGAGAGTGTGGGTCATAACATTTATAACCCTTCTGAGTAGGAGAATAGCCAAGAAAGATGCACTTAAGGGCTTAGGGATCAAGTTTACCACCAGGGTGCTTAGGAGCATGGACAAAACACACACCCCCAAAAACCTTGGGTGGAAGAGATGAGACCCGAGAACAGCCAGGGAGAAACTTAATAGGAGTTTGGAACTGAAGTACACTGGATGGCATGCGATTGATAAGAAAAGCTGCAGTAAGAATAGCTTCACCCAAAAAATGTTTAGGGACATTCATGGTAAACAAGAGTGAACGGGCTACCTCAACAAGATGACGATTCTTGAGTTCAACAACTCCATTTTGTTGTGGAGTACCAACACAAGAAGTCTGAAAAAGAATGCCAGTCATTCAGATATGCCCGAAAATTCCCATCAATATACTCAGTCCCATTGTCACTATGGAGCACTTTAATGTTAGCATCAAATTGAGTACGCACCATTTTGTGAAAAGATTGAAAGCACGAAAAAACTTCATTTTTTGCCTTAAGTATGTACACCCAAGTGACACGGGAATGACAATCAATAAAGGTAACAAACCAACGATAGCCTAAAAGAGAGGTAACGGGGGAGGGACCCCAAACATCAGAATGAATAACCATAAAAGGAGAATCACTTATTTGATTAACAGGAGCATAAAATGAACGTTTTCGTTTTGCCAGTTCACACGCTTCACAGAAAAACTTACTCCTAGTACAGTGCTTAACTAAACTAGGAAAAAGTTTTTCCAAAATCCCAAAAGATGGGTGGCCTAATCTACGGTGCCACTGATGCAGTAAAGGAAGAGTTGAGCCCACATCTACTTCAAGAGCTTGGCCACATGACATAGGTGGACTGACTGGATTAGGTGCAGGCTCCAAAAAGTATAGTCCTCCATAAGCTTTACCACTGCCAATCATTCTCCTCGTATCCAGTTCCTGAAAGACACAATGAATAGGAAAAAATGTCACTGAGCAGTTTAAAGAATGAGTAAGACTGCTAACAGAGAGAAGATTGGTGGAAAAACTTGGGACATGAAGTACTGAAGAAAGTGACATGGTTGGAGAATAATTTATAGAACCTTTCCCTGAAATCGAAGATAGGGATCCATCTGCTACTCTGACCTTATCCTTACCAGAACATGGAGAATAGGAGTCAAAGAAGGATGAACACCCTGTCATATGATCAGTAGCACTAGAATCTATTATCCAATGAAGTGAGGATGAACTAGTAAAGGCACTAGCCTGAATACCTGTGTGAGCAAAGTGGGAAGAAGTAGTGGAGGTAGAAGCTGTAGTAGATGGAGAGTCAAGCCTCGTCTTAAGACGCCTAAGAGTCTGTAGAGTCTGTAACTCCCCCTGAGAAAGGGCACCACCATGAGAACTATCTGAGGCTGAAGGATGTGACCGACCTCCACTAGAATCCGACAAGGTCTCCACAATAGACTCCGAGACATGTGCATGAGAACTTCGACCACCACCTCGACTACCACCCTGTCCTCAAGAGGGACGCCCATGGAGCTTCCAGCAAAACTCCCGGGTATGTCGAGTCTTGTGACAATAGTCACACTGAAGCAAATCACAACCATCAGGAACAATGCTCTGATACCATGTGAAGTTTTGGAGGAAGAAAACCAGCGTGAAAAATATGAGGTGTTAGGGCTCCCCCTTCTCATTTCACTGTATATATATATGGACATAGGTACATGTACAATAATACCCTTAGGAAGAAATAAAACAAACAAATAAACCCCAAACTTAACAATATCGCATGATGAATATAGGTGCTTTCTATTCCAAAATGCTTCTACTCGGTTGTGCCTTACATATGCATCGCAAATGAGCACAGGAGAAAAAAGAACAATAGGCTGTGGTATGGAAAGGTTTTGAGGGAAATCCTGGCACATTTACTCGATGTGCCTCCGAAGGTCCATTACATGTTTTGCAAGTAGTTCGACAACGACATAAAGACTAAGGCACTGCATGGTGGCAATGATGCCACAACTTAACTTCTTTTCCCTAATGGTTGGACATTAAATCCTTCGTAGCCATACGAACCGTGCCGTAAGAGCTTCATGGCATCACAACCACGATATAATGCCCTAGTCTTTATGTCGTCGTCTAACTCCTTGCAAAACATGTAATGGACCTTCGGAATATAGGTCTTTCTAGACCACAGCCTATTGTCCTTTTTTTGCCTATGCTCATTTGCGATGCACATGTAAGGTACAACCGAGGCAAAAGCGTTTTGGAAACAAAAAGACCTATATTCATGATGTGATATCTTCTCGTAGAGCAGGTTTCTGATCTCAAGCTACCTCCAGCCATAACCTAAAAATCGCTTACAAAGCAAAATCTAATCCGTCCAATCACCCATATTTGCAACAGGATTACTCAAACCAGATTTATGACAGTATCAAACAATGTCGTACTCATCAATTTGATCTCATTGAATTTGTGTGTTAGGTTGCACAGCTATTCCTTGGAAAGGAAGAGGGGAGGTGAGAAATTGTAGAAGGCAACTTTTTGGCTTTGTAGATTGACAAGTTTGGAGTCGGATTGTAAATCAGTTTCTAGAGGAGTTTCCAAAATGGCAAGCTCTTATTGCCCAACAGCGGGAATATCATGAGCACGTCGCTAACTATCTTGCGAATTTGGCAAACGTCTTCCAAGATGCCATCATGAACCGAGTCGGGTCCCACGCAGCTGGAGTTGGGTAAAGTGTTGAACGTGATTTTAAAAACACGCTGACAAGCTGCAGGGGGGCCGGTTTTTGTTTGAGAATTGGGAGAGAACCGAAGTTAGTGTGGCTAATCCAGATGCTTTCCCTAAACCACCCATATAAGCAATTTCTCATGTGGAGCTTCTGCACTTGCCTAATGATTCCACCAAAGACCCGAGAAACCTATCATCCAAGTGGATTACAGCGCCGGTTTTCTTGCTCATGACGTACATGTGTTCGGCCATTATATTGAAATGATCCATCCATCCGTTGAAAGACACACTCCCCCTATCGGAGAAGAAAACTTAGGGCAGAGAAACTAGAAGGAAACAATGGTTGAATACCTGAAGAGAAAGAAAAGAACTAAGCGGAGAAATTAAATCCTAAATCGAAGATCCCCAATAGCCACGAAGCTAGTTGGGAATCAGCTTTCCGTAACCTTCCAATTTTTTCCATCTGTCAAATCCCCAATCTAACACTACTCCAATTGCCTTAAAGAACGACGCCCTAAATTTAGGTTGAAGCCAGGCAAGTAAAGAAGAAACACAATTTGAGTCTAGAACAGAAGTAGCAGATAAATACACAATACCTGATAGACACGCACTCCGCCACTGGAACCATGCATTCGTTTGGACTTAGCTACATGTTATGCAACCAACCAAAAAATAAAAAACTTCCATTTTCTTGGAATCAATTCTTCATGACTGTATGACTAGAGGCTCAATTGAGGAGTTTTAGAACGGCATTTTGCCCCAAATAGAAGTAGTGAAACAATTGCACATAAAGTGATTGATACTAATTTGTGGCATAAAAGTATCCTAATTTGGCTATACAGTGGTTGATACTATTAAACAATCCATATTATACCAAGTTTCATCATAATATTTTACTTACTTCAAACAAACCACAATGAAGTAACATTATACTCTGGAAGTATGAAATAAGTTTTTTGGGTAAACCTACCTTTGCCAGCCCCGTTTGCCTAGACCTCCTTGATTGAGACTTTTGCGATAGAGCCCTTGGAAAACGTGGAATTCCATCATAAAAATCATCATCGCTGCTTCCGTAACCCGTCGAGCCAATCTCGGGAAACAAACTGGGTTCTTTTAATTGCTTCCATTCTTCTGGTTGCTTCTCCACACTTTTACGTCCTTGTGAAGGACTACCATTACTCTGCGTATTTGATTTATTCTCATTTGCTGAGTTTAATCCGAAGTCATTTGGTTGATAAACGGTACGACCAGCTCCGTAATAATTGTAAGGACCATTGGAATCTGAGAACCTGTTGCGCGGAGTGGAGCTTTTCGAACTGCGTGCTCCCATTGTGCTCGCAACAGCCGTTTTCAATTCACATTCAAGGTCCGCATATAAGCTTGAGTCACCACGTTGTTGAGTACAAAAGACAAAAGTTGACCCAATTGGTTTTAGCAAGTGGAACTGCAAGCCACCCTTAAATTTGGTATTCTGCTGCTTCCAGTAGAAGTCAACAATAGGGTTGCAGCCTACCACTGTGATATGAAGAAGAAAAAAAAACACAGCCCATCAACAAGAAGCAGGATATGAATGTAGCAGTAATAACAAGGAAACATAGAAGAGTCCCAGTCAGAGGGAAAGGACCCCAATTGGCTAAAATAGAGGGCAACATAACCTCTGAACTTCAAATGGAAATACATACACGTTAGAAATACAACTGTCTCCCAAATTTTACTTGACACATACTCAACAAGCATGCAATTGAGGTATTGTTTCTGGCCACAAAATTCAGTCTTTCATTAGCGCCACTTGCTACTTTTGAATGAAAAAAAGGCAATAAAAAAAATATTCTGTTGATCGAGGAAGCAATTAGCTGCGCCAAGTAATAATACCTAAGTACTTTTCAAAGAAAAAGAGAATTAAACAAAAAGGAAAGGAAAACATGGCAAAGGTACGGAGTAGTAAAACTTCGAATATACAAGTCGTGCGTGCATATTATAAGACTCTAGGAGCGGGTATTCCCCAGTCGAGACCTTTAGCCCTTCCAACTCTTCTCTAGGTGGATGGCGAAGATGCTGTTTGAATATCAGATTATGTGTGTACTCCGTGTCTGTATGTAGTTGATGTAAATTACATTTGTCTTGAAATATCAATTAGGCAACTAGATCACGAAATTAAAGCCATTCCGTATAGAATTCGTGAAAAGACACCAAGCAGTATTATCTAATAAGGGGAAATTAAGCACAGCAGCTGAGTTGAGGGAAGAAAACAGTAGGTCGAAGGCAAAACTGTACACATACGTACATACACATGTAGTCTATAGATGCAGATGTATGAGGAAAAGGAGATACTAGAATACTCACAGAGACAGATTGAGAGAGGAGCAAGAAAAGGATATGGAAGTGGTCCGAGATTCTAATTGGGACGCCGGTAGCTGAACACTAGCGAAGGGAAAAGGAAAGAGTTTTCTGTGTTAGAGATGAGAAACTTGGTCAGAGACGGAGACTCGGTAAGAAAAAAGGGAACGGAAAGAAAGTCAAATGCCGCCACCAATTATCAAACCCCCGCTAAAAAAAAAGGAAAAATTATCTAGTAGTGGGAAGTAGGAACCAGGTCTCCCCCCAAACATTTTACTACTGCCCAATAGCTTCTAGAAATCACAGCCCAGCACGTCGCTGACTCTTTTTTTTTTTTCATTCGTCATTCTTAATCTATTACATGGGAGGAGGAGGGAATGAGACTCGATCCCAAAATACAGTGTGGGGCATCTAAGAGCTCTACCGAATGAGCTAGCCACCACTTGCAAACAAAAGCGGCCGCGTGGCTCACTCTTAGTGGGTTTTTTTTTGGGTATTTATTTTATTTTTAGTCTTTTTTTTATTTTTTTATTTAGTTTTCCGTTGTTTTTTTATTAACCATTCGAGTCATATCGACAAGGGGACTCATTCAACACACATTGGTATGAGATATTAAGATTCGCACACTTCATGGCGAGTTTCCAACTCCAAGAGCAACAAATGATTTCTCCATTATATAGAGGTGTTTGCAGTTTGCACTGTCTTAATATATTTTCTTCCTTTTTATTTTGTTGATTATTTTATTTTTATTTGCACACTTAATTATTAAACTCGTCGTGATAAGAGAAATAAAAAAAAAGTAAAAACATAACAATTGCGTATTACTTGGCTCATTCATATACTATCCAATTTTGATCTTGGGCGTATGCTCAGCTTGAGTTTGAGCCTGAACTGTCTAAGTTAAATTCAAGAAAAGTTTGAGTTCAAACTTCCCTATTTTTTTATTTTTTATTTTACTAAAATAAGCTTAAAGACCTTAAGGTTTGTTTGGAATCTAAGGAGAGAGAAAAAAAAGGGACGTAAATTTTTTCCTCCTTGTTTGGTTTGAGAATAAATAAGAAATAAAATGACAAATGAAAGAATACACTATTTTTCAATTCTTTTTTCTTTCTTTTCTTTTCCTCTCCTGTCTTTTTTTTTTTTTTTAAATCGTTAGCAACTTTTGTCGAATGGGTCTGCATTAAATTATCCGAGCATCAATTATTCAGTAGTAAAATACTCCTCCAAAAACCTATGGAGTAGTTTCAAAAACCTATGTGGGTTGCGTCCACATTCCTTGATGTTATCGTTTTGACATATTCTGCCCAAAATGCATTAATAAGATGCGTGACCCCCATAATTGGCGAAAAGGCCCAGATTTTGCATGGTCGAATGAAAACGGGCTTTTGATCAGATCAAGGGCCAATTACGGCCGGTATAGTAAGAACAGTGTAATTCCCACAAACTCCAGCCCAAACCCGAACAATTACTGTTCAGGATAAAAAAAATTATACACGTCAATTTGTTCCCAAAATACCCTGACACAACATTAGCTCCTCCGATTTCTACGCTCCATCATCCTCTACCTGAAAAATCCCAAATCGGCGACGACGTCTTCTAGGCGGAGGACGACAAAGGCTCGAGCGAAGGTGGGTGGAATTGGTGATCGACGTACAAAGGATCGCACGCCTGCTATTCTAGGGTTTCAATGGTTGCTTGAAAAGCCCTAGCTGCTTCTGTTGAGGTTTGATTTCCTTGCTTTTGTAATTGAAATGGCCATTTCAGATTCATTGTGGGTTGTGGCACACTTAATTTCTCATACACAACGATTTGTAGGTCGGCAAAATGGTATGACAACGGTTAATTAGAGGTTTTCAGTCACAGACTCATAGCATTGTACCTACATTTGTTTGAGGAGAAATAGAGATACAAAATTGAGAACACTAGTCTCCATTGATCTAGTTACTAGTTTGTTTGGCGTTTCCAACTTGACTGGCTCATAGGCATGTGGCATTGCAATTGTTTGTGTTGAAGGTCAATGCATTCACATTTCACTACTACAATTAAAGCATGAATTGAGATGTTGGTGGGACTTTGCTTCGTAGCTCACACTTACTTGTTTCTTATTTCATTTCTTCATGACGTGGCCTTTTTATTTTAGTCCAGAATAAACTAAAGTCTCACTTGTACAAAAAAAAATTGTTCTAGATAATTGATTCGTACGTTGAGGTGCTGGTGAGAAAGCAGAATATGGAGCCCTCATATGCGCTTCTCACACCAAGTGGGACCTGCTACGTCTTCTGATATGTTTATTAGGTCTAGATGATTTCCTATGATTATTCTTAGCACAATCAATACATTTCAAAGGCTGAAACAAATCTACTGTTTTCATAGCAAATGATCTCAGATGCAGATGACAAGAAGGTGAAGCGAATCTTCGACAAGGCAATGAAGGAAAATAAAGCAAGAATGAGCAAATATCTGTTGTTCCCCATCTACCATTCACAACATTAGACACTCTTGGTGCTGGACCAAACAGAAGGCACATGGAAATTTTACAACTCCTTAATGCCGAGAATACATGGGCGGGATTTCCACTGTGAAGAGGCTGCACGTATGGTAAGAAAAGTCTTTTTATGATGATTGTACTTTACCAGATTTTGAAAATAATATAAAGCTCACTAAATTCAACAACTGTCAAAAAATACTTGCAGCAAAAGCGTATCAATGCATATCTGAGAAATGAAAATGAAAACCTCAAAGACAACATTACCAAGGTCAAGAATTCGCCTCAGCAAAGTGCAGATTCATAAGTCTTTAGAACCGACTTGCTTTCATTCTATTGTCAAACCTAGAGTTTTGGATAGTTTTAGACATTCCTCTTAATACAAGCTATACTTGGTTTGCAGCCTAGACTGTGGAGTGCTGGTTTGCTACATCATACGCCAATATGTGAAGAATGAGCAGGTTGAAGAATCAATTTCTAAAGAGCAATGCAACGACCTCAGAGCAGAAATCTTAAATACATTCCTCACCAATAACATTGGAACAAATTAGAAAGAGAACATCCTTGACTGGTGCTTTTTTGTGATTATGATTTTTAAATTAGCTTGGATGGCACTTAGTCACCATATACCGATCTTTAGTCACTATTAAGCTCATACATTGTACAAACGTGTAGAAATGCTTTTGGGCAGTTATGCTTATTCTTGAAAGCCGTCGAGTTTTTATCTTAATCTTATTATCTTAGTCTTCTTGTGTATTGGCTGCTGCTGTTATTTTTGGTTTTGGTATGCTCCTGGTCGGGTTGCTTTGCTACTTCATTTGAAGATGTTCATCTGCTAGTCTGGGATGTTTCATCTGCTGCAGTTTTTTTTGGTTTCATCTAGTGTTATTTTTTTTAGCTGGTTGTCCTTGGCATCGCCAGTGCTGGTTATTGCTCCAAATACTGATGATGGTTTGTTGGTTATTGCTCCAAATACCGCTGCTACTTTGCAACTTCATTTGATAGGATTGTTTACCTATCAACAATCCTATCAAATGGCAGATTCGATGGATATGTTATTTGGGGTACTTCTAAATTAGTCTAGCTACTGTTGTTACCGGCTGGACAATGTTTTTCTTTGCCTCATTAAAATGGCAGATTCGATGGATGTGTGTGAATAGCTATATTATAATTTGTTGCAGTTGAATGAATGGTTGAATTTCTTGAACTCCACTGGGACTTAATATTGGTGATCTCCTTGATCATTTATTTGAAAGTGTTTCCATTGACATGGTCTTGCGCACGAGTGCAGTGAGGAAGAAAATTAAAGCCATTCTTATGTTGTAATTGTAAGAGGGGAAAAACTCACAAAGTTATTTCCTTGCTCTTATGAGATCAAATCCTCTTCTGATGGAGCGATTCCGATCCTGCAGCACCAGCAAACCGTCAGAGCACCCCTGCCTCTTGGCGGCAAGGGCCCTCCGATGGCTAAGTTAGTATAGACGAACTGGAGGATGGCCAAAATGAGTGTGTAGTATGAGAGTAGGTTAAAGCATACCATTAGTATTTAGGAGTCATGTTCTTATATAGGCGATTCGTTTGCCTTTGCATTCCTTGTGGAACTCTTCTCTGCATGGAATCCTTCCGAGGTTAGGATTCTTCCTTATTGGGCAGCGTAGCCTGCGTGATTCTGAATCCTTATTTGATAAGGATTCTTGCCAAGATGGCCGCATACTGCTCGTTCGGAGCTTTACCCTACATGGGAGTTCGCTCTTTGTTTAGTAAGTTGACCGGCTTTCCATCTCTGAGTAAGATTGTGCTTATCTTTGTAAGCTTATCTGATTCGGGGAATATCCCTGAATATTCTCTTCTTTCCTTATCTTCGCAAGGAAAGTATTTTGCTAGGGTTTATCTCGTATTGGGCCGCTCTACTTGCGTCGTCCGACGAGCGGGCCGATATGGTTTATTACTGAAATATGGGCGTGGTGGTCGTCGGAGCGCCGTTCCATACTAGCTTTCCTTATGCATGTCACGTGGTAAACCCTGACGATCTAATCTGCTCGTCACCTGTGTTTATTGGAAAATACCCCTCACAATTGCTCCCCAGCTTTTGGTCGTCCATGCACGTTCACGCATAACGAGCAGAAGCTTATAGACGAGCAGTTACTGCTATGCTTATCCTTTCGTACCGTCGTTACGCCTCGTTCCGATGTGTTTGCCATGTGTCAGCTGCCGCGCAGACCCTCCAAGCGATAAGTCTGCGTCTACAGGCGTGAGCGTAACTTCCAAGGCGCCTTTCCGTCATCCGGGTGGTTCGAATCATTGCACCTTTTTAATTACCGATTTGACATTACCTCACCTTTTCGTGGAAAGGCGTGGGGAATCTAAACGCTGTCGTTTTAGATGATGTCAGCAAGTACCAGTTTGAATTTTGAGAGGGTATTAGACGTTTCTTTGACCCTCCTTTTTTCCATATTTGTGTTTGCTCTGTGAGATTTATCTAGAACGCCATTGCCATCGTGTTCCTTGAGTTGCCCCCTCTACTGACTTCCCCTTCCGCCGGAAAACTCCTTTCCCGGCCGTCCTTGGTTGTCTGTAAGTTTCCTGCAACCTTTTCCCGTTCTCCTTGCACAGTCGTTTTAGGGCTTTCTTATTTTCTTGTACCTGCATCGTTTCCTATCATGGGTAGATTTAGGAGTCTTTGTGATAATGAGGCCCACATGGGGGCCTTTCGCCGCTGCTACGGGGTTCCTGACGACGTTAATCTAGCCTTGGCCCCTCCTGGCGCTGATACCCATGACCAGACCGAGGGTAGGGTTCACGTCCCCTTGTTAGCCGTCGTAGAAGGCGGCGTTAGGTTTCCCCTGCACCCCTTGTTGGTGGAGATCTGCAGCATCTGTCGCCTTACCCCTCTCCAACTCTGCCCCAACTTCTACCGTGTGGTCATGGGAGTGGTGGCCCTGAACAAACTCCTAGGCACAAACCTGGGTTGGTACGATATCCGTCGCCTTTACAGCGTCTGCCCCACCACCCATGGGACTTATTATCTCAAGGTCCGGGACAAGGAGCGTCGTCTTGTGACCGATCTTCCCAATTCCTGTCGTGGGGAGAATGATGACTTCTTGATTGTGACTGGAAATTTCTTGCCCCAGGACGATGGTGGCGACATTGTGGGGCCTCCGTGTCCCCACTCCTTTGGGCGTACACGTCGGTTCTTTTTCTTTTTGCCCTTTGTCCGTTACTTCACTTTAGCAATCTCTACCTAGTTGCTCATTACGTTTGCTATTTCTGTTTCTACAGCGGAGAATATTAACGAGGGTCATTTGGTGGTACACGACGGTGTCCATCTTCGTGATATTGAGAGAGCACTTAAATTTCCAGGCATCAGGGGGATTGACCCGGAAGGGCTAGGCAGGGCCTCACATATCTTGTTGAAATACAACCCCTCCTACCGTGGTGGTGTCCGTACAAGTGAGGCTTCTACTTCTGCTAGGAATCTGCGTAGAGGAAGAGGTCGTATTGGGGTAAGACGTTCTCCCATACAGAGGTTTTTCCTTCGTACTCAGATTATCCATGCTTCGCGTACAAACAGTTATCTTGGATTTGACTTATCTTGTAAAAATGTTCAGAGTGATTTGTCTGGAGAGAGTACTAGCAGTGTTCCTGTGAGAGACCCACCCCCTGTTTTAGCCATGCCGAGAGTTGTGCCTGATTTTTCTGACTTCATATCCCTTGATGATGATGAATCCCCCGTCCAGTTTCTTGACCCCTTAGGAGCTTCTTCTTCTGCTCATCCCCCCTCTCCCCTGCCTCCCCCTCCAGAGCAAAGAGAAACTGACGTTTCTCTGGAGAAGAGGCCCAGAGAGGAGCCGGTTTCTGCCCCAAACCCCCCTCAGCAGTGTCGCCGTACGACCAGGAGTTCTTCGGTTCCGCCACCTACTCCACCCCCTGAGCCAGAACCTGAGTCTGAAATGGCAGTGTGGAACCCTCCTCTACGTCGTGGCACCCTGCCCGTCCTTGCTACTGACAGCTGTGATAATGCTGAGGTTGCTTTGGCCGTTGGACGAGCTGTTTTGCTCCCTGGGGATGTTGAGAGAGAGGTTGGGTCCAGTTACCTCAAGCTCCTGAAAGATGGCTTCCAACACCACATCAAGGTATGTCTTATGCTGCTTGCTCTTTTGTTATGGCGCTTTCTGTCTAGACCCATCTTGCCTAACTGATATGTGAACTTGTTCGAAATGACTTGCAGTCTATGCAACTTTTGTATGTTGCTTGTGACCGTGCTGCCAAGGACAATAGGTCCATCACTAGTGCCAATATGCAGCTGAAAACTGAGAATGACGAGCTGAAGGTTAGTGCCAACCGCCTTATCAATGCCAACCATTTGATGACTGCTGAAAATGAGAGGATGAAGGAAGAGCTGACTTTGTTGAAGCGTCGCGTGGGTGAATCTGATCGCAACTTTAGTGAAGCCATGACCAGACTTGGGCTCTTGGAGACAGAGCTGTCGAATGCTCAGAGGAGCAAGGCAAATGTGGAGGCTGAATTGGTTGTTGCTCAGGCATCCTGTGACCAAGCCTATAATCAAGGGGTGAATGATACGAAGGTAAAGTTCAAGGCTCAGATGCCGCAATTTGAAGAACTGTTTTTTGGTAGAGGGTGGAAGGCATGCTTGACGAAACAGGACTTTGACAGACGAGATACCATCTGGACCGAGATTGAATACCCCAGATGTAGGGACGTTGCTCCCCAGAGTGCTGCTGTGCCAAGCCAGAGTGCAGTCGTTGACCTTAGCCAGAAGGAAGCTAGTGGCAATACATCCGTCCCTGTCGAGCAGCGGGCTGGGCTCCCCTCCTCTGGTGTTGTTGGAGAATCAGGTAACATTTCTGCCACTGAGGTCCATGAGGTCCAGTGAAGAGGCCTTGTGCCTGTTTGATCAGTTTTAATCATGACTCTTTGACATTTCTTGACTTCTGACTTGTTTAACACAATTTTTGGGTCCCATGCCCTGTGTGGCTATTTGGACAAGCTGACCCTGCGTGGTCTTATTTTTGGAACTACGATAATTACACCCTTCGTGGTGTTAGGTGGGCTGGAGTCTGTGTTGCCCGTTGACATGACTTTGGGGATTTTGTTTTACATTAACTATGAATGTTCTGGTTGCATCTGTCTATGCAGCAGCCGTTGAGCGATCTGTGTACAAGTATGACGGGTGCAAGCTTGAGTCTTGCATTTCTGAGGTGTGCGCTAGGCGCTCCTGCATAAAAAACTACATAGGACGAATATTGTATAAGTTTTTGGGACCCAAATGGTCCTGCATTTGATCAATTAAGATAGTGGCTTTGGAACCTAGGTGTTCCTTTACATAGTCGGAAAAAAGACGAACACCTTGGAATCTAGAGATCCCTGCACGTTGTCAGAAGTAGGGCAAATACTTTGGAACCTAGATGTTCCTGTACTAGGTCGTGAATTGATCATGATGAATATTTTGGAACCTAGATGTTCCTGCAATTTTGTTTAAACACTTGAATGTCATAAGTTGTGTCTTAACCTTGGACAAATATGGGCGAGGCCATAAGCGGGCTTTAGGCATATTCGCGCCTAGTTATGGACAAGGCCATGAGTGTTTTGTTTTTAAGGCATATTCGCGCCTAACCATGGACGAGGCCACGGGTTGCAATATTCGCTGCAAGGTCTAGGCATGTTCACGCCTAACCATGGACAATTTTTAGGCATATTCGCGCCTAACCGTGGACGAGGCCACGGGTTGCAATATTCGCTGCAAGGTCTAGGCATGTTCACGCCTAACCATGGACAATTTTTAGGCATATTCGCGCCTAACCGTGGACGAGGCCACGGGGTGCAATATTCGCTGCGAGGTCTAGGCATGTTCACGCCTAACCATGGACAATTTTTAGGCATATTCGCGCCTAACCGTGGACGAGGCCACGGGGTGCAATATTCGCTGCGAGGTCTAGGCATGTTCGCGCCTAACCATGGACAATTTTTAGGCATATTCGCGCCTACTCATGGACGAGGCCATGGACGAGCTTGAGGCATATTCGCGCCTATTCGTGGACGAGGCCATGGACGAGCTTGAGTTGTATTATAATAGACTGAGTGCGTCATGCTCCCCAATATGGGGTTTTACTTGTTTGGTCAAAGCCCATATTTATGCACAAATTTGCTAGGCAATAAGTAGATGATTTTATTTGCAATCATGATAGTCTTTCTACTTTATTCTAGAATGAAGGAAAGAAAGAAAGAAGAAAAAATGATGGATTTTGCCTTTCAGGGCATTATTCGGGCAAAACTCCACAAGAAAAAACGTACTCTGCCTTTCAGGGCATTATTCAAAGGAAAAAGAATAAACTTTAAGGGAAAAATTTCATAAGATTCTGGATATTCCAAGGGCGGGGAACTGGATTCCCGTCTAGATCTGCCAACCTGTAAGCTCCGACCCCTGCCAAGCCAACCACTTTGTAGGGCCCTTCCCAGTTTGGCCCAAGCTTTCCGTCCGACGCTTTTTTGGTATTCCCTACCACTTTTCTCATCACGAGGTCCCCTACTCCAAATTCGCGGGGGTGGACCTTCTTGTTATAAGTCCTGCAAAGTTGTTGTTGGTAGGCTGCCAGTGTAACTAGGGCTTTTTCTCGTCGCTCTTCTGCGAGATCCAAATTTGTTGTCAAAGCTTGGTTGTTCCCACTAGATTCTACCAGAGCCGTTCTATTCGTTGGTAGCCCCACTTCGATCGGAATTACGGCCTCAGTTCCATAAGCCAGAGAGTATGGGGTTTCTCCCGTTGAACGTCTTGGTGTGGTTCTGAACGCCCATAGCACTATTGGGAGTTCGTCGGGCCAACATCCCTTCTTTTTCTCCAGTCTTCGCTTGATTCCTTTGAGGATTGTTTTGTTGGAGGCCTCCGCTTGTCCATTACTTTGAGGGTATGATGGTGTTGAGTAGTAGTTCCGTATCCCATGCTGAGTACAGAAAGCTTCAAACTTTGGCCCGAATTGTGCCCCGTTGTCGGAAATTATGCAGTAGGGCACCCCAAACCTGGTTATGATGTTCTGCCAAACAAATTTCTCCACATTACCCTCGGTAATTTTGGCCAACGGTTCTGCTTCAATCCATTTAGTGAAGTAATCTGTCCCCATCAATAAGAACTTCCTCTTGCCCGTCGCCATGGGCAGGGGCCCTATGATGTCGAGCCCCCATTGAGCGAACGGCCACGGGCTAGTGAGCGGTTGCAGGTCTTCCGCCGGCGTCCGGATTATCGGTTTGAACTGCTGGCACTTTTCGCAGCTTCTGACGAACACCTTCGCGTCTTCTTGCATGTACGGCCACCAATACCCCTGGGTTATTGCCCTGTGCGCTATTGATCTCCCACCCGCATGTCCGCCGCACGTCCCGGCATGTATCTCGTGTAAGAACTTTTGCACTAATGCGGGGTGGACACATAGCAAGTAAGGGCCGTGATATGATTTCTTGTACAACTTTCCCTGGGGCGAGAACCAGAAACGAGCTGACTTCAATTTAATTTTATAGGCTTCGTTTTTATCCTCTGGAAGGATTTCGTCCTTGAGGTAAGCGACGATCGGATCCATCCAGCTTGGTCCCAGGTTTGCGTCCATGTTGGTTTCTGCTTCCTTCCCGATGCTGGGACGGGCTAGGTATTCGACCGCCACAGTTCGCTTGTACTCTGTTGGTAGTGCCGAGGCCAAGCAGGCCAACGAGTCCGCATGAGCGTTTTGTCCTGAAGTGATTTGCTCTATTTTTGCTTCCTCAAAGTCTGTTATCAGATCCTGTATGGCTTTTGCGTAGGCCGCCATCTTTTCGTTCCTTAGAGCGTACTCACCACTTAGCTGATTTACGACGAGCTGCGAGTTGCAAAAGATCTTTATCTTCTTGACCCCAAGGGTCCTTGCACTTTTGAGCCCAATTAGGAGGGCCTCGTACTCGCCACGTTGTTCGTTGCGCGCGAAGCCCAAACGAACGGATTGTTCGAGCATCGACGCTCAGAGCGAACAAAGACTATCCCCGCCCGAGCCTTTGTTGCATGTTGATCCATCAACGAATAAGTGCCGACTTTTCAAGATGCACTTTGATTGCCACCTTGAGGGCTCGGTTCATATTCGCGAACCACGGGGCTCAACCTCCATCGGGTAAACTCGGCTACGAATTAAATCGCCAAAGACTCGGCCCTTGATGGCCGTTCTTGGTTGGAAATCGATATCGCATCGACCGAGCTCTACCGACCAAGTGGAGATTCTCCCAGAGTAGAAGATTCTCAAGCAAAGTGCCTTTAAGGGAAACTCGGTGTATACGGTGATGGGGTGTTCCAGAAATAGTGCGGCGGCTTTTCTCGAGGCCATGATTAAAGCTTTGACGAGCTTTTCCATGGGGAGGTATATCAGTATGTGCGTCCGGAGAGTTTCACTTACGAAGTAGACGGGTTTTTGCTCCGTGCCCTCTACTCGGAGGAGAGCGCACCGATTGCATGCTTTGAGACGGCCGGGGTAAAGGATCAGCCGTTCTCCTTTTTCTGGTTTTGATAGCAGCAAGGGAGTCCCGAGATATTTCTTGAGGTCCTGGAAAGCTTCCTCTTGTTTTGGTCCCCATTCATATCCTTTCCTTTTCTTCAACAACTGGAAAAAAGGCCTACATCATCCGTCCGACGAGCGACCGATGAACTGTTTAATCTTTCGCCGCCATGCCGCGCCTTCGCACTTCCTTGGTAGTCTTTGGGCTCTCAAGCCTTTGGAGGGTCAGTAATTTGATCCGGATTGGCCTCTATGCCACGCTCCGTGACCAAATGGCCAGAATTTTCCGAACTCACACCAAATGCACATTTTGAAGCATTTAATTTTAATTGAAATTGTCGCAAAATATCAAAAGTTACCTTTAAATTGGTTATATGGTCGGCTTTCTCTTTGCTTTTCACCACCATGTCGTCTATGTAGACCTCCATAGTCTTCCCGAGCAAGTCTTTGAACATGAGCGTTGCAAGTCTTTGGTAGGTAGCCCCAGCGTTTCTGAGGCCGAAGGGCATGACCTTGTAGCAATACAGTCCTCGTGGAGTAATAAATGACGTCTTCTCTTCGTCTCGGTCCGTACATTGCTATCTGGTGGTATCCCCTGTAAGCATCCAAGAAACTCATCCGTTCATACCCAGAAGTTGCGTCAACAAGTTGATCGATTCTCGGCAGAGGAAAACTGTCCTTGGGGCAGGCCTTATTTAGACTGGTGAAGTCGACGCACACTCTCCACTTCCCGTTCTTCTTCTTGACGACGACCGTATTAGACAGCCATTCGGGATAATTCACTTCCCTGATTGCTTTGGCTTCTAAAAGTCGGTCAACCTCTTCGTTGACTGCTTCGGCATGCTGAGGAGCTGACCTTCTGGATTTCTGGACCACTGGCTTATGCTGGGGGTCCACGTTCAAATGATGACAAATTATACTGGGATCGATGCCTGGCATCTCTTGAGGAGTCCATGCAAACACGTCGACGTGCTGCTTGAGGAAGTGTACGAGCTCTTCTTCCTCCTTTTTATCAAGTTTTTCTCCTATCAGGAAGTACCTTTCGGATCCCCGTCAAGGCGTTTGAACCTTTTTCAATCCTTCCACAGTTCTCAGGGCTGGATTCCCTCCCACGTCTTCTAATGTAGATTGATCGGATACTTCGACGGACTGGACGAGGTGTGCCTTGGGGGCTCTATTGATCGTAGAGACTAGGCACTGATTTGCAACTTTCTGATTTCCCCTGATGTGCTCAATGCCCTCTGCCCCCGGGAATTTTATCATCTGATGGTAAGTTGATGAAATTGCCTTCATTCTGTGCAGCCATGTCCTACCAATGATGGCGTTGTAAGAAGATGGGACATCGACAACCAGGAACTCCGTTTTCAATACAAATGCACTCGCGCAGACGGGCAGCGTTATTTTTCCCATAGGCCAGACCGGCTGTGACCCGAATCCGATCAGAGGGGTTTGACTTTTTTCTAAGTTTGTTCTGAGCAGCTCCATTTTCTTAAAGGTGCCATAATACAGAATCTCGGTGCAGCTTCCTTGGTCCACCAGTATTTTCTCGACATCGTATTCCCCTAGGCGTAGGGTGATGACCAGAGCGTCATTGTGTGGCAGTGCTACTCCCTCTAGATCCACGTCCGTGAATGTGATTGACCGTGATTCGCAGTCTTCCTCCCTGGGTCTCTTCATCCCCAACTTGTACACGTGCTTTGCATGCTCGTTCTGCCTCTGAACGTACCTGATTTCACCCTCGGTGTATGGGGTGGCATGGCCCTGAATCATTTGGATCAGACCCTTGGGTTTTGCTAAACAATCTACTTCCTCGACGGGGTTTAGTTGGTCCTTCTTCCCTCCAGCCACATACTCGTCAAGGAGGCCCTCAGCTGCTTTCTCATCCAAGAATTTCTTATACTCGAAACAGTCCTCTGTCATGTGCCCCCAGTCCCCGTGATAACTGCACTTCTTGTTTGTTGCTCTCCGCCTTTCAGGATTTCCCGTCATCTTTGGCGGATCGCGAAACCACGCCTTATCTCTGAGTTTGTACAACATCTTGTAAATCGGTACATTGAATACTGTGTAAATGCTGTGGAAAGAACGGGTCTCCACAGCAGCCCTATCCCTTCGCCCAGACGAACTGTCCCTCCTGCTGGTTGAATATTCCTTCTTATAACCTCTTTGTTCCGTTGTCTTCTTCTCAGGGGTGACAGGTCGTCCTGCATTCTCTTTCTTGCTTTCTCGCGCACGATCGTCCTCGACGAGCGCATGCTGCTCGATTCGTTGCATGAGTTTTGCCACTGTTCTGACTGGGTTCATTGTCAAGGACTTCCTCAGATCTGAGCTAACAGGCAAGCTCGTCTTGAAAGTCGCTATAGCGTATTCCTCGCTGCAGTCTTCAATTTCATTAAAAGTTTCCCAATACCTTTTGGAATACTTTCTCAAACTTTCCCCCTCTCTCTGGCCCATGGCGGTCAGGATGTCGAAAGTTTTTGGTGCTGCTCGACTTGTCAAGAATCGGGCCGTGAACTCCTCAGTTTTTGGTGCCAACTTGTGATGATACCAGCTCAGCGCCACTTTTCCCAGACTTGACGGAAACATTTTACACATCAGGGCGTCATCCCTTGCATGCATAAACATCACTTGCTGGTAGTGCTGAATGTGTATTACTGGATCATCTGTAGTGTCGTACAGCACGAACGGATTGTGCTTTATCCTGGCGGGTGGATCTGCCCGTTGGATCCATTTAGCTCACAAAAACTCACAAAGTTATTTCCTTGCTCTTATGAGATCAAATCCTCTTTTGATGGAGCGATTCCGATCCTGCAGCACCAGCAAACCGTCAGAGCACCCCTGCCTCTTGGCGGCAAGGGCCCTCCGATGGCTAAGTTAGTATAGACGAACTGGAGGATGGCCAAAATGAGTGTGTAGTATGAGAGTAGGTTAAAGCATACCATTAGTATTTAGGAGTCATGTTCTTATATAGGCGATTCGTTTGCCTTTGCATTCCTTGTGGAACTCTTCTCTGCATGGAATCCTTCCGAGGTTAGGATTCTTCCTTATTGGGCAGCGTAGCCTGCGTGATTCTGAATCCTTATTTGATAAGGATTCTTGCCAAGATGGCCGCATACTGCTCGTTCGGAGCTTTACCCTACATGGGAGTTCGCTCTTTGTTTAGTAAGTTGACCGGCTTTCCATCTCTGAGTAAGATTGTGCTTATCTTTGTAAGCTTATCTGATTCGGGGAATATCCCTGAATATTCTCTTCTTTCCTTATCTTCGCAAGGAAAGTATTTTGCTAGGGTTTATCTCGTATTGGGCCGCTCTACTTGCGTCGTCCGACGAGCGGGCCGATATGGTTTATTACTGAAATATGGGCGTGGTGGTCGTCGGAGCGCCGTTCCATACTAGCTTTCCTTATGCATGTCACGTGGTAAACCCTGACGATCTAATCTGCTCGTCACCTGTGTTTATTGGAAAATACCCCTCACAGTAATATTCTGAAGGCAAATTATTCCTTGCAAAGATTAATCTTCGAAAACACATTATAAAGATTTAAAGGGGCTGAGAAAAAAGGCATCACAACACGAGGAGACATCCCAATCACCATTTCTTCAGTAAATGACCACTAACTTTGGTTGGTTGAATTGGCTGAAACAAAGTGATGAGAATGTTCTCAGTCACCGTTTGTGTGCCTAAAAAGAGTGATGAGAATGTTCTCAGTCACCATTAGTACCATTCGTGGACCTAAAAAAAGTGATGAAAATGTTCTCAGTCACCATCAGTACCATTCGTGGACCTAAAAAAAGTGATGAAAATGCAGCGTACATTTGATTAAAATAAAAGGAGTTGCTTGATAGGCTTGAAAAAATTGCATATTGTAGTTTGGATAAGGTGAGAATTACATGAGAATCAGTTACTTATTCAAATTATTCTCACCCATATTTACGGGGAAAGTGAAAAGTGTATATATGAAGAAAAATATTTGGATCTGCATTCCACAAATTCAAGTCAGAAAACCCTTTTCCCACTAAAGGAAGTGTGTGGCATTTTAAGCTGGGGTTGGCATGATACTTGGGGTTTATTCAACTCTTTTGGAGTTACTGTAGGTTTTTTCGGTCGTTAACTTCAAGATCTCGAAATTAGTCGAGGTATGTTGAAACTGGCCCCGACACCTGATTACGTCAAAAGAAAAAGATAATTTTTTATGCGTTTGTCAATCTTATCAAAGCTTTTTGAATTTTTTTATTATTTTTGTGTTCGGTCACTGATAAAATGTTACGGTTAAATTAGACGTGCTTGAATACACAACCTCACCATTGAAAACCAACCACGAAAGGATAGACCACTACGTGAAGATGAGGATTGCACATTTGATCTTAAGGCTGTGTTTGGATGACCGGAATCTTGAGTAGGAATAAGGGCTTGTTCTCCTACACATTTTTTCCAATAAAATCTCACATTTTATCACACTCCAATCTCAACACATAAAATGCAAAAGTGATATTATGAGATTTTCATAAAAATCCTCCTAAAATCTATAGGAAAACCACTACATTTTATCATTTGGGAAAACAAACTCCATTTTATCAACCCTCCGTAAAATGTTCATTTTATGAGATTTTCATAAAATGCACCTAAAATCTATAGGAGAACAAGCTATAAGAATATAATTACCGGAAATCAAATTCCTGAGAATTTTCTTGGGTAGGAATATGATTATGATTACTGGAATCGAATTCCTTAGAATTTGACACCTGGAGGAATTTCATTTCGGTATTTGGATTAATTTAGTAATCTTACACGGGAAACGATTATTCTGAAAATTTATTAAAATCAATATTTCATTTTCTTAATGAATGAGCCAGAAATCTGAGATTCTCATGGGGTATGGGAGGGATCAGATTTCCACTCAGTCTGGGAATGTGATTCCTCATTGAATATGTCGTCAGAAATTACATTCTTATTCCTGTCTCTGCCGAATGTCGGAATCAGAAAAGCCTGGCATCACATTCCCGTTCCTGTCTCTTCCAAACATTGGAATCATGGGTAGAATGCATCACATTCCCATTCCCCCTTAAGATTACTGCCATCCAAATTAAGCCTAAGGACAATGAACTTTTGATGCTTCACATTTTTGCAGGAGTGCAATTTTGTTCACCTTCCTTAAAATAGGATAAACAAAACCTTCCCTCCTATTGGTTCAATTGGTATGGATCCCACTACAAAGTGATGTCATGCTTTGTAAACCAACTAATATAAGTCATTGTATAAACTACTGGCATGTCTAGCTCAAAACCTCCAGAATTCTTTTTTCATTTATCGAATTTTGTGTTATTCATCACTAGCGTTGTACCTGTTCAATGCACGGGCCGAAAAAATCACGATTTTTTTGACCCCTGTGATTCGAACGGGCGCAGTGTGATTTTTTCGGCCCCGTGCATTGAACAGGCGCAACGCTGTTTAATAAAAAAAATACATTTGTGTTTTCTCGGCCTCGTAATTTTAACGGGCACAATAGTTAACAAAAAAAATACATTAGTGTGTTTTTTAGTGACTTTCACAAATCACATGCATCACTGGGAATTTAACAACATAGAAGAACAAAAATAGAATAGGAACCATTGATAAGTTAATAATTAATTGCTACAGTTGGGAAGTTAAGTAGAAGCAAACCATGTTTTTTTTTTTCTTCAAACAAATAGATTGCAAAAATACATTGCTATAGGGTATTGATAGATAGATAGATAGATTTTGTAGGCAAAAATTAGGATTAAGGGCTTGTGCGTACTAACTGGGCATAACTCTCGGTGACCCTAAGAGGGAGGAAGGGAAGGTAGTTGAGTGATTCTGTTGTTACATTTCAACCTTACTCGGGGGTAATTTGCTTTAATTAATCTTGCAGGGGGCACGTGCTTTTGTGAACATCTACCAAGGAGTCAAGTGTAAAAATGCCCAGAAGTTAGTGATAATTTTGTTTGCTCTTCTCCTTTCCTCCGGCTAATGAAATGTCTATATTGTCATGTGTAGTAGTGGTAACGCACGAATAATGGCCGGTGGCCGACCTTTCCTCAGGTATCTCTTTTTCTCTTTCTTCCCAGCCTCACAAAGCGGAAATCAACACACCATCACCAACCATAACAACGACTCATTCATTCTTGGACCAATTTTGTTTTCTCTCTCTCTCTCTCTCTCTCTCCCCGGGCCAATGTACGGCGCCCTTAATTTTGTCCCTAAAAAACAAAACAGCTAAATGTTAAATAACAAACTGGAAGACAATTAAGAAAGGTTCCTGAATCCTGAGCAAAACAGCGAATTTTACCTGTAAAGAGCATGTACACGTCATAAAAGGTACCTGATAGTATTTTCCTTTTGCCTTTCCTTTTTCTACTCTTGTTCAATTTTATCATTCAATCGCCAGAACTAACCAACCCCATACGGGCACTAATTTATAACCAATTTAGAAGGTTAATTAAGACTCTGTTCCAGTGATGTCTTGTTATTTAATTTTAGACTTCCTCTCTCTCTGCGGGTGGGGGCCTCTTTCCTGCGGTTAGTGATAAGCACGCTGGCACTCATCATTCCCTCCAAACCCTCTTCTACTTTTTCTCTCTCTCCACTAAATTTCTCTCTCTTTCTAGACTCGAAATTGTTTTTGTTCTTCTTCGTATTCGCCAACCCCACTTTCCTCTTTATCTGTCACCTTTTTCAGCCTCCTTCTGTTTAGCAAAGATCGAACTGAATTGGGGGTAAATTGCGTCATTAGATTGGATCTGCCCATTCTTCCGTTGTTCTGATTCGGATTAGTTTCGTCCACAAGTAGGTATTTCTGTATCGAAACTTTTTTTTTTTTTTTTTTTTTTGTCATCGTTTCGCCATTTCCGCTTCGATGAAGTGCGTTTTCTTTTTCGAGTAATGGAATTTTTTGGAATCTATTCCTGAGTAGTTGATTGGTTTCCACGAATTAGTACAAGATTTTCTTTTTATATTTCGAATGCTTGATTTTCGAGGCATGGATTTGCGGAGTCGATTCCTTTTATTGAATTGATTTAGAAATTCGAAAATTTTATCATTTTTTATCTGTGGATACAAATGATAGCTGTGCATTGTTGGTTTGTGTGTGAGGATTTGATTTAATTCTCTGATCTGTGTCAAGTATACCATTCGCTGATCTGGGTTGAGTTGTGTTGATTTCTCGCGGTATTGCCTGTAATTATCATGGAAAACCCAAATAAATATTATTTGCAATTATCTATGGTGCAGGAGGATTACAATCCTTCGAAGAATGAAAAAAACTGTATTTTATGTTCGAATGTTGGAATGCCAATGGTTGGTAGCTGTGCAATCTTGTTTTGGGAATGTTAGGATTCCAAGATGAATACATTACTTTGTTTTTGCTTTTGCTTTTGTGCCTTCATTTGATCTTGTGCCTGTAATGTATATGAGGGAGGTGGTTTGCTAAGAAATAAGGAAATTGTCCTATTTATTTCATTGGTTTCTAATGGCTACTGCAAAATAATTATTATTGGTCCCTTTGTTTCTCCGTGCCCAATCTCCTCGCAACAAAATTTACTCTGTGTAGCTCTGCTGCTCCTTTCTTCCCCACCCCTGTGGTCTCTTTAACTTCCTCTTTCTTCTTCTTTCTTTGAGGTTTCAAATTTGAAATCTTTTGGTTTGAAATGTCTTCATTTCATGCTTCTGCATCTTATTTATTTTTTTGTTGTTTCTCTACTTCCTCATTTATACTTGGTAACTAATCTCTGGAGTCTGGAACATCATTTGCATTTATTGAAGTGAGGACCAGTACCAGTATCTGAAAAAAAAAAAAAAACTAGTCTTTCAGACAGTAAAGAGGTAGATAGCTAACTTTAATAAGCTGAAAAAGCAGTTGAAGAATGGAGTCAATAGGCATTTTTCGATGGCCAAGTATTGCGTGAAAGTTTGCTTTGCTCATCTCGTTTGCGTAAATGCATTGTGACCTACAAAGACCGAATCAAACTAGGATTTGATGTAGCCATTCCTTTTTTCCCGGAGGTGACATTGTATATCTTGTTTTTGATGAAAACATAGCTGAATGACCCAATAAAGCATTATGAGAAATAAATGAACACATTGAGCTGTGGCATTAGATGTCATGTTTAGCTTCACAGCCTCACACTGGGCCATGATTAAATCACTTACAAGTTAAGACATGTTGTCTCTGACAAATTTTTTTGTATGTAACCAACCTTAGCATGGAAAGGATGCTGATTTAACAAACTATAGCGAGAAACAATCCTGGAAACTGTAAGTTATGTGACACGGAAATGAGTTAAAACCTGTTGTTGTGAGAAACCTAATGCAATTATGTCAACATGGATCTTACAGCTACAAGCATAATCAGAAAAAGATGTGAGGGAACAATCTCTTATGACAAAACTTTTTAGACTAATTTCTTGAGGACACGAAAGAGTTAAAAGATCTTTGATGAGAAATTGGATGACATCCTGTAGCGATTTTCTGGTTACTTTAGGTGAGCGGATTCTTTTGCGACAGGTCCTATGAGTGGGGAAGGTTGTGTGTTCAAATGAACTGTTAAATATTAGGTGTTGGTGCATCTTGAGGCATGCACATGATGAATCGAGAATACTCAATGGTACTCCCTTTTACTGATGAATCGAGTCCACTAGGTCTACCATGTTTAAGTTGAATATGGCAGAGGAGGAGTTGTTGTAATAAGTTGTACTGGTTCAAATTGTAAATCATGCTGGAGAATAAACTTACCTTGACTGAGGTCAGGCTGCTTATCATCGGATACATCATTGAATCTGAATTGAATTCAAGGGTTGAGTTACAGTTGTCATTTGTTTATGCATATGCTTGTGCTCTCTTTTTTCTTAGTAATCCTCTTTAATGAGTTTCTGAGTTGTTTATTTCCTTTATGGCATAGCTAAAACGAATTGTTGAAATCTAATGATACCCTTAATTGGTCTATCCCTTACCTATTTCACATGCCCATATTTCAGGGTTCTACTCTTATCTTCAGCCCAAGTGAAAAAACAAACAAAGAGTATGGCTGTTTCAATGAGAGATTTGGATTCCGCTTTTCAGGGAGCTGGACAAAAGGCGTATCCTTTACATTAGGATATTTTGATGCGGTGACCTTCTCTAGGAATAGTTTTTGTTATTTGTAAAACTTAGAATCAATCACTCAGCACTGCAATGAAGTGTAATGAAGTTCATTACACTTCAGAATATGGCGCATTGAAATATGGAAGTTCACAGTCTGTTTTCCTTTACAATATAAAGCGGAATTGAAATATGGCGCATTGAAAACTTCCGTCCTGTGCCTGTCCCAAAGTCTGCACATGGCAAATTTTTTACTGGGGACTCGTATGTGATTTTGAAGGTAACTGATCTATTTCTAATCAGACACATTTTCCCCTAGTGACATTGTATTTATGATGCTTTACTCACATAATTGGATCCAAAAGAGTGGACTTGGCCATATTATCTGTAGCTACCCTTCCCTAGTATCTAATTAGTAGTTATACTAATGTGATATCGCATTTTTAGTGCAATTTTTTTTGGGTTATACACCCATTCATTCCTCCTTCCTGGTGTAGCAAACAATAATATCACCGTAGAACTTTGCATTTCTTCCTTTCCTTCGGGGTTTAGTGGTTTACTTAGCTTTCTTCCATATTTATAAAGCCAGAGCCATAATTAACTGATGTCAATCAGTGGATAATGGCATAAAAATTAGGATTTGAAAACATAGTGCTTATTTCTGTAACTAAAGTTTCTTTCTCATGCAGATGATCAAAGTCTTCTTGTACTTTAAGGATCTTTTAGGGAAGAATAGAGAGGCTAATCAAGGAAGGGGCTTGGTTCCCATTCTCACTTCCATTTTTCTGCCAGAATTTCTCACTCACTTATCCTTACAGCATGCCATTTGGAAGATGATTTCATTGGAGTTTGATGGAATCAAATAAATATAAATAAATAAAACAGACAAACTGCCTTCAAGAATGGTTGAGAAGGTTAGACCCAAGAAAAGTATGCTATCTGTTAATTTAATGATCAGGTGGTACTCTTATGATCTACAAGGGTGGAGACTCTGATGTAATCTCCAAAGTCGGAGACAAGATAAACCTAACATCCCAGCTTGGTCACAACCTTAGTTGCAGGAAACGTCCACTTTGGAGCCGCTCCCGTACGAGAAACGCGATTCCGCGTTTCTCACACAGAAACGCGACGGGAGCGCGTTCCTCTTGAGATGGGATCGCGCTCCTAAGGGAGATGGGAGCTTTCGGTTGGGCTTCGATCGCCGGAGCTCCGATCGACTCCGTACGCCGTCATCGTTTACTTCCAACGATGGAATAGAGACGATTTCGTCGACCAGGGTAGAGAGACGACTGGATAGAATCATCGGAAACCATGGAAGAGAGACGATTTGGCAATTGTAATCGTCGGAGACAGAGGCACGATTTGCAGAGAGAGAGAGAGAGAGAGAGAGAGAGAGAGAGAGAGTCTTGATCTGATGGGTTTGATCTAATGGGTTTGTTTCGATCTGATGGGTTTTTGAGAAATGGGCTAGATACAGCACTGCCAGCTATATAAATGACTACAGCTGTATTTCTTGTTGGGAGAGAATTAACTACAGCAGTACCAGCTGTATGCATTTTACAACTTTGATGTATAAATAGCTGGGCTATTGATGAAAAGGTATTGGGCCAGGATAACTATGGGTGGCCCAATAAAGTTTACAAGCCTCATTTATTTTTTGAAAATGGACTTTATTAACCCCCTCCTTTAATGTATATAAAATTATTAAAAATATTTAAAATATACATAGGCGCTCCCAACCTCGCTCCCAACCTCGGGAGCTTCTAGGTACCTCCGCTCCCCCGCTCCCGCCCCCGCTCCCGCTCCCGCCCCCGCCCCCGCTTCGTGCAACTTAGGTCACAACTAATGCTGTGATATTACTGTAGGTAAATGAATGAGACTGTTGGTAGTGGCTATTTATTGTGATGGAATGGACTTTGAAGCTTGAGGACATCACTATGTAATGAATATTTGAAAGTACTAGGAACATGGTTCCTGTGGAAGGACGTGAGCACTAAGTTATGTGCTCTTATTGGACAAGTCAGATAGTCACTCGGGCAATATTTATCCAGCATAGGCATTGGTATATTTTCTCGATTTCTGTACAGCTAATATAAACTCCCAAACAGCCTTTGCCTGCATTAGTTGGTTACACAATTTTCATCTGGTAGCTTATACACAAAGTATTTACCTTAATTTCTTTTAGTGAGTGGTATGTATTCTTGATCTCTGTCTACCCTGCATGTTCATTGTCCATGAATTCTTTTATTATCTCATATTTCTTACTTTCTTTTTTTTGGCAGACAATTGCTCTAAAAAGTGGTGCCTTACGTCATGATATCCATTATTGGGTTGGGAAAGATACCAGTCAGGTAAACTTATATTGTATACTTTTAACCTCCATTGGTTATCCTGCGACAATTGTAAGTTGGCCATCTCAACTCTGTTTAAATAGGATGAAGCTGGTACTGCAGCAATCAAGACCGTTGAATTGGATGCAGCACTTGGTGGTCGTGCTGTTCAGTATCGTGAAGTGCAAGGCCATGAAACGGAAAAGTTTCTTTCTTATTTTAAACCATGTATTATACCTCAAGAAGGTGGAGTTTCGTCTGGTTTTAATCATGTGGAGGCTGAGGAGCACATTACGCGGTTGTTTGTTTGCAAAGGAAAGCATGTTGTTCAAGTGAAAGAGGTTAGCTATATTCTTCAGGTGCTCAGCTAATGATGGCTCACGGATATGTATCATATTTTCATCTTTCTTTATGCTGGGGACAGGTTCCTTTTGCTCGATCCTCTCTCAATCATGATGACATCTTTATACTGGATACCAAGTTGAAAATTTTTCAGTTCAATGGTTCTAACTCTTCTATACAAGAAAGGGCCAAAGCACTGGAAGTTGTGCAGTACATTAAAGATACCTATCATGATGGGAAATGTGAGATAGCCGCCATCGGTAAGTGAATAATCAATTTCATAGTAACAGAGATAAACATTAATTACTCTCACTTACTACGTCTATTTACTAACTGTCTAAACAGAGGATGGAAAATTGATGGCTGATGCTGAAACTGGTGAATTCTGGGGTTTCTTTGGGGGCTTTGCTCCACTTCCAAGGAAAACAGCCAATGATGAGGATAAAATTGCTGATGTGATTTCTACCCGTCTGTTTCGGTAATACGTGCCATTTGACATTTATTTTTAGGTTAAATCGATATTTAGAAGAGTATTTGCTATTTCCAAAGTCCCAAAAGGTAGATTAAGAATATAGATCTACTTCAATTCTCTTCTACCCTTTCCTTTGTCCAACTTTTCCGTAGTTGGATTCCTGTTGAACCTGACGTTAAAACATAAATTTATACATACTTTCTATCTGATGAATACAATTGGCTAAACACAAAATAATCGTAAATTGACTTATTTTATGTAATGTGTCTTTCTATACTGTGCTATTATAGGGATATACACACCTCTGTTTTTTTATTCATTTCCTATTAATTGTTTAAAAGTTAGATGTTCAATCTGAAAATGGAAAATGTAAGAAACCAGAAAAGGAATATGTTTCCAAACTGGACTTTCATTAGCGCAAACTGAATATTATGATGAAAATATGGACTTTCAGTTCACGAGAATATTGATAATAGAAATAGAAGTTTGTATTGCGGTGTCAGGTATACATACTTTACATCTTATTTCTGATAAAAAGGTTTATTGCTATTCCAGCGTTGACAAGGGGCAGGCAGAACCTGTTGAGGCTGATTGTTTGACCAAGGAGCTCCTAGACACAAACAGATGTTACCTTTTGGATTGTGGGCTAGAAGTTTTTGTGTGGATGGGAAGAAGTACGGCCCTAGATGAAAGGAAAAGTGCAAGTGGAGCTGCAGAAGTAATTTTTTAGTTTTTTTATTGATTGGTAATTTGGTAGTGAATTATCTTCCATCCTTCTATCATTAGTAATTCTGCTGAACAGGAGCTTGTCCGTGGCCTCAATCGTCCAAAATCTCATATAATTCGGGTAATTGAGGGATTTGAGACAGTGATGTTCCGGTCAAAGTTTGTTTCCTGGCCTCTGGCTGATGATGTAGCTGTATCAGAGGATGGCAGAGGAAAGGTTGCTGGTTAGTAACTGAGTTTTCATGGCTTGTCCCAGGAAAATTTATCTCAAATAGATTTTTCTGCACCTAGATTTTTGCATACCTTCTATTTTTGAGTATTTCTATTCCTGTTCCAAGTCCTGTTCTGTTTTTGTACTAGAGAAGTTCTTGCCACACTTATCTGGTAACAATTTTGCAGCACTTCTAAAACGCCAAGGAGTTAATGTGAAGGGTCTATTGAAAGCTGCTCCCGCAAAAGAAGAGCCACAGCCACATATCGACTGCACTGGAAATCTACAGGTGCTGCACTAAGTTATGAGTGTCTATACGAAACCCATTTCCTAGGTTTACCTGAACTGCTTATGATACTTTTTTCCCATGAAATTAGCATAACGATTCCTGGTAATAAAATTTTGTCTATATTGTCCTTTTGACAGTGAAGTATTGGCCCTTTATGTAGGAACATTATCAACTTTGATGCAGCGTAAGTCTGCTTGGCAATTTTAGTTCTCTGGTTTGTTGCTAATGGTTGTTTTCTAAATGCTTGCACAGGTTTGGCGTGTAAATGGGCAAGAGAAGACTCTCCTTCCAGCATCTGACCAGTCAAAATTCTACAGTGGAGATTGCTATATCTTTCAGTATTCTTATCCTGGAGAAGATAGAGAGGAATACCTTATAGGGACATGGTTCGGGAAGCAGAGTGTTGAGGTGAAAAGAATTATGATTTTTAGTTTTTTTTTTGATGTTAAACTTTGCTAAACTTTTAGATCATTCTACAGCTAGTCCAGATCATTCTGAAAAAACAAAGTTATAACTAATTCCTCTTCAGTTATTTTTTCGCTTGTTCACCTTCCATGCGTTGTAACTTTTAACTTGCAAGAAAGTTCCTTTGTTATTTTAGCTTTATCCTATCCTTTATGCCTGACTACTAGAAAACAATGATATGCTTTTTGGCTGAGTTCTACTCTCTTTGTTTTGTGTTTCGTTTTTATTTTGTTTCTCTCCTTCTTTGTTATTATGTCAACTTGATCCAAGGCATGTGAAACCATGTCATTCTTTACACTGGACAGTTATTGTTTAGTACAACACCTGACAAGTATTTCATCTTCAATCCATTGAAAACCTTTACAGATGTTATTTGAATTGATTCACGTCAAGGAAGCATATGCGATGACATTATGTTGTGTGAAGACTCTGAACCATGAAATCTTTGTTTGCATTGTTGGAAACACCACTATTCCCAAATTTCAGTCATTTCTTCCCTGTATAAGTCTCTCTCTCTCTCTCTCTCTCTCTCTCCAACACACAACTCATGCATGCGCAAGTGCAGAAAAAAATATAGTTGTGCAGTATGGTACGGGGGATGATAAAAAATTATATATATGTGGTATGTGGAATTTGGTCTGGGAACTATCTTTTTTTTTTTGCTTGTTCATACATCATCAGTAAACCGTGTCATGACCCTAATTTTATGTTGCTTTGTGAATATTTACCAATCTCTGATTACACAATACAGGAAGATCGAGCTTCATCTATCTCACAGGCAAGCAAAATGGTCGAGTCGCTGAAGTTTCTACCTGTTCAGGTAATATTATAGATTAGGAATCTATAATTGTGAATTTTGTGTGAGTTCATACTAAGTACATTTATATTTAACACTTTGGTTATTGTTGATTTACAGGCTCGCATCTATGAAGGAAATGAACCGATCCAGTTCTTTTCAATCTTTCAGAGCTTTATTGTATTTAAGGTATAGGACACTTCGGATTTTTGTCTAATATTTTTTTCACTCAAAAGTTAACGTTGTTATCTAAAAAAGTTAATGGCTGTGTTTGATTGAGAGTTTTGAGAAGAAATTTTTGAGAAATTTTTTGAGATAGTGTTTGGATGAGTTTTTGGAAAAAGTAATAATTAGAGAGATGTGTAATGATTGGAGAGAGATAGAGAGAAAAATGAAAATAATGATTGGATGAAAGGATATGAGTAGAGAGAGAAATATGATTAATGATTGGAGAGATGAGAGATGGGGAAGGAATCTTTTTGAATTTTTTTGGAAATGTGAAGTGAACAAAGTGAATATTTTTTATTCGAATTCTCATGTTAGTTTTCATTTCTCATTGACTGTTGCACCAATTTCTCTCACTCATCAGGGTGGTCTCAGTGATGGATACAAGAAACACATTGCAGAGACTGAAATTCCAGATGTAACATATACAGAGGATGGTCTTGCTTTATTTCGGGTACAAGGTTCTGGACCAGAAAATATGCAAGCAATTCAAGTGGAACCAGTAAGTCCTACTGACGGTTTCCCTCCTAATTTTCTGACTCATTTCTTCAGAATAGATGTAGTTTTTCAGGCTCCAACATTTTTGTTATCAGTCCCATTTTTTGGGATTTCCCGTTATTTTGTCATTTCTCACGAACTAGACATGAAGATATTGTCATTCTTTATTTATTTATTTATTATGATCTCTCTTTTGATTACTTATTTATTGGCTAACAAAGAGGCTTCAGCTAGCAGCATCTTGATTTCTAGCAAAACAAAATAATAGTGCTGCTTAGAGCCCCTGTGCCGCCACAAGAGGTCGTCTTTCTTTAGTAACTTTGAAAGTTTCGAGTAAATACAGAGACCTCACAATAAAATGATAACGTCATATCATGGTTATTCTATGCTATGCGATTTGTTGATGATTGGTGATTTATTGATGTCCAACACCTAAATATATACCAACACCCAGAGCTCGTACTCAGACCTCCAATATTTATAAAGATTTTGGATTTGTGTTTCTAATTGAATCAGGTCGCTTCATCTTTAAACTCCTCTTACTGCTACATCCTACACAGTGGCTCAACTGTGTTTACATGGTCCGGAAATCTTACAACCTCAGAGGACCAGGAACTAGTTGAAAGGCAGCTGGATATCATAAAGGTCTGCATATTTTACGGATGTTACCTATTCCAATGAGTATTGATACAGCACTTAGATATTGGCATGAGCTGTGTTTCTGTAACATCTTTGGTATGCAGAAAGCATAGAAAGAGTAATATTCCTCAAAAAATTGCATTTCTGAATTGTAGTGGATATCTTCTCACTAGTCAGTGAATGACTTAAAATGGTTTGATGCAATACTTCAATAAGTATGCATACACTGGTTCTAGACATCAAAATGGTTTTAAAAAACATATCTTGCTCTAGTCAGGCCTTCTCATTATTCACATGTTAGACATTTTCCATGCAGCCAAATCTACAGTCCAAAACACAAAAAGAAGGTGCCGAATCTGAACAATTTTGGGATTTGTTAGGTGGAAAATCGGAATACCCAGGCCAAAAGATTGGAAGGGATGCTGAAAGTGATTCTCACCTATTCTCTTGTACTTTCGTAAAAGGTGGGGCCAGATTATATCTCAATAATTTCTTATTCCAATTTATGTGATTCTCAGTATTTTGTTGTAATCTGATTCTTTCTGTCCCTTCCACTGCACTGATTACTGCTGAAACGCCTGCCGGTCTTCAGGTGAATTGAAGGTTTGTATTCCCCTTGAGTTCTTTATTTATTAGCTTAGCGGATTTACAGTACATGTTATGTCCCTTACTAAACTAAGCTTGTAGTTGCACCATACCACTATGAAATTTCGCTCAGAAAAACTCCCATTTTTCAAGTCCCATTCCCCTTTTGTTTCTCCAGTTCTTTCTTTTGAATAAAGCTAATAAAAAGTTCTGTCTTTAACAAATCCATACGTCTGCTTCGTTTATAGTGTCAATCTTGCTAATGGTATATGTTATACCATTCAGTTAGTATTGAACTGGATTGTCTTATATATTAAATATGTTTAAGAATTAAAGACAATACTGTTTGCTCACCACGCATGGTGGATAATAACAATATTGCACCATGATTGAATTATGAATTGCTTCCGCAGGTGAACGAAATATACAATTTCAATCAGGATGATTTGATGACTGAAGATGTATACATCCTGGATTGTCGCTCGGACATCTTTGTCTGGGTTGGGCAACAGGTCGATTCCAAGACTAGAATGCATGCTCTAACGATTGGAGAGGTATGATCTAAAAGTTTTCGTTGGAAGAAACTTTCATGCTTTGATTTGTAGAGAGAAAAAGTGGCTCCTACTATGACTAAGATTCAGTTGTTTGGGTTGTTAGAGGGAGCTTAATAGCTTGTAGAACATTGGCAATGCTGCATCCACGCTTATTAAGATATGAAGTTGCAGCACTACAATGATGGTTCTGTTCTGAGTCACTGCTTTGTTAGTTTTTAAGTGGCCCAAGGCCATTGGCAAAGGACTGTCCAGTCTGTCCTCATGAAATTGATTTCGGTGTCTTAAGTTTTCATGGGCTCCCCAGTCCCCATGTGTCATGTTGCACTTTCATATTATAACAGACGTGCTGTAAACAACAAATCCCCAAGTCACCCTAAGGCCTAATGTTATAGAGTAACCATCTTTTGGGTTCTGATGCTTGCAAGTTTCTTGGTCTCATCCACAATCTCTTATTATCATTTCTCAACAGAAATTTCTTGAACGTGATTTTCTTCTCGAAAAAATATCTCATGAAGCTCCAATATATATCATTGCTGAAGGGAGTGAACCACTTTTTTTCACACGTTTCTTCACCTGGGACTCAGCAAAATCTGCCGTAAGTAATCTATTTTGATGTAGTTCCTGGACATGAGAGCTAGGAATTTATGATTTTTTGGGTGACATTGCTTTCATATGGTTACAGATGCATGGAAACTCATTTCAAAGGAAGCTTGCAATAGTGAAAAACGGGGGCACTCCAATTTTAGAAGTAAGTATTTTTCTTCATCTCGTATGCTTACTTCGATTCGCAGACCTTTTCTTGTTCTTCATCCTATTTTCAATTTTTCCTCTCCATCTTAGTTATTTGTCAGAATTATCTTTCCCTTGTGCACGTTCTAATCTACCTGTAAATCTAGGTGATTGCGGCTATGATTTCACTTCATGTCTTTTGGTCTGCCTGCTTTCGACATTAAATTAAAAATCAGATGACAATATGGTGCGGGAACAACAAATGTACCATGACATTGTCATTTTATTTTTACCATTTTGATAGACTTCTTTACATAAGTTTACATTAGTACGTTATAGCTGTTGCATCTGAGGTGTTGTGTTTTTGCTTTTGGTTGGTGCACACGCTTTAGTTTTGATATTATGTCATGGATGGTGTTAGAGAAAGTGAAAAGACATTGTAGTGCTCAAAGAGTGTAATTACAAGAGAAAAAGATGAAGTTATATATTCTAGCCCTAACAACCTTAAGCAACCCCTAATGAAATCATAAAAAAAATATTGCAAAGTACCCATAACAACCTTAAACTACCCGTAACATAAAAGAGAAATAAATATTGCAAAGTACCCGATAAAAAAAAAAATTTGCAACTACTTCACACCCAACCTCAAACTCAGGATGTGAGTGCATAGAGTATCGTCAGTTTCTCAAGGAGAAAATGAAATCGGTCGGAAATGTGTCTTAGTGAAGAAAATAGCCAACTGCAACGATAATCTAACACACGGCAGAATAATAGTGCCTGGCTGAAGATGCTGACAAACAAAATGACAATCGATCTCGATATGCTTCGCCCGCTCATGGAAGACTGAGTTATTTACAATCTGGATGGTACTACTATTATCACAATAAAGAGGCGTGGAAGAGTGGAGAGAAACACCCATATCAAACAGAAGTCATCGAAGCCAAACTACTTCAGGAGTAGCAGAAGCCATAGCACGGTATTTAGCGTCAGCGGTAGAGCGAGCAATAACGGATTGCTTCTTGCTTTTCCAGGATATGAGAGAATCACCTGTCAGATATATCCGCTGCCCAATCGGCATCAGCATAGGCCCGAAGAGTCAAACTCGAGGTGGAAGATAGCAGTAAACACTGGTAGATGGTGCATCGTACATAGCGTAAAATACGTAACAAAGCAGCCCAGTGGGTAGAATGAGGAGCCGAAACAAACTGGCTAACAATATGGACCGCATAAGCAATATCAGGACGAGAGGGACATATATGCTCAGTGAAAACGAGCTTTTGTTGAATTGGAATTTCCAGTGAAAACCTGACATGTATGCTTCTCTTCATGAATTTTCAAGGCCAACAGTGTTGAGTTCTTTTGAACTTTGAGACTAATTTAGTCTCTCTCTTTTTCGGTGCTGATTGCATGGCATAAGAGAAAGACGTCAAAATTCTGAATAGGGTCTGCTAACTGGATGTTTGATGCTGACACCACAAAAGGAACAAATGATAGCCCCTTGTTGCAAAGTTTGATCCTACCAATGTGGGTTGGATCAAAATTACCTCAAAAAGTAAGTAAACTCTAACTTTGTGTGGTCAAAACTTACCTCATCGAATGAAAAGCTTCGTTTTGGATGATTTTGAACAAGGGATATCTGGAAGCTTACTATCAGTGCTAGATTAATTTAGATCTACATTAGCCGTGTCGAGATTAAATGAACATAGATCATCTAAAAGAACGTTGTCTTATATATTTATACTGGATAATGAGCTTCTCAGGGTCCAATGTGCTCTCCTTCCTGAAAGTGGTATTTGATGTTTCTACCTTCACATTCACGCGTCACTTTCCTCAGAAACCATGTAAAATATTTTACTGAAGCTGTTTCTGGCCAGATTCTGAAGTCATGATGAGAAAGTCCAGAGTTTTCGCTCATCATATAAAGTTTTCCTGATCAACCTCAGAGCAAGAAAAGTTGTGAATTTTGTTATAATGTAGGAGTTCTTTCTTGCAAATACTTCAACCTGGTTGTGGCAAGAAGGCAGTAAGCTATTCACTTCTGATATATCTTATAGATTACAATTTAGGTATGGGATGATTCTTCTTTACGCAGTGCCTGCCTCCAATCAAGCGATTTAAAGACTATCAGCATGGCACTTACGGTTTTTGAGAGGGAGGGAGGGAGGGAGCAATAATGCATTTTTTTTTCCTGGATAACCAGATGTCTAGGCTAGCTCGTGCGCACCTCGACTTATTCTGGGGTCCTGAAGTTAAACTAACTTCCAGTGGACCCAAGGTTTGGAAAGTTTGTGATTCTCACACGCTCCCACACCCCACCCACCCAAAGGGAAAAAAACCCGTTGCTTTCTTAATTCACAACCTTGGGTTATATGGAACCATTTTATGCTGGATCTGCTGGTGTAATTGAAGGTGGAGCTTGAGATGCAAAAGACGGCTCGTACTTTTTTTATTAAACTGTTGAAGAAGTACAGCTTTTTAGATGTGATTATTGTGACATAATACTTAATCTAATTATTTTCTACATAATAACCAAAATGCCTTTATTATATGTTTGCATTGAAGAATACTTTGCTTTGTGATTTGTCATTGTCTAAATGTACTACAGTCTCTTACAGCTATTTCCATTTGCTTCCTTCTTTCTTCTTCTGCTAGTTCTTCTCGCAATAGCCAGTAGTACTGGTTAGTTTTATTTTCTGATTAGAAACATGTTTGCACGATAATAGAAACCAAAAAGGAGGACACCGGTATCCTATGGCGGACGGTCTGCTGTTCCAGATAAATCACAGCGTTCCCGAAGCATGTCTTTCAGCCCCGAACGAGTACGAGTGAGGGGCAGGTCTCCAGCCTTCAATGCACTTGCTGCCACTTTTGAGAACCCAAATGCGAGGAACCTTTCAACTCCTCCCCCAATTGTACGGAAGCTATATCCAAAATCTGTGACCCCAGATTCAGCAAAGTTGGCTTCTAGATCTGCAGCTATTGCCGCTTTAACTTCAACTTTTGAACAACCACCACGAGAAAATATTATCCCTCGTTCTCTTAAAGGTAAGTGTTGCTTTTCTTAAAGATGGTGAAGCAGCCATCACTTTCTACCGAGTTCTACTGAAGTTTGAAGTACTCTCTTGTTGTGGTTAAAGTGAGCCCTGAGGCACCGAAACAAAATCCAGAGACAAACTCCAAAGAAAACTCCATGAGCAGCAGGATAGAAGCTCTAACCATACAGGAAGATGTAAAAGAGGGTGAAGCTGAAGATGAGGAGGGTCTTCCAATATACCCATATGAACGACTTAAAACATCTTCCGCGGATCCTGTTACAGAAATTGATGTCACCAAGCGAGAGGTAGTAGCTTTGAATTTGCAATTATCACAAGAAGTTTACACTGTTGTTATGCTGGTACTGAGATTTTGCAAAAAATAATTCTTGCAGACTTACCTATCTTCTGAAGAGTTCAGAGAGAAATTCGGGATGACGAAGGACGCTTTTTATAAGCTACCAAAATGGAAACAAAATAAGCTCAAAATGGCCCTTCAATTGTTCTGAGTCTCCTTAATGACTCTGGTTTTTGTTTCAGCTTCCTGAAGTTCAGATTGCAGATAAAGAAAGCATGGGGTGGAACTTTGTAGGAAAATTTCTATTTGATGTTTTCCATTGCTACGACTTATTTTTTCTAGGTGAAACATTTGATTGCTATGGCATCTTATGAAACTCGCAGCCGACTCTAATTGCTGGTTTCTTTTCTTCTGCAGCCGGGAATTCAATTCATCAATGTTAGGGGATGAAACTCGCAGCCGACTCTAATTGCTGGTTTCTTTTCTTCTGCAGCCGGGAATTCAATTCATCAATGTTAGGGGACAGCATCAGTGCATTTTTAGCTGCTTCTGCTCCCAAGAAGCATGATTTCCTGTTTTATGGAGGATATCTGAAATTTTCCCTTCCCTTCTCCCCGCGTGGTGGTTTGGATATGTAGCACTTATTTTTGGTTTTGTTTTTTTTTTTGTTTTTTCTCACAATTTAGTTGCTTGTTATTCTTTAGGGTCTCCAGTTGGCGTGAGATTGCATTTTTGACTTCGTTTCCCGTTCAATTATTTATTTATCTATTGATTTCAAAAGAGAAATTTAGGGGGCTTGGGTTTGTTAAATTTCTAGGCTGTATTGTTTGGAAGAGGATGAGATGTGCGCAAAGCAGAGTGTAAAAAACAGACCATATTTATTGGTTTTAATAAAATGTTGTTTTTTTCTTTGTATTTGTTGTTTATATAACTTCGCTAATTACTTTATCTTCGATGAAGTATCACCAACCGGGAAAGCGTTGCCTGAAAATGTACTTTTTTTTCTCTTTCCTAGTCTTGTTTTGAAATGTAGCTGTTTATTTTAGTTTTAGCAGGATTTACTTTCACACTCTCTGCGTGTGTGCGACTACTATGCTGCTGTTTTAAAGTTGTTTTATACTTGTAGCAAAAAAATTCTTGTTAATTGAGCTCGACTCCTTTAAGGTGGTCGACCGACATGGCAGTCAGCATTCAAAAAGCTGATGAGGTCATTCTTCACAAAGAGCTCCCTGTAATGAGCAAGGAAGAAGTACAAGAATGGAGAAACCTCTCAAGCACGTATAGTTCTTCCTACTGATGTTTCTGTGTTGTTTAGGACATTATGATTGTGCCAAGAGAGTCCTTTCTTTTTTTGCGGACTCTCTCTTTGCCCCCATAGGATTAAAATTAAATTCTCCATTATACTCCTAGGAACATATTTTTCTGACACTTGTGGAGCTCATCCGGTGAATTTTTGTCAAAGTACAAGTAGTTTGACCGATATATTGCATTTTTTGGGGGAAATAATTTTAGCACTCTCTTTTTATCTAGGGTAAATTTCACTGACCTCCCCGAGGTTTCTGACAAATGCAGAGACCTCCCCTAAGGTTTCTGAAATGACACTGACCTCCCTTGCTTTTGAAACTATATTATTCAGATTCCCCCATTCCGTTAAATTCATAATAACACCGTTAGTTTTTTTTAGTAATTGACTGAAATGCCCTTGAATATTACTTAACTAAATTTATTAGTATTTTTTTTTTTTTTTTTTTTTACTTTAATTGGAGTATTAAATAGTAGAAGTAAAATTAGATTGTTATATGTTTTCAAAGTAAAAGTAAATAGTTATGCGTTTTATTTTTTTAGTAGAGCTTTAATTTTGACATAAAATTAGACCCAATTATATAAACTTTCGTCGATTGTGAATAATTACTTATGCATTTTACATTATCATAGTCATTGTCCGTTTATTTTCTCTTCAAAGTATCTTTTCCAAATGGAGGACACATGCATATAGGCCCCTATCCACTATACTGCAAAAAAAAAAAAAAAAATTCCCTCATAGCGATTCTTCTAAAAATAAAATTAGTATAATTAGCATATTGAATATTTTTTTAAAGTTTTTTTTTCTTTCTACTAGTGCATCAGTGATCAAACATAATCATCACTAACGATCCCCAATAGAAAAAATAAGAAGGAAAAATAAAAAAGTTTATGAAGTTTTTGTACTTACTTTATTTTATTGAATAGCATATTACAAATATACGATAATATTTTTATATGGTCGATTAGGCATTTGCATGTATCTTTTATTTTTCAAAATACACGTAGGACAGGAAAAAAAATAGAGCATGATCATCAAAATAAAAAATATACAACTCTTTATCTAAGTTTGTCCAACGCATGTATAACTCAAGTATAATTAGGTTAAATATTGAATTATAAATAAAAAATATTAAAAAATGAAAAGAAATAATATATTGACTTCGTTCATGACAAATAAGTAAAAACCAAGATTTTTATTTTTTTATTTTGGAATGTGATGAGTTAGGAATATAAAAAGCATTAACTTTATTAATAAAATGAGATGCATAAAAAAAAGTATTAAATTTATAAAAAAATTAAGATGTATTAGTATTATAAAATTTAGCAAATATATTTAGTTAGTCGTAGTTTAACATTATAAACTCCCAATTAGAGAAACAATAGGACAAGACTAGTTTGTTTAAGTTACCTAATATACAAGGGCGTTTTAGTCATTTAGTAGCATAAACTAACGGCGTTAGTGTGGATTTAACGGAATGGGGGAATCTGACTAATAGTTTCGAAAGCAAGGGAGGTTAGTGTCATTTCAGAAACCTCAAGGGAGGTCTTTGCATTTGTCAGAAACCTCAGGGGAGGTCAGTGAAATTTACCCTTTTATTCTATTAGCACTTCCTTTTTTTTCTTTTTTTTTTGTCTTTTATTTATGTGAATTTACTTAACTACCCTTACAACTTGAGTTCCTTTTTCCATATGAAGGAAATTTTTGGTGAGTGCAAATTTGTTCACCCTCACCTAATGAGGGTGAACAAAAAATCCTCATTATGATTGGTGGAAAAGGTGTAGGAAAGTGATGTGATTCCGTGGACAATGCACTAGAAGAATATGTTCAAAAGTTATAACAGTATATTTCATGAATTATGTGATGTCTGTAATAACTACGTCAAGACAATGCACAATCACCTAGTAACTCCATAAGGAAAAAGTTAAAGTGAAATCGAAAGAACTTGCATCTAGAAGAATTATTAGTCGAGCCTTACTTTTGCAAGATTTGACCACTTGTGTCACGCCCCCCCGCCGGGGTGATATGGGTTGTGTTTGGTTAGATAGTTTAGTTTAGTTTTGATGATGTCAGCAGGTGTAATGAGTAGAGAGAGAAATGAGAGAAATGATGATGTCATCAAAACTAAAACTAAAACTAAACAGGGAAACGAATAAGGCCATGATATTCCCGTCTAGAAATTAAATGTACAAGAAAGTACAAAAAAACTCGCTCAAGAATATACACACAATAAACAAAAGACGCACCTACAATGCTGATTATGCAATAAGCTATTTCTAAACTCGGACACTTGAAAAGGTTTCGCATTTTATTTATGTGGCCGCTTTAGGCCTTTCAAAAACATTTTAAAGCCCCCTCCTACTTCGGTATCATTTACAATTGTCCAACAAAAAAGGCCTCATCTTTAATATTCGCCTTAGACCCAAGAAAAATTAGGGCCAGCTCTGCACATGCTTAGCGATTATGCAAGAATCATAACAAAATAAAAATAGATAGTATGAATAAAGTTTTTTTTTTTTTTGCACATTGATCAAGTTTAATTCAAAATACTTTTTCTAAGAATATTCGTGCAAATTAAGACCACCAGGAGGTCTACCGAACTCATCCCATATAGTCAATGGTCGTTTACTTCGATCTACCTTGGAAATCGGCTCAACTAAGTATGTTGCGGAACCATGGGCAGCTTCATATAAATCTCGATCAATGTTAGGGACATGCTCACATATTTTATATGCAAACTAGATAAGTATATAAGAACAGAATTGGGGCTTAAACTCCCACATTAGCTCGAGAACAGGGCAAGCAAAGCTATCATTGAATCTCAAAATAATTTTTTTTTTTCCGAATACTTTATCTCGATTCTAATGTTCCAACCAATCAATAACAATTCAGAAGGAGAGACAAGGTTAATAATCACAAGCAAACATTTAGGTATGATTTACATAATTCATAGGGTAAAAATTGCATTAAACCCCCTAAACTATGACTCATTTTTACTTAAACTATGTAAAGTTTAAAATTCAACACTTAATATCATATAGAGTAAATCACCTAGACACCCCCTAAACTAAATTAACCTACGACGACACCCCCTGAATTTTCGAAAAGGTTTAAAAGCCCCAACTCCGTTAAAAAAGGCTACTAAAAGACATTTATGCCCCTTCCTTTATTATATCGATTCCCAGCTACTAACAGTGCGAATACACTTCCTACACTTTCCTCGTATACACTCACGAATACAGTTCAATCTCCCTTCTCTCTCTACACCCTAAAGAATTTCATTAATTTTTTTTTAGATTTTCAAAATGTGTAGAATTCAAGAATCTGTTATCTAAGTTGAATTTTTAGTAAATACTCCAAGAATTCAACTATGGGTATACTAAATATACACCATATTGCATGAGATTCGTTTTGGGATTCTACACTAATGATCAGAGCTGTTCAATTTGTAAATTTTGTTATGAGATCTTTAAAAAAAAAATAGTTCATTTGGATATTGATAAATGCTATTATCGACTCAATTAGTTTTATCGTGACATATTCAGGGACAAAAATTGATCAAGCTATTATTGACAATTTTTTTTTGTCATTCGTCATTCTTACTCTATTACATGGAGGATGAGGGAATGAGACTCGATCCCGGGATTTAGTGTGAGGCATCTAAGAGCTCTACCGAATGAGCTAGCCACCAATTGCTATTATCGATATCTCAATGAGTTAATTTTTCATAAGAATATTAAAAAAATATATTTTAAACAAATTAAATAGGTAAAATTACTTGCGTAGCACCACAAAATAGGTCCATACAACCGCAGTGAATAACTTTTCCAAATAGAACTTCATGTGCCTTTCCTATTAAATTAAATAGCTAAAATTACTTGCGTAGCACCACAAAATAGGTCCACACAACTGCAGTGAATAACTTTTCCAAATAGAACTTCACCTGCCTTCCCTATTTCTACACACATCCAACCACCACCACCACCACCACCCACGGCTGCCATAGCCAATCGCAACCAGCAACATCGGCGGCGACTGGACCTCACCCTGCCCCTCCCCCATTGCGACACATCACTCGCCGTCCCTTTCCGCCTCCCTCCCAGCTCCGCTCCATCCTGATCCACATCATCAACGTTGCTCCAGCTGAATTTCTCAGAGCTCGATCAGATCAACCGAATCCGATCCGGGTCAATGACACTATCTACAAAGTCCTCCATCGCCCATCGGGCAAACTCTACACCCTAAAAGTCATCTACGACAACCACAAGGACTCCGTTCGCCTTCAGATCTGCCATGAATTCCAGATCCTCCGCGATGTCGGTAGTGCCGAGGGGGCGGAGTAAGACGTGGATGTTTTGTACAGCGGGGAGGATGAGGTCAGAGAGATCGATTGGGTGTCGGAGGGGGTCAGTGCCGACGAAGACGGCGGAGATGTGGGAGTGGGGTAGAAGGGGACGACGTGGGTGTAAAGGTAGAGATCAGCGTTGGAGCGGTTATGGGCGAGCTAAGGGAGGAGGGAGTTTGGGAGGGAGATGTTGGACTAAAAAAATATTTATTTCGCAGGGCAAGGGCAAGTTTGGAAAAAAAATATTTATCTCACCAAAAAAATTAACGGAACTGGACGGATTGCTAACGGAAGGGGTGTCGGAGATAACGTTAAATAGTAGAGGGGGTGTCATCGTAGGTTAATTTAGTTCAGGGGGTGTCTGGGTAAAAGAGGTATAATATAGGGGGTGTCTAGGTGATTTACTCTATCATATACTCACCTTTGTTAATAAGCGAATTAACCAAGATCTCAAACCAACCCCTAGGTAGAGCTGAAGTCACGTAGAACTCTCTGAATCTATACAACTCTGAATCTAGCACGAGCCGCATCATGAAGCAAATGAGTAATGGAGATTTACAACACATTCTATGCCTGGAAATGCATGCTAAAACACAAATTTTATTTTCAATCACCATCAAAATGAACACCATGACTCAATGCATTTCAATGATTCAATCAAACTTTCGGTTTTTCGGTTCCATTTGTCTGCCGACTCTGCCCCTTAGGTATGCCTCTTTTACTTTATATATAATCAATGAAATTTTTTTCTTTTTCTATTCTACATATAAAAAAAATACACTGTTCTTTTTTAGGGTCCAGAGACTGTACTGTGCAATTGGTGGAAACTTTGGGACCCACCCCGGGTCCCCTTGTTTGATCCGAATCGTTCATTTTATTCGTCTCGTCGAGTATGTAGCCCATGGGGAAATTCAAGTTGATTGGACATTGTTAACTATATTTTCAGATTGCATTTTTAGTGGAAACGAACACTCAAAGAAACTGTTGTAGGTTATTTTTTTTCTACAAAACTGTAATTGAAATGGTCACTGATCAAATAGTTGCCGATGTCCGATCAACCTGAATTTTTATGTAGACTACATACTCGATGAGACGAACAAAATGAACGATTTGGATCCAATAACGGGACCCGGGGTGGGCCCCAAAGTGTCCCGCATGCACCAAGTTCACAACAGAGACCCCAGACCCGTTCTTTTATCATTTTCATTTCCGCATACTCAGGAATTGAATTTCAGCTCTTATACCTGATTTCCAGCATACTGCATATAAGTTTGATATTTTGAGTGTTAAATCTAGTATCCAGTATCTACAAATACAATCCTAGCCATTAGTAAGTTAATTTTTATATTTGTAAGCATAGTGTTCAGCATTTAACGTCAATAATTTCAGCAAGTAAACTCAATACCAGTAAAAAGTTAATTAGTAGCCGTTCCTGATGATATTGTCTAAATTGGCTTAATGGTCTAAATAGTGTAAAGCCCATGTTTTCAAAAATTTCAAGGCAACTGATCATTCTCTTTACATAAAAAACTTTAAAGCCCAAGTAGTAGAAACAATTTGTCTTTTGTCTGTAACAAAAAACCCCCAAAAGTTAGGAGGAACGGCTATTTTAGTACTAATACTTTGAGACACGTGTTTCAGCCTATAATTTCCACTACCTTCATGTATAACGATTGAATTAACTTGTAATTAAGCACAAGCTTGATCAGGAATTAGAAATCCAAACTGTCCAATTCCAACATGAAGTAATTTCAGCATCCTGCATGCATTAATTCCTACGTGAGCCTGAGGTCTAACAATTCCATGTAAAAAATGTTTTCTTACCTAAATATGAAAGAGATATTATAGCATCACCTTCTCACTTTTCTATGTGATCTCTAAGTCAACCGCACGAAATTAATATTATTGAAAGGAAGAGTAAAGGTAGAGAACTGCTTTCAAATCCTTTCCGAATACGCAATCTCTTCCCCTTGTCTTCTTTATCACGTCTTTCTTTATTCATGTTAGCTCTCTTCTTGTAATTCTCTTCTTCACGTACGTGTTCTTTCTCTGGTAACTTCATATTTTCCTAAAGTTGTTAGAGTCTCGTACCACCATATGTATCCTTATTGTTTACTTATAGTATAAGGTAATTACATTATTATCCCTTTTGGAATTGCAAAATAGCACCGAAGACAAAAAAAAGTTCGATGAAATCAAAAAATGCATGCAGTCTTTTAGTGTTTTTAGCGTCGTCTGATTTGAATTTTTAAATTTTTTCTTTTATACTTTTCTGGTTTCCCTTGTCAAGACGAATGATGTAATATAAAAATACGGTTTTTTTGGTAATTTGAATCATGTTGTTAATCTCGACTTCAATGGTAATTTATTTTCTGTCAGAGTTGTTGAAGAACAAGTGGGTGTTACTAGCTTCATCAAAGCGATTTGCGAATGTTCTGTAGATAAGAAGAGGCAAAACATAAGCAGATAGAGAACCCATCTGTGGAGTTGCGCGCTATGGATGAATCCGATGACAATTCTTTTAGTTCGGTTGATCCCACAAGTGACAAGGACGAAGATGATGGCAGAGATGATGATCTAGATGGTGGAGCCAAAAATTTGGATTCTAATCTTTTGATAGAAAACTCTGGTCAATTGTCCAACTTTGATGTTTTGGAGTCGTTCATAGGGGATTCTAATCTACCCAATAAGGGAGACCAAAGTTCAGTTTTCGAATCTTAATGTGGTGGATAATTCAAGCTCCTTCTCAAGCTTCTTTGTTGAGGAATCCAACTCTCCTTTGGGTAATAATCATTATACAGAGAGATCAATCCATGTGGAGGCTTGTAAGGAGGCTACTCAAGCTGAGGGGAATAGTATCGAGGACGGGCTGGCAAATGCGAATTGTAGTTCTGACGACTCCACATTTGTTGATCTTGTTTCGCCGACCCCCTTATTAATTATGTGGACTAGAAGTGCCGTAAAAAGAAAGCCCGGACCAAAAAAGGTTATCTAAGGAATCTTTTATGGACTAAAAATCTTTTGAAAGCTGCCATCTTTTCTAGGACGTTTAGCTGGGATCAACTAGAGGAGAAGTCGAAGTCTTTAAAGTTGGGCTTGAAGAAAGACAGTTTTGATGGGCCCACTCTATCGACTCAAGAGGAAGCCAAGGAAGCCAGTAAGAATATGGAGATGGGTGCTACGTGTGGAGTAAATTTTTTTTGGAAGGGAGAGCTACAGTATAAAGAAATATTTAGAATTATAGGAGTTGAAATTTCTGAACAAGAAATTATAGCTCTTGATAATTTGGAGGAAGGTACCTCCATTTCAGTGGAGTTTTGATTTTGCTGTCGATGTTGGTGGGAGCTCTCTGGGTGTTCCCGGTGTTGGTGGTTTTGTTGGTTGGAGGTTTCAGCGTTTGGGGGGAGGAGCGCCTCCTTTTCCTGTTGTTGTTTTTGGGGTGTTTTCGTGGCCTTCTCTAATGTGTTTTCTACCTCAAGAGTCTTGGTTGTTTTTGGTGTTTTTCTGTTTCAATGGTTTGGCTGGTATCTTACCATCCATATTGTGTCTTGTTATTTCCCCTTTCGGGTCCTTGGAGTTTTCAGTCTCGGCCCCTTTTAATCTTTGTAATATGTATTCAAAGATTAATAAAATTTTTGTTTATAAAAAAAAAGTGGAAGTAACACTTGTTTTAAGAATGCTTAGTCTAATGTAAACATATAACAGATAATAAGAAACATGCTGAATATCATAAAAAGAAGCATTATTAGCTACTATACCATGACAAAAAATGAGTAATAAATTTTCAGCACAGATATGGATCCAAGCATAGTCCAAAAGACGATTGATCAGGCAACACAGTTTTAACTGTTTCAATCGTTGGGTAAAAAAGCAATAAACGTTACAAATTAAAACAAGACAGAAGTGCGGTAAAGTTTATTTGCTTTTTAACCTTTTAATTTATGTATATTAATGTAACCCTCCCATAAGGAAAAAAAAATTACAAACACACACACACACGGTCCAGTTCGGTCCGGTTTGGAAAGTGACTAACCAAACCGAACCAATTTTTTCTGTTTGGCTAAAATGCAAACCGAACTGTTCACCTTTAGAAACCAAACCAAAGTGGTTTGGTCTGGTTTACCGGTTTTTCCTTTCACCTCTAGAAATCGGGCTTTTGTTTGATTAGGTATAACTGGTTGATTCACATAAGAGCAGCTCCAACCAATCTCCCTGTCAATCTCCATTTTGGGGACTCAAAACAAAGTTTTTCTGTCCAAAAAAAGTTTTGAAAAGTTTTGTTCAAAAAAATGTTACTACTCACGTCAACTCCAACCCATATCTTCTATTTCTTGCCTCTAAAATTTCCCTCCGAACTAGATCTCTTGTTAATTCTTCATTTTTACATCTATTTAATATAAAACTCACTTTAAAGATATTTTTCAAATCTTTTAACTTGTATCAATGTTTTAAAAATCGACTCTTACGCTATAGTTATGAATGTTCTACGAAAGTTGAGAAAAGGTTGCAAGGATTATGGCATTACAATTTGGCAACAAAAGATAAAAGGGTAAATTGGTGATTATCAAAAAAGAAAAAATTGGGGATGGGTGTTCATAAGGCGGGAGAGTTTCCATATATTAGAGCATCTCCAACTATACTTTCATTTCTTCAAAATGAAGAATTGTAGCACTCCAACCATTCTTTATTTACATTCTTCAAAACCAGCGTTGTGCCCAAAAAATCCCAATAGTGTCTTTTTCGATCCCGTATATCGAACGGGTATAACGCTAATGATAAAAAAAAATACGTTTTTTTTTTCTGGGCCCGTGCTCAATGAATGCTAGTGTTTTTTCCTTCCTATACACGAGAAAACATAAATCTACTTCTATAAATTAATTTGCAAAATTGTGAGAAATATAAGGTGAACAAAAATTAAAAAGCGTAATATTTATTTATCTTCTTTATCTAATAAAAATTAACTCCCTATTTTCCTAAAATCCCCCCCTCTCTCTCCACGTTTTTCTCTCCTTCTCCCTCTCAATTTTTTTTTTTTTGAAAAGATCCAAATTCTTAGGGATAGGGTTTGGAGGCTTAAGAAGAACCCCCACTACATCTTATCTTATATATTATTGCAGAATGACTTTTCGTGAGGAGGATCGTGGGAGCGACAAATGACATGAGTTGATTGGTTTGTCGTTTAGGATTTTGAGGGAAGCATGTGACTTGATTACCTGCATCAAAGATTTGTTATGAATCTCATTTAAATTTGAAACCCATATATCTCGCCTTACATAAAAAAACAAAGAATTTTTTATTCTATATTCTATTCTAGTCAATAAGTTATCAACTAGAAAATAAAAATGTAAAATGTAAATTCACTAATAGAGAGTTTGAATATATTATGACGATTCTTATTTAATTTATTATAGAAGGTAATCGTGTATATACTGAAATTAAAGTATAACAATATTAAGAGGAAATTAGTTATCTATGGTTTGGGAAGAAAATAAATTCTTGCAAAATTGGATCGCTTGACAAAATTCAAATTAGCTCAATCTCAATTGCCAAGATTAGTCAAATATAACTTCCGCTATGAAAATATAACTTCCCAAATGAGGCTTATATAAATTTAAAATTTATAATTAGCAAAATTAAATTATTTCTTTTATATAAATTTAAAATTTCATAATTAGCAAAATAGAAACCTCACCAATGTTTATATCACAATGAATATACATAGCCCCTAAACTCCCACATCAGGGCATATCACAGACATGATTAGGGAGTGATGCGAATTACTATGGAATATTTTGACACAATTAAAATGCGAGGGTTACACATAGATTAGGGAGTCAATAAGAGAAGAATTGTAGAAAATAGACAAATGATTTCCAAAATTTAAACGAACATGAAAGAATTGTGGAGCAGATTGTGAAATTTGGGGGAGAGAGAGAGAGAGAGAGAGAGAGAGAGAGAGAGAGAGAGAGAGAGAGAGAGAGAGAGAGAGAGAGAGAGAGAGAGACGTTAAAGACGAAAACAAGTGGTCGTGATCTCTGTTGTACTTCAAAAATTAATCCTAGCTGTTCCTTAAGCTACTATTGGAAACAAAAATAAACGGCTTAGATTTATAGAAACTCTAAACACTCTTTTAACGATAAGATTAGAAATGAAAATGTTAGGATTTATAAGGGATTGAAATACCGTTCTTCCTTATTATATAGATACTTTTTGCCTTTTTCCAATTACATGCATCATAAAAAAATTATGGCACATTTTCCCTTTAGGGTGTTGACTTCAATTATTTTGTGAAAAGTCACATATATGGATTATGATTTTATAGCCGATTCAATCACATGCATGGTTTATGTTTTTATAGCCGATTCAATCACCATGAGAAATTAGAATCAAGAGGAGCATATAAGTTATAATCTTTTAATTTAAGTGATCGAGTAATTCAATACACTTTCCGGTTAAAAATATAATTTTTTAGCTCATCACAAAAAGAAAAAACACATCATTTTATTTCATATCTCCGTGCCGTGCATAGCATGGATTCATGCTAGTTTGCTTAGTGTAGATAGATAGATGAAGAATCAAGTTTGACTCTTCATATATAAAGAATGTTCTCCATATATTTTTACACAATAAATGATGCAGAATATGGAACATTATGATCAAATATTAATAAAATTGGTACCATTAAAAAAAAGGGCCATTTAGCCAAAAAATTCAAAAGATTTGACATTTTTAAAGGGAAGGACAAGAAACTTTTGCAATTGAACATAAAGACAAAAAATATTTGACATTTTTAAAGGGAAGGACAAAGAACTTTTGCAATCGAACATAAAGACAAATTTTTTTAGTGAAATGTCACTAATTTTTAAAAGTTTTAATTCCATACATAAAATTCAAAAAATCAACTCCTGCCTCCTGGGCGACCACCACCCTACCTCCGGCCGACCACTTCCGGCGACCAAAAAAATTAGTGAAATGTCACTAATTTTAAAAAGTTCTTTTTTCGTACAAAAAATTCAAAAAAATCAACTCTTGCCTCCTGGCGACCACCACCCCACCTTCGGCCGACCACTTCCGGCTCACTAATTTATAAAAGTTCTAATTTCACATAGACAATTCAAAATAATCAACTCCTACCTCTTGTCAACCACCACCCCATCTCCAGCTGACCAGTTTCGGCGACCTAAAAAATTAGTGACATTTCAGTAATTTTTAAAAGTTCTCATTTTCAAAACTCTTGAGTAAACCAACTTATCAGTATTTATTTGGACAATAACATTACTTTCCACTAAGCCACGTAATACTGTGCTTAAACCTTAAACCCATGTAGCCCTTGAGGATTCCTAATACGGGGTCCTCTAGTTTCGCTAAAGTTTCAAATGCAGGTTACAAGCAAGGGCGACGCCCGTGTATTAGCACTGGGGTCAGTTGAACCATTGATCTGCAGAAACGAAAATTTTATTGAGGCTGACTTTTCTCCTTTTGCAAAACCTCTTGTGAGATGACACCACTTAGAAAATTTGTTGAACCCAATGAGCACATGGTTAAAGGTAAATTCTATGTTGTCCTTTGTGTAGCACAGAAAAGCTATACTAGCTAGGAAATGTTTAGAAGCAGACGGTTGCAGACCCACCCCCAATTTCTCTCTCTCTCTCTCTACTCTTCTAGCTACTCTATTGTACTCATCAAACCCACATCTAATCTCTTTTTTTTATTACTCCGAAAACCCACATCTAACTTCTTCTTTATCGAAACCCACATCTTTTGTTTTTCCAGAACTGAAAAAAAGAAGAAAAAATCACATTTTATTAGCTTACATTTTGTTTTTCTGAACTAAAATTGAACTTTGAAAATTTTCCACTGACCAATCATTTTTAGCAATAGATTGGTCCATGGAATTCATAATGGAATATAAGTTGAGTTTTCTTGTGAAAAAATATTATGGGAAACAATGTCAATACGGTAGAACTTCATTTTTTTGTGCTTTTTAACTCTTATTTTTTAACACTATTGTAAGTATGTTAAGTTACCTTATTATTATGTATGATTCAAGAGTGTAAATTAGTTTCTCAATTTTTAGAGATATGTAAAATAAGTAATGCTATTAATTATGACACCACTGGTTATGATTTCTGGAGTCGCCACTGGTTACGAGGACGGATGTGTTCATCCATGTTGTGTTGTTGCCTCTTAAGCTGAGGAATATACACATCTATGCGCACAATTGCATCTGTGTGCACGACCGGAGGCAAGACCGAAAGGGAGTTGGCGTTCAAAGGAATGGGAAGAGAAAGTAAAGAGATAGTGTGTGTTTAGTCCTTTTGCTAAATGAGTACTAAGAACAATATCTTTATGTTTGATTGCAAAAATTCCTTTTCATTTCCTTCAAAAAGGGAAAATATAGTGCATCTATGACTAATTTTTCCTTAAAAAAAATCTTAACAATATCTTTAAAGGGTCCTGCTAACGGGTGCATTATTGCACCCGTGAAGAGTAAAAAAAGTATACTTTTTGGATCCCACTTGTAGTTTTAAGTACACTTGTACATTAAACAACACTTAAAACAAGTGAGACTCACAAGTATATTTTTTTGTACCCTTAACGGGTGCAATAGTGAACCCATTAGCATTTCCCATCTTTAAAATAAGACCAATCCAAAATTTATTTGGTGAATGTTAGAAATTTGATATTCCAAATTTTGGAGGAAAAATGTGGGATGATTGAGTTTTGAATGCGTTTTTTGAAAAATGAAGATAGATATCGAGAATGTGGTTGGAGTATGAGTGAATAGTACTCCCTTTGTTCCATTTTGTTGGTCCCTCATTGGGAAGCCAACTTATTAAGGAAACATAGTTATTACTTGTACTTTTTTTAACTTCCAATTTTACCCATTGATTGGATATTTCTTGAAATTTTAACCTATTTAAAGTAAAAGAAAAAGAGGGCAAAATGGGAATAGGGCATTACATTTTTGGAAACTTTTTAAAATGGGCAATCATTTTGGACATTCCAAAATGGAATAGTTGACCATCTTTGCGGGACGGAGGCATTTTTCAAAAATTCGAAAAAGACACTTTTGTATATTTTTTTGGGCGTCTTATCCTTTTTTTTTTCCCGAGATTTTGTTTATATTTTTCTTTCTTAAGAAAGTTATTAGAATAAGCCTAAAAAACATTTAGTAAAAATGAAGAAAATCGAAAAAGACAATTTCGTACTATTTTTTGGGGCGACTTATCCTTTTTCTTTTCAGCTTTCATTCATATTTTTCTTTCTTTTGCAACTTCTCTTATTGACACTCCCTCCGTTATAATAATACTCTCTCCGTTCCAAAATTTTTGTCCCGTCTGCTAAACGAAGACTTAAAAATAATACACAATTTTCAAGAAAGATTTAATATTTTTTTAACAAGTTACTAGATGTCAACGAGTGCTTCTAATTTATGAAAAAAGTCACAAATTTTCTTTTAAAAGACTTATTATTTTTAAGTCCTTATTTTGCGGATTGCACAAAAATTTTGGAAATTTATTTTGTCGAGAGAAGCATCAAAATAATCCAACTTGCCACACAGTACCCTCAAGAATCGTAAGCGAGAGGGTCTGAGAGAGAGAGAGAGAGAGAGAGAGAGAGGGAGAAAAGGGATCGAAATTCATAAAGAAGGGAAATATATACTACTATATATATATATCTCGATTGAGCGCGTCTATATAAAGTGGTAGTGGTAGTCGTAGTGGCGAGTGGGTGGGTGGGTGGTTGAGTGTGCAGGAGTAGGAGAGGAGCGAAAGGAAATTGAGAGAGAGAGAGAGAGAGAGAGAGAGAGAGAGAGAGAGAGGGAGAAATGTCGAACAGCGAAAGGGTTCCTGTTGAGCTTTGTAAGGGCGTCAATGGCCTCGACAAGGTCGTCCTCCGCGAGGTTCGCGGCAGCTCTGCTGAGGTAGTATATACTCTCTCCCTCTTTCTGTGTGTATGTATATACACAATTGTGCGTGCGTTCTAATTACTCGACTCCGCCCTCTCTCTGCAATTCTCGAATCATCATTTTCTATGAAATCTATTTATTATCGTTAGTAGGTGGTGCGATCTGATGCTGTGTGGTAGTTGCTGTCTCTGTTGAGTGTTTTGTGCGTTCTGCTTCTTGAAAATCTTGGTCTATGTATCGTTTTTCCTTTTGATGAGTTGAATTTCCTGGTAATTTGCTACCGATTTGCATTTTGTTTAGTGTATGATTGCTCATTACTTAGTTTATAGTTAATTTGGTAAGATCTTGATCTGAATCTTGAAATATTAGATGCTCATTTCCCCACATCTGAAATACATACACGCACATGCATGCACAAGGGGAGGACAATATCTAATGTTGGTAATGCTATGATGGGGTTAAATCCTCCTCTATTTACATTTTACACATAACATGTTATAATAATTTAAGAGTGACTGTGTTGGCTGTTGCTGTAGTCCCCTTCCTTTCCAAAACCTGGGTAAGTTGCACTTCCCTGCTATATGTAGTTAAATCTTCAGTCTTTGGTTGAGTTTCATCCATCCAGGAGTGGCTTGCAACGTGTTCAATCTTTGTAAATAGAACATGTACGGTTTTTTTTCTCCTCAAAAGTGTTTGCTAACATTTATGCTGGAGCGATTAAGTTTTGAAGGAAAACCATGTAGGCTTTTTGTGGCTTCTATTGGACTCAAGAACAAGTAGACAATGTGAAATGTTAACATCTTCATACTTGCTGATACTTCGTTTGCAAAGTCTTTGGAAATTGCTGTACCTAAAACTACAAACTGTCTGCCAAATACAGAAATTGTTTGCATTAAGAAATTGAATATAGCGTATACCATTTCTTTTAATATTTCAATACACCAAATATCAGTTATTAGTGGCAATGGAAGACGAACATTTCTTTTAAGAGTTTCCTTGCACTGAATTTTAGTAATCACATTCACTGGAAATAAACCTCATATGTTGATTTTCTAACTCTGGTTGTTGTTCTTGAAATATTGTTGTTGGAGAAACAACTAATTTTATTAGTACTTGCTGACTTAGTTGTAACTTGTAATATATTAGATGTTTTTCTATTTCTAGAGAATAGAGAATTAAATTCAAGCATCTTCTCAAAGTTCCAACTGTTTGGTGTTGACTGCAGTTTTTCATTGCTTATCTGTACTTCTCCCTGGAGGTTCGGCAGGATTACAATTTGTAGCCTATCTAATAAATGTGTAGCACAATGATTGCAAACTGATTTATGTGGTTCATTACAATACAATTTTCGAAGTTGCAACAATTGTAAAGGTATTAAATTGATGAGTCATATCATGAATGTTGTGGGAAAGAGTCATTGTGTATCTCCTAAGAATGACAACAACGGTATAAGAGAATTATTTGGTTTGAGAATCATTTGGTTTGTGCCTATTAGATCAACTGTGGAAGCAATCTACTTGTTGACAAGATTGGTAGAAAAGTATAGAGAGAAAAGAGACCTCTACATGGTTTTCACAGATTTGGGAAAAATATAGGATAAGGTGCCCAAAGACGTTATACGGTGGGTCTTGGAGAGAGAGAGAGAGAGTGTGGCAAAAGGGTATATTGGTGTATGATGTTGCTGCCACAACTATTAGATCTCTAGTGGGGGAAACAAGTGAATTCCCGATCACAGTTGGATTACATCAAGGGTCCTCTTTGAGCCCTTACCCCTTCACCTTAATTATGGACGGATTGATTAGACACATTTAGGGTGATATCCCATGGTATATGTCGTTTGTGGGTGTGATATTGTTTTAGAAAAAAATTGCAAGAGGTGCTAATAGTTAATTTGAAACTTGGAGAGAAGCATAGAATTATAAGGATTTAGGATTGAGTAGTAGTAATTAGTAAACAAAGTACTTGGAATGTAGGTTTAACTGTAGTCAAAGTGCTGTTGTTGACAGGGTAGGGCAAACTTTTTAAAATTGGCTGAGACGTACGGTTTCGGCCGGTTCGTAGTGGAATTTCGAGCTTCCGGTACGGATACTCACCGGTATAGCGGTGTGATTGGAAATCGCATATAGAACCAGCCAGTTCCCGGTACGTATCAGTGTATATCGGCCGGTTCACAAGCCGGTTCAGGAGTATCGGCCGAGACTCAATAAGTGTACGTTCACGAAGTATTAAAAAAAAAAAAAAGAAAGAAAAAGAATAACTATCACACCATACCGGACTGAATGGAAAAACGTTGAGACCGACAGCCTCTGGCTCTGTCCGCTGTCTGAGATCGCTGAGGAATGGGAGACCACGGAACAAGGGTTGATCACAACTTCGATCTTCTCCGAGATTCACGCAGTAGCGTTAATGGCGTTGAGGATTACCATTATCGGCGAGAGAAAGAAGAAAATTAGAGGCGGTAGGGGTAGCACCGATATATGATGAGGGAAAACAGATAAGTGGTTTGGACATGTTTATTGTAGATCGATCGATACGGTAGTTAGACGAGTGATGCGGTTATAGATGAGGGAAGGGATACACTAGAATTGACATTAGAGGCGGTATTCCAAAGTCCTAACCATGTGGCCTCAAACGATACATCTCAGATGTACCAACTACCATGTAGCCTTGTTGGATTTACTTATATTCGACAAGGGTCTCATGTTCCTATACGATGTGGGACTAGGGATTTCACAATCTCCCCCAGTTAAGATCGCAACGACCTCATTGCTCCCCATGGTCCAACAACTTCCACCCACCAACCGATGTGAGACAAAAGTAGTAGCTTAAGCACGTCAAGCTCGTCTCGTATAGGACCCCGTCCAAGCACGACTAACACCTCAAGCTCGTCCCTTGTCGGGCCCACCCAAGCACGTCCTTAGGCCTCCTTTGGGTGAATTGAAAAAACTGGTTTTTTGGTGGTTTTTTGGTTTTGTCCTTATTCAATTTTTTTTTGCATTTGTTAGTTTTCGGTCGATTTGTTGTGGTTTCTTGGCTCCTCTTCCTCTCTACGAGAGAAATCTAAAAAGTATAAAATTATTAGTCAAACTTAAAGTTTTGTGAATAAAGACGAAAAATAAACCACAATGGTTTTTTTACCCAAAGGAGGCCTTAGTCGCAATTCGTTGCATACCCACCTCGAACTGCACGCTAGCTCGCTAATTCACTAACCAGCTGAAAATTCTGGATGGAATTCGTGAATTGAGGAAGCCAAGCTCGCGATCTGTAGGCTGCATCCCTGTTCTATTGTGGTTAATGGGAATCTGCCCTCCCTTGTGCGCGTGGACAAGCTGCCTAATATTATAATCATTGCAGCAGCAGTGTATTGACCAACAGACCTTGTCATTTTGTTCCAAAACTTCATAACCAATTGTGCGTGCTGTTGTCAGTTGTACAACAAGTTGAGGTTTTTCTTGTTTATAAAAAATCTATGTATACACTCCATTGTATATATAACAAAAAGAAGTTGTATGGTTACTTTTATCCTTTTATATATTGTAATAATGAAGAATTTATTTCTGAATCAAAATTTAGTAAATTATATCTTGTATTAGAAGTTATATTCTTTATTATCTCTATAGGTTGTAATTTTTTATTGATTGACTGAATGGCTATATTTCTTTCTGAATGAGTGCCTAAATTATGAGTATCATAATTTTTTAGTTTGTAATGTGTATGTGATCTATAACGAAATATGTGATATTTTAAAATATTATGCATGATACATGAAAACATAAATAAATAATGAATGCTTTGAGAGATGCTCTGCATTGTAGTTCTTCTAAATATCGACGCTTTCCTGCTCCCACTCTTGTACTCACCCGAGCACACGAATTGTGTGGCTTAGAGCACATCTCCTCGCTTGATCTGCCCCTGACTTCTGGTTGGTGTAGGCTTTGATACCACCTCTAACGACTCGACCCGGCTGGTCATGGACATCCTTCAGCCTGAACCTCGTGGCCTCAAAAGATATATCTGGTACCATAATACCATGTAGCCTTGGTAGATTTACTTATATTTCACACGAGTCTCATGTTCCTAGCTGATCAGGAACTAGAGTTTTCACAATCCGATTTATGTTTTTCGTATACTATGGAACAGAATGCCCTCTACTGGGCTCTGTTTGGCTTGGTTTATATAATAATATAGCTTTCGAGATAACAAGGAAGAATTCTTTCGGATAGCTATCCAGTTATTAACTCAGCATCTTTAGTTAATCAAATGGCTCAGGCTGTGAAAGTATTTGCTATTTTACTTAATAGGACAATGGAGGAACAAGCGTGTCTTTAGTTGCAGAACGGTAGTGGCAGAGTTCTTTATTTTCCTGCCATTGGTTCACATGGAATGTTTTTTGCTTATTGCTATTCATGTTATTAGCATTGTTGGGCTTGTTGGCTAAGAAAACATGAAAGCCCAAAAAAGCTAGTAAAAGGACAATATGTTCTTCCAGTCCCCGCTGCCATGTGTGGAATGCGTTTTAAGCAAGCAAGCAAGCCAAGTAGCCAACAACTTCATACAAATTCTTGTTTATGTATGAGGTATTGAGGTTTCGTATGTACTCCATCTACCCTTTCGAGCATTGTAGATTGTTGGAGGCTATCAGTTGAATATGACCTTCTGTGCTTGTTTGTTTACCAATTACTTGTCTGAGAAAGACATTGTCTCCGTTAAGGAACATATTGAAGTTCTCAGAGGTTGAAGGGGAAAATATTGTGGCAAATGGCAATCATGTGGTATCTGTTGATTACTCTCTACCAATACTGGAGTAGACCAAGTTCATCTCAGTTATAATTTCTCTGGATATCCATGTTTAGATTGTTTGATGGGTCCAATAGAAGACACTATGCACTGTACCTGCTTACTTGTGGGTGGTTATCTTTTGTTTGATAATATCTTCATTTTGATTTTGTTATATAGAATCATAGATACATTGTTGATAATATCCTCCTTTTGATGTTTGTTACATGGACATTTATCACTTTGCTATATCAGTGCTGTTTTTAGTATATTAGGAAAAAAAAAATGTTAGCTTTTTTCGCAACTTTCTGTTTCTTCTGTGCTTGAGTTACTCTTATTGAAATTTGTGTTACTCCTTGCTTGTTTGCCTTGCCTTGTGTTATTTACACTAAACCCATCTTTTTGCACAGGTGTATCTTTATGGAGGTCATGTGACATCTTGGAAGAATGATCATGGAGAGGAGTTGCTTTTTGTTAGCAGTAAGGTACTGCACATTTCAACTGGTATTTCCATTTGATTGTTTGCTTCAAATTCACTCAGCGGCGGGACAAAAAATACCGAACAGAAGTCCTGAATGATCAATTTAAATTTCTTTTCCCCTGCATTAAATGTGATATTCACCAAAAGTTTTTGCACACAAAGCTAGTTTTTGTCCACCAATGTGCATGGTTGGTATGACAACAAACTGGTATATATGTGAGATACGGCCCACAAAATGGTATTCAGAATAGGGAATGTTCGCGGTCTCAAATTTTAGGGTGATGATGCAGGGAAGCATATAGGAAAGAGATGAACAAGGACGATCATGAACTAGAAGTTTAGAGAGACTATCTATAAAACTCAAACTTTATCAATTCAAAAACCGTCTAGCCCTAGGGCTTACATCAGTAATTTATAGGCTAAGAAAGCCCTAGGAAATAATCGGAAGAGGCAACACTTGCCGTCCAAGCATAAAATAAATAAAATTACAAAAATTACCTAAAACAGAAAGATTTGAGTTAGGCTCAAATCTGGAAACTAGAATAAAAAATATGATAACTGCCCAAAACCTAGGTCAAAACAGTGTTGTATTGACCAAGTAATTTACAGTTCAATTATTTCGTTAAGCGGCAAATTCGATGATTCGGAGGCCCAAATGAAGGAATTGGGCCGAAAATCACTGGTGCCTATAGGTCTATAGGCAGATGGGCCTTGTTCTTTCGGCTGTTTAGCATCAAACCATAGGACCCGCGGATCAATCCACCACTGGCTGATTCCGCCACTCATCGGTCAAGCCTCTCCAAGTGTTGTCATGCAACCCCATCTGCATCAGGTGAGGGCTAATTTTCCTTAGCCAATCAAACTTATCTAAGTAATCACAGTGCTGAGAATGTTGAAGCAATTAAGGATTTGAAAGTGAGAAATTGGAGATATTCAGGCAGATAATGGATTCATTGAAGTTTAATGAAGCCATGAATTCCTTTTTATTAATTTGGTTAGAGGAGGCTTTGAATGCTCAATGTATTATTGTAGGTTCCTTATTAGGCTAGAAAAATATTTGCTAAAACAAAATGTTATTGGTAGTTTTGAGTCCAATAGTTGCTTAGACCAATGATGATTTGTGCAAATTATATGGGAACCTTTTTACGTTATTGCTAACAAGAAGCTGTGTCTATGGGTTTTAAATCTTTGGCGCATGTAGTACTTTGGTTGTTGGTGGTTGAGAAAGTTTTCGTTCGAATGTTATGAACGATTTCTAAAGCATTAAGGCTAATTCAGATATAGTGGTTATTCCTTTTTTTTTTTTGCTGGAAATTAGTAGTGGTCATACTTCTTTTTTTTTTTTTTACACGGAAATGAGAAGATTATATTAATAAACGCCCAACGGCACTTACAAAAACGGAATTCATTACAAAGATCTTGGACAAAGCCAAACTAATCATCTTAATAGAGAACAAGAAACGCACAAGGTAATCGATGTGTTTCACCCTAACCCAGACATGGCCTGACGCAAACAGCGGCACTTACAAGATTCATACTTAGAATCAGCATCTCTGAAGAGACTTAGTGCTAGTTAAAGATAAAAGACAAAGAATACCCAGACGATCGAATGGACTCCAACCAAACATGCTCGCACCAATGAACTCCCAAAACTATAGATCTTCAAAGCCACCACGAGTTGCCTTGCCAGCGATATCAAGTCGGGTAAGAACATTGTTGGCACAGATACCATTGTAAAGCAACCACGCCTGAAAGTACCCGATCTGTAGACGACAATTCGTCCGAAGACGAAACTAACAACTCTCACAAAACGAGAGACATAACCCTCTCAGATCAGACGACAAGTCGTTGATCTGGAGAGACAAAAGAAAAAGAAAGAACGAACGAAAAAAATAAATAGTACCATGGCCCTCCCCTCCCACCACCATGGGTATTGAAACCCTAGGGGGGAGGGGAAGGAGGAAGAGTAATATTAGTGGTGGCTAGGGTTTTCAAAGAAGAGAGAGAGAGAGAGAGAGACAATCTACTTTGGCTCAAGATTGTTTTTGAACTTGTCATGAGTTTGAGTTGGTCTATAATGTGAGTTATCAAATATGCTTTGCTTTTTAATTTGATAAGGCTTCATTGGTGGTGTTCGTATCTTATAATTTAGTTGTAGTCTCATTCATTTAATAGAGTTGGTATTGGGAGACTGGAGAGCTGAATTATCAGATGGTTTGAGTTAATTTGCTTAACTTTTGCAGTGTCTCTTTCCATATATTATCTTCCCTTTTTTTCTTTTTCTTTTTCTGCTTCTCAGTTGTGCTAATAATCTGAATATGGATCTGCAGTTTAGAGAACTGTTCTGACCTAAGCAGTCTCTACACCTGAACCTTAGCCTAGATGCCTGGCACAGCAAAACCCTCTTCAAATCCACTCTTGGGTTGCGTTGGGCCAAGTCTTCTTAAGCTGTCCTACGTCACTTGAATAGATATTGTATTACCCTTTACGATTAGCCCTTTTAACATTGAATGTTGATGCAACTTCAACTTCTCAACGAGTTTAGAGGATTATTTATTAAAAATGTAAGTTCTTTAATAAGTTGATATAAGCTCCTTAACTTTGGAAAAATTTATTGGGCTCATTGGACCCGATTCCTCTCTGTGTAGATCTTCGCATCCTTACACTACTATCTGTTTTTACCCTTAGCCCATGGATCAACCACATCCTTCCTTTGAAAGGACAACCTTGTCTCATCATACTCTTCATATTATGAACCAAAGCTCTCAAGTAGCATGATGTAAACAACTTACTTTGCAATTTTTTTTATTGCTCTCACTTGTTGCTAGTCCATCTTCATTTGCATGAAACTTTGTTGTTATCTACTTGATGTCACCAACAGAAATGATCACGCCTGCCATCTTGTATGCCTTCAATTTCGATTTTGTGGATTCACGGGGAGTCGGGGTTGGTTTTTTAGCTTACTTCGATTTATGTAATAATTCTTGCTATGTATGGTTATGTTGAAAGGCACGCATTGCTTGGGATTTGATTGAGAAATCTTGATAGAAATAGACAACAAAAACAACATTTTCGGGGACTCAGAGCCTGTTCTGGACTTATTTTTTCTAGTTTATTTTTCGGTTCCATATATGTATTTGAATCTTTCTTGTTGACTTTGTTGCCAGTTAAAACTCACTGCCATGCTTCATCTATGTTATTCTTGATATTAAGTGGCAGTTAGCAGAGAATACGTGATGTCTATTGTTAGTCGTCCAGATTTGGAGTGATGGTTTTGTCCCTTATGCAGGCTATTTTTAAGCCTCCAAAGCCGATTCGTGGAGGCATTCCTATATGCTTTCCTCAAGTATGGGCTTCTCAACCTTCACTTCATGATTTTCTTTTGGTAAAGTTTGCCCTGGTCAAAGAAACTTGCTCCATCTGTGCAGTTTTCGAATCATGGCCCCCTTGAGCCGCATGGATTTGCTAGGAACAGGTTTTGGAGCATTGATACTGATCCACCTCCTTTTCCAACAACTTCCTCCAGTAAGGCTTTTGTTGATTTGATTTTGAAGCCTTCTGAGGAAGATTTAAAGATCTGGCCTCACAGGTACGGTTTGGGAACTCTACTTTCTTATGCATTAGTCGAAAGAATTTACATTCTATCAGCATATTTTTTCCAATTTCGTCATAATGAATCACGATCAAAACTCTTATTTTGAATGGATAAGCAAAAGTGTAGAGGAATTTAGCAGGATTTTTATTTGATAAATCCGCTAAATAGAACTATTAGCTCGCTATTTTTTCTGCTTTTAGGCTTCTGTTGTTGCTTTTAACTCGGTACTTTTTTTTGGTTAGTTTTGATATTAATTTTACCTTTTAACCTTATATGTTTTCGATCTCCTGTAGCTTTGAGTTTCGTTTGAGGGTAACGTTGGGACCTGGAGGAGATTTGATGTTGACATCTCGCATCAGAAATACCAGCACTGATGGGAAACCATTTAGTTTCACATTTGCGTATCATACCTATTTCTCTGTTTCAGACATCAGGTGTGTGTTGAATGTGATTTTGTTTGTTTTTTACTTTAACGAAGCTTTTGCTCATAACCTTTTGGTTGAAGATGTATAAACTTTGATATGCGCTTAGCCCTTGGGCCATCTGAAACTAAAGACCAACGTACCACTGTGCTTAAAGCTGGAACAAGTGTTACCTATGACCTTTCTTTCCTCCATTAATCATGTTTGTATACCTTTTAAACAAGACAACTGTTTGGAAGGTCAACATAGAGCTTTTAAGGCTCTTAGTCCAAAATCAAACTAGGCCTTAATGTTGATATTTTCATTTTGTGAGAGTTTGGATGGGCCATTTTCAAGACTCCTACTAATGGATGGTTCATTGTTAATAGTTTTAGTTCAAGCATGATATGCCTTGTCCACTAGTCAGCAGCGTATTGGTAAAGGTTTGTGGTTTCTTGGAGTGTGTAGCTTAGATATTTTTCAGTTACTTTTGGCGGAATATGATCTGCAGCTTTGCACTGTTCTTGATTTAAAGGATGATTTCATCTAGTTTTAGCTCAAGCATGATATGCCATGTCCATTAGTCAGCAGTATACTGGTACAGGTTCGTGGTTCCTGTTGCAATGTGTAGCGTAGATCATTTTTCAGCAACTTTTGGCGGAATATGATCTGCAGCTTTGCACTGTCTTTGATTTGCTTATTTGTCTCTGTTCAGTGAAGTTCGAGTCGAAGGATTGGAAACACTGGATTATCTTGACAACTTGCAGAATAAGGAGCGATTTACTGAACAAGGGGATGCAATAACTTTCGAATCAGAAGTAAGTTTAGGAAATCAATCTTCCTTCCCTACCTCTGTGCACATGGTTTACCATCTTAAGATCTCTTATCAATGCTGAGCAGGTGGACAAAATATACCTCAGCACACCCACAAAAATCGCAATTTTGGATCATGAGAAGAAACGGACTTTTGTTATTCGGAAGGATGGGCTTCCAGATGCTGGTGAGAATGACCTTGTGCATGTTCTTTGTAGTCAGTTGTAGCCTGTACGTGTAATAGAACTTTAGTTTGCTGATTGTGTACTGTTGGATTGAAGATTTGTTTCATCTTATAGACTATCAGCCCATTAATTGGTTACACATTCTCTATAAATTGCTTTCTATCAGCCAAGCTCTTGTTTTCTTATGTTTCCACTGAGCCTGTGAGTTTTATTGATTTACCAGCTGAAATTGAATTTAAATATTTGGAGTATATGAGAACCTTAAAAATGGAAGCATGCTCTTGGTTGTGTTTTGGAGCTACATGAAGTTCGCTTATTTCGTTTTTGAGTTTATAAGATCTGTCTTAAGGCACTGTGGTATTACATGACTTTTTCCTCTGCAGTGGTATGGAATCCTTGGGATAAGAAGGCAAAGGCCATGGCGGATTTTGGAGATGATGAGTACAAGCATATGTTGTGTGTGGAGACTGCTGCGGTGGAAAAACAGATAACACTGAAGCCTGGTGAGGAGTGGAGAGGAAGGCAAGAACTCTCAGCTGTTCCTTCCAGTTATTGCAGTGGGCAGCTTGATCCTCAGAGGGTCCTCCAGAGCAGCTAAAAATCCCATTTTGGGGTCTAAATCCTGTACAGGTACTTTTTCTTGATTATTTTGTTGAACCATATCAAATATTCAGTTTTGATATTGTTAAGAATGTGTAAACTTGGTGGTGCTTGAAATAGGGAAGAGAAGATTGCTTATGCCTATGCACGATTAGGTTTGTTGTGGTTTTGTATATACTTAGATTACTCTCATAATCAGAGTATACAATGCTTGGATCTTGTGTTTGAAAAGGCCTAGCAGTTGTCGAAGACATTGTCACCATTTGGTTGACTGAAAGCCATGTCTTTTAGTTTCTTTAGAGCATCTCCAACGGTAGAGTTGCTATTTAGATAGCTATTGCTATAATTTTAGCAATGAATAGTCTCAAATTGCCATAATATAGCAGCATTGCTCCAATGATGCAAATGCTTTTTCTTTGATTTTTTCAAAAAAATGTCAATTTGAATTGCTATTTGTGGGTCCCATGATGAGAGAGATACACCAAATGGGGCATGCTAAATTATAACTATAGCTATATCTTGTGCTATATAGGGCACAACATATGGCTATCGGTATATATAGCATGTGTTTTACCTCACCATTGGAGAAGGGGATTTAAAGTTTTATGCTATAATATAGATTTAGCAATACATATATAGCATACCACTGGAGATGCTCTTATATGAGCATTCAACAATTTTGGGTTATACCCACTGGTAAATTTAATTAGAAGGAATATAGATAAAATTTTTCAATGTCAGCGTGAAGGAATATAAGTGTAATTATGTATGTAACACATGAAGGGACGTTTTGATTTCTCTTGCATCTTCTAATGATTTCCAGGCTGTTGTGTTTATTCGAGTCCTTGGAGCAGTTAGTCCCTCGTCGTCTAAACGACCCTCGTCGTTCTTAGTGCAGAGTTTTAATCTTTAATGTTTTGCTGTCAATCATCAGTTAATTGGATGGTTTACTGTGTGGTCATGCAGACACATTCTTAATCAGTTTTACTTCTGCAGGTGCTCTGTTGCTATATGTGGTTGGAGCATGAGAGGGACTTCTTGCTTTGCTTTTGTTTCATTTATCCCCCCCTATTTCCCTTTCTTTTCCTTTTAGGTTCCTTTGCGTTACCACCTCTCTCCCTGGATGAATTTTCTTTATTGGGGTGGAAGGGGGTGGATTCAAGGGTAGAGTTGTTAAATAATATTTCGTTCAATGGTTTGACTGTTTGGTAGCATCTAAAAAGTGGAACAAATTTGCATGGGTCGATTGGAATTACTAGTGCTGGGTTTGATCAGAATTACGACTATTTGTGTATAGAGGGATATCTTTTTCATCCCTTTATCTGGGCCAAGAGAGTGCAGGTCGTCTCTTTGCGTTGGTTTTAGAAAGGGTAAGCTCCAGGAGCAGGCAAGATAATTTAGATTGGGAGATTACTGTTCTTTATTTGTGATGATATCAGTGTATGTGCTTTGGCAATGACCCGAAACCTCCAACTTTGGAATGGTTTGTGCACCTGGTATCTTGCAATATGTAGGGATAATGAGCCCGCCTTGGGTGCAAATCTCCTTAGTTATAATGAATTGCTTGATTTTCAGTTCACTATATTTGGCTTCATGCTGCTAGATTTATCAAACGTCTAAAGCCAGTCATTATCATCACCCGCAGTATTATCGTTTGACTGATCAAAATGTTGCATCACAACTCCAGACTGGAGTTTTTCCTTATATATTTTCCTTATACCAAGCCAAACAGACTTCCACAAGTAGTGTTAAGGTGGCTAATTTCCCCCCTTTATTCTCTGTTTGAGATAACATGCCTTTGTCCAAACCATCCCTATTCAATTACTGAACAAGATGTTTCAGCTGGGAAAAAGTGAAGGCAAATCATGGCTAGTGAACAATCTTGTTGCATGATTTGATGCAGCAACTTACGCAACTATAATTTATGCATTTACAAGCAATGTCCGGCAGTTGTTCTCCATACATAAAAGGTGTCAAAATTAAACCAATGCCTCGTTAAGGAGTTAAAATCATACAAATAGGCTTGTGACCACACTAAAGGGGGCTTATATTCTATTCAAGCTTAAACTTTGGGAATGCCACTTATTTTGGTTATCAATTGTTGATGCACTTGATCCCACAGCAGTGTTGGAGCCACCACCACATTAGTCTCCTATCTCTGATTTGATCAATGATTGCCCTCCAATACTAAGGGTCAACTCCACATCACTCTCTTCTGATGATCTATCTTTCCCAGTTTGACAATTTGTCATGGCTGTGTAGGACGTAGGCCCTGTTTGGTGTTCTCCAATGATGGGTTGCCTTTCAAGATCAAAGCCCATTTTTGGCTTTCTAACAAGTGTCTGATCTTGATCTCCAGAGCAGCTACCACTTTCGCGTGAGCTCAGGTTATTTTCTATCAGCACCGTACTTTGAAAGTGGATTTTTTTATTACATGGAGTAGTAGTTGTTGGTTGATGCGGATTGAAGAAGTTAGAGTAAGGGCTAGTATGATCTGATCCAGTACTATTCATTGGGAAAACCCAAAACTTTTTTTGTTGTTTACTGGTCTCGTGATTTCTCGTCTCAACCATCAGCACCTTTTGAATACCATACAGCCTGTGGAGTTCTCTTACCTGCAATTTCCCCACTAGTTTGTTTCAAACAAGCGTATGATTTAGGTGCTATTTGATAAAGCTGAAAGCTTAAAACTGAAAACTGAAAATTAAGTACTGAAAACTGAATGCTGAAAATTAAGTACTGAAAACTGAATGCTGAATTTATTAAGTTAATAAGCTGTTTGATATGTACTGAATCTTAAGCACTGAAATAAATAAGTTTTTGATCTGTATGAGGAGCTAAAGTATTAAATTCACTAATTTTCTTACTTTGCCTTTCATGTATATATTCATACTGGAATGCAAAAATGAAATCAATAACTGAAAAAAAATGTACGTTTATCAAAATTATAAAAATATATAGAATATTGGCAAGATTGTGGTATAGCGGTGGCGGTGGTTTTGATTGTGGTGGTGGCTATAATTGTGGAGTGGTGGCCTCGTGGTAGTAGGGAAGTGACGGTGGTGTCGGTGGTGGTGGTGGTAATAGTGATGGGTGTGGCAGAGTGGTGGTGGTGGTGGTGGGGTGCCGGCGGTAGTGGGGGTGGTTTAGTGGTGGTGGTGGCGGAGTGGTGATAATGGTGTAGTGGTGGTGATGGTGGTATCAGTGGTGGGGTGGTGATAGTAGTTGTGGGAGTGGAAGAGTATTGGTGGTGGGGTGGTAGCGGCAGTAGTGATATGAGTGGTGGTGGGGTGGCGGCGGCAGCTGTGGTAGTGGCAGAGTGGTGGCGTGGCGGCGTGGCGGCGATAGTGGTGGTGGGAGGTGGTATGAGTGTTGTTGGTGGGGTGGCAGTAGTATAATGGCGGCAGTGGTGGTGAGAGTGGCAGAGTGGTGGTGATGATGGTGTGAGTAGTGATGGTGGTGTGAGTAGTGGTGGTGGTGCGAGGGGTAGTGGTGGAGGAAAAAATGGTTGAATGAAATCACTCATAAATTCAGTCAAAATTAAGTAGGTCGAAGCTACTTAATTTTTGTCAACATTTTACCTTTACATTTTAAGTGCCACTTAATCTTTTAAGTAATGTAAAATGTGGTTATCAAACCTACTTAATTACTTATTACGTAATTTATTCAGTTTTAAGTGCTTAATCTGGGTTATCAAACAAGGCCTAATAGAAAAATGATTCCCTCCGGACAAAGTTTGCTTATGGAGTACTATTTCCCGGTGATTTTTGTTGCTATTTGCAACCTACACTGACAAAATTTGAGAGAGAGAGAGAGAGAGAGAGAGAGAGATGATAACCTGGTGTTTGAAAATATCTTCGTGCAATAGCATTTTCTTCTTAATGGATTCTATCTTCTGTTGTTCGATCATCCTCCTATCCATCTATTCCTTAAATTTGCTGTTAACCACACTACTTTCTAGTTCCTCCTTCAGTGCTTTACTTTTGAAACAGTCCCAAACATCAATTCTACTCACAGAAAAACTCTCACTGGTTGGGTTTGTAGCTAATTCATTCACGGCATACTGGATTGTCGTTCCCATGCCTGAAAACAGTACTAAGAATCGTTGAAACAGGTTTCTATTGATAACCATAAGGCGAAAACGAAAATAGATAAATTTTACAGTAACAAGTAATCGAAAAGGACCCCATCTATGTGGACGGTTTCTGCCCTCAGTGGGACTGAGGTTAAACTATATCTTGAGTGAGTCCCTCCCAATCCCCTCTAGCTATGTGGTCTCCCCGGGTGGCAGGGCCGCCCATCTAGGATGGATCCTAGCTGACAAAAGCTCATTCGATCAACAGAGAGGGTTGTCATCTGCCTCGTAACTTTTTTTTTTTCCACGCTTTGGTGGGGGTGCGTGGAGGTATTATTATTTCTTGATAAGAAGGCACTTCTAATTGAAGGCGGAGACAAGATTAACTTGGCCTCATGTAAAGCCCACAACTTAAAATCGGGCACAAGTCGATCTGGATCACTATGGGCCGTCTGATGGAATTGGCATGGAGTCCAGAAACTTGTGTGCCCAGCCCGTGGAATGGCTGGTGTAGGGCCATGAGCCCGGGCCAGGGTGATATTGGTCCCACCAGACGTTACTTAATGGTGGCTAGCTTAGCTCCATGTGGGTCTCGAGTAGCATTTCTCGGCCACGTGGACTCCAACTACGTGACACTCAGTGTGTTATTCAGCCGGCAGTAGCAATCGGAATCGGAGAAAGTATGCAGAAATGGCATTTCTATTCTATATTCGGATAAACGGGTATGAATGACGTCATTAGGCATGTGCCTGGCATAAGCTTACTTGGAGCTCAATTACAATGTCTCTATATAATGGCTATAGCTTAGGTCCACGTGGGTATCGAGTAGGGTTACTCGGCCATGTGAACTTGGTGTGTTATTCATAGTAAAGCCCGCGGTGCACAACGGAATTGGGGAAAGTATACACAAAAAACATTTCTATTCTGCATTCGGGGTTATGAATGGTGTCATCAGGCATGTGCCTAGCAAAAGCTTATTGAAGCTTAAGTACAGAGTCTCTATATAATCTACACAATAAAGTACTCTCTGTTTTTTTAGATTGACTTAAGTATCAGATTGTCTTCTGGTTGGCGGTTGCTGTTGCAGACCTTTGCCATATAGGAAAGTGGAGTTTCGGGTCAGATTCGTTTCACCAAGAGAATCCAGAGAAGGAACCGGATCAATACCCCACAGATTGCAATAAAACCTACGGAAACCATGTAAAAAATCTATTTATGACTTACAGGACTGGACTCTGTGTGTGTGCGTGCGTGTGTATTGGGTAAGGAAATACAATTTCTTACACGTAACATTACTGGTGAAGTTGTTGTAATTCTAGATTCATAATCATGAGGCAGACAAAGATAATCTCTTTCTCGGGAAATTTATTTTCTTGACTGAAAGTTGAATACTTAAATAAGTGTACAAGGAGCTTGTATGGCTAGAGATTTGATTCGATTTTAAAAATACCTGGGGAAAGAAGAAAGGCCCAGACGGCAGTATACTTGTTCCGAGTGTCGTCTTCATTGGGTATAATGCTCCACTTCCACCCTCGTCATGATACCCACTAATATTGCTTTCTGCAGCCATGAGCTGCTGCTGCTTGCTGCAGCTCCTAGCTAGAAATTAACAAAAATCCATGAATTAATTGAAAAAGACGATGCATATGTTATATATAGCTCATCATCTTTCATTTCATTATTAATTGTGCTGACAGCTCAATGGAAGGAGGGAGCGTTCTAAGGAGAGAGAGAGAGAGAGAGAGAGAGAGAGAGAGAGAGAGAGAGAGAGAGAGAGAGAGAGCATCTCTTTTGCCCAGCTAGCTAGGGCCAATTACAAACCCACTACAGAGTTACTTTCTTCCCTTTGAGAAACAAGAAAGTGCCCCCCGGCCTCTATTAGTATAAAATTATTACGATCCTGTTTTCGATTATACTGGATTGACAGGCTGTGAAGAGATCTAGCTAGAGAAAGAGAGAATAAAACAAGAGAGGTGAGGAGTGGAAACGTGAATGAGCCTGCGAGATACTAGATAGATATGTAATTTAGTTTTTTTTTTTTTTTTTTTTGGTTCATGTACATGCAAGAAACCTAGTCTATTGACCCTTGCGATGAGATTCGAACCCAAAATTTTATATTCCCATAAATGGTAGGCTCCACGGACAAAAGAAACATTCATATACAATAAGATTATCCTATGTTGGATCAAATTAATGGGAAAGCCACTTGAGGCCTGCGAACAAGATATTGATCTAGATAGCTGTGTTGCTTGTAATTTCTCAGATGGATACTCATGATATATCTATTAGAGTAATTCTTTATGGTTGATTTTCATTCCTTCTCGTATTCTGTAAAAGGAAAGTACCCCACTTGAATCAGATTTGATTGTTCTCTCCCCAGTATCACAACAACCCGTTTATAGTTCAGAATTGCTTTGGTAAATTACTCCATGAAAGTTGTTCATCTCTCTCTCTCTCTCTCTCTCTGGCACATAAAATTGATCGGCAGCCTTGGGGGGTGGGGGAGCTTCATAATTAAAGCACTATATGTCTTACAATTTTCTTCTAAATACTCTCTGTTGTAGACAAGAGCACACACGGATCCAGGGGGTGCTGTGTATCCCCATACACAATAAGTAGGGACCTTTCACAATCCTAACTCCTTATTCCATTACTCCAATAAACTCACACTAACAAATATGAAATGATATCACTCCCTAATTACTCTAAAAGAAAAAACTCCCAAATAAAACCAAGTCTATTATTTTTCCAACAAATTTCAAGTAGACTTCTCAATTTGCGAAAAACATCTTCTTTGAGGGGCTTGGTGAAAATATTGACAAGTTGATCTTGTGACTTGACAAACTTGAGTTCCACCTCCTTGTTGGACATACATTCTCTAATGAAATGATATCTCGTGTCGATGTGTTTGCTACGGTCATGAAACACTGGATTCTTGGCCAAAGCTAATGCCGATTTGTTGTCGATGTAAATTTCCGTTGACTCCTCTTGAGTAGTGCAGGTCCCGAGGTTTGGGTTGCCTAAGCCCGACTCTTAACTTGGTTGCCCATTTAATATTACGTCATAAAAAATTTAAAAAATACATTCGTAAGTCATTTTAGAGGCCCCAAGCAAACTTCTAATATTGGACTCCCTACATCTATAAGAGTTTTTTTAAAAATAATTAATTACTACTCCCTCCGTCCTTTTTTTTAATGTGTTACTTTGTAAATCCAACTTATTAAAAAAATATCATCATTACACCTATCACATTAACTTTTTTCTCCAGTTTGCACTTTTGACATCAACTTTTACCTCTACTTTCCAAAATTATCTTCCACTTTTACCCACAAACTTTTCAAAAGGGCAAAATGATAATTGTACAAACTTTTACCCATTAACTTTTCAAACCACACACTTATTTAGGGACAACCCAAAATGGAAATGTCTACATTTAAAAAGGGATGGAGGGAGTACTAAATTACAAAAAAATAAATTAAAATGATATAAAAGAAAAACAGAAAAAGATATATTTGTACACGGTTTTTTTTTATAAGAAACTATCCTCGTATTTTAACTATGATTATTAGTGTGAAAAACTTATAACTCGTGTTACATCGCTCGATTTTATTTTCAATTTTCCACCATTGGGATAATTATCTTTATTCGGAAAATGCAAGAACATATCACTTGTAGTACAATATTGTTGTGTTTGTTAAATACAAAATTTCTTATAAAATAATTAAGTAATGTGATTTTAATATTCATTGGGCAGTAAAAACAAAAAGTTTAGAATCACATGCATTTAAAAATGTACACCCATTTACACAAACACATGCATAAATATGTGCGGCTTGTACATACAATACCAGCCGTTTGTATGGTCACATAAGTATTCGTATATTTGAGTGTGATTTTAGACTTGTAGGGAAAAAAATGGAATAGAGAAAATTGATAAACAAAAATAAAATAAGGGAAAGAGGTCCACTGGTCCAGGGAGAAGCCAAAACTTGGTGCAAGAAAGTAACCACAAGGAATCGAACCCAGCTCACGCGGGGCATTGACACCATCAATAGACCATCTAAACCAGTGTACCTTTTGTTACAAATGGAAACCTTTTTGGCTTGCAGGGCTTACCCTAGGGCCGGCCCTGCTCTTGAGGCAAGTGGAGCTCCTTCAACAAATTTCTAAGCCAAACAGCTTGACAAACATAAGACGTTGCTGCAATATATTCGGCTTCACAAGTAGAGAGCGTAACAATAGGTTGCTTTTTTGAACTCCATGTCTCCATGCAACCGCCGTCTCTCCCATGAAAAATACAAACCGGGTTGTATTTTTTCTCTCATCCAAATTTCAGGCCTAGATGCTATCACAATAACCTAAAAGCTTGGAATCGTTAGAAAAAGAATACATCAACCCAAAATCAAGAGTACCTTTAAGATAATGTAGTATCCTCTCTGCTGCTTTGAAATGAGTCATGGTAGGAGATTCCATATAATGAGTCATGAGTCCAACACCAAATAGAATATCCGGCCGGGTGCATGTAAGATATCTCAAACTCCCAACTAGACTCTAGAGTCTAGAATAGAGTAGAATCCACCTTCTCACCGTCCTCAAATTTTGACAATTTTATTCCAACTTCAACGGGCGTTCCCACCGGCTTGCAATCTTCCATCTTGAACTTTTTGTGAATTTCCTTAGCATAACCTTCTTGAGAAATAAAAATACCTCCATCCATTTGCTTCACTTCAATGCCAAGGTAGTATGCCATAAGCCCAATATCCGTCATCTCAAATTTCTTAGCCATTGCTTTCTTCAATTCTTCAAACATCTTGGGATTATTTCCCGTGAAAATCAAATCATCCACATACAAGCAAGCAAAGAGAACATCTCCATTTTCATTCACCTTTGCATAGAGAACATGTTCATGAGGACACTTGGTGAAACCATGAGCAAGTCTACTATTCCAAGCTCTTGGTGCTTGCTTCAAACCATATGCGCCTTCTTCAATTTCAACACTTGTCTTCATGATTATTCACAAAATATCCCATGGGTTGATCAATATATACTTCCTCTTCAAGAAAACCATTCAAAAAAGCGGAGTTTACATCCATTTGATGAATTTTCCAAACGGGCAATGGGAGCAAATACCTCATCATAGTCAATACCTTGTCTTAGTTTGTAACCTTTGGCGACCAACCTTGCTTTGTACCTCTCAACTTCTCCTTTAGCATTTCTTTTTATGTTGTACTCCCATTTGACTACAATTGCCTTTTGGCCTCACGGAAGAGTGGTTAGTTTCCATGTACCATTCCTTTCAATTGCATGGATCTCCTCATCCATTGCATCTCTCCACCTTTTGTCTTGTTCCGCTTCCTCAAAGTCTGTAGGTTCACTATCGGAAAATAGACAAAAAAGTGACAAATCACTAATTCTTGAAGTTACCTCTTCCGTAGTGTCACAAATTTCTGGAAGGCTTCTCATGTGAGGTGGTCTCGCACTTGATCCCGATTCGGAAGATGAAGGACTTGCTTGTGCTTGAGTTGGACCCGGTGGCGATGGTGGGGAAGAAATGAACTGCTCATCATATCATCTCCTTGCTCTTCTTCCTCCAAGAATGGGAAAAATCATAGTCTTCTTCGGGATTACTCCAATCCCATTCACTTTCTTCATCAAACTTCACATCTTTACTAATAATGAGAATTTTCCCATTGCTTGGATTATAAAGCTTGTAACCCTTGCTTCTTGAATCATACCCAATGAAGACAAATTTCTCACTCTTGTCATCTAGCTTGATTCTTTCTCATCCGGTACATGCGCATTAGCAATACTCCCAAAAACGTGCAAATGAGAAACACTTGGCTTGAATCCTTTCCATTCTTCCTGCGGCGTTTTGTTCTCAACACTTCTAGTAGGATACTGATTTGACTAGTAGATGGCACAATCAACGGCTTCAGCCCAAAACTCCTTGGGCATTTTTTTGCTCTTCAACATGCTCTGAGCCATATTGAGAATGGTTCGGTTTTTCCTTTCAGCAACATCGTTTTGTTGAGGTGACCTTGGAACCGTTAGAGGATGGCGAATGCCTTTTTTCCGCAATTTTTTTTGAATTCATTTGATGTGAATTCACCACCTCCATCGGATATTATTGCCTCGATTTCATACCCTTTTTTTTTCAACAAGAGCCTTGAATGTTTTAAAAACTCCAAACACCTCAGATTTTTCCTTGAAAAAATAAACCCATGTTTTTCGGCTAAAGTCATCAATAAATAGCAAAAAATACCGGTTCTTACCATAGTATGGTGGATTGATAGGCCCACAAACATTGGAGTGAACAAGTTGAAGGGGCTTGTTTTGGAAACCATAGTATGGTGGATTGATAGGCCCACAAACTTTGTGATTGTTTGCCAATTCACAAAGTTGATGTGGGTGGTCAATAGAATGTAGTCCATTCACCATCTTTTTCTTAGATAATGCTGTTAGCCCTCCAAAATTCAAATGCCTAAAACGGAGGTGCCATAACCAAGAGGGATCCTTAACACAACTTTTCAAACACTTAAGCTCGTCATTTTGAAGGTTGAGCAAAAACATTTTGTTCCTTGTCATTGGTACTTCAGCAATCAAAGTTCCAACTTTATCTCTTATTGAAAGACTATGATCTCTCATAGAAATATCATAGCCTTTTTCTAAGAGTTGCCCCAAGTCAAAATATTACTTTTCATGTTGGGCACATAAAAAATATTAGAAATCATTTGGTGCCTTCCATCCTTCAAATGAATCAAAATATTACCTTTCCCTTTCACCAGAATTTGAGAAGAATCTCTAAAAGTGACTTTTCCGATGATGGATTCATTAAGTTCCATGAACAAATTTTCGCTCCCACACATATGGTTGCTTTGCACCGGTGTCTAGATACCACAAGTTCATGTCTCCAATTTCTTCCTTTTTATATGCCAACAATAAAGTCGGCTCCACCTCTTCATGTCATTGAACTTGGGATTTATCATACCTTCTTCCAGAAAATCTAGAATTATTTCCTCTTCCTTGATCTCTTGGATTGTAAGTACCTTGACCTCTTTCGTCCTTGTTGGACGAATTTCTGAAATGATTTTCTCCTCTATCACCGCCTTGTCCACCGTGTCCTCCATGGCCGCGTCCTTGACCTCAACCTCTTTGACTTTGCTCTGGCCTTTCTTCTTTCTCCTTAAAGAAAAGTTTTGTTTGAAGCACTTGCTCAAATGACTCTTGCTTCTTCCTGCTAAGTCGTTCTTCATGGGCTAGCAACGACCCCATGAGTGCATTAACTGCCAATGTGTCTAAATCTTTAGACTCTTCAATGGCTACAACAATGTAGTCAAACTTTGGGTCTAAGGAACGAAGGACTTCTTTCACCACTTGGTTATCCTTCAAATCATCGCCGTATCTTCGCAAATTATTCGCAATAGATAAGACTCCTGTGAAATAATCCGAAACTAATCGGAATCCTTCATCTTCAAATCTTCAAAATCACCTCTCAAAGCAAATCTTCAAATTTGCTTCGGTCCTATAAATTAAAAAAAGTGACTCAGATAGAGAGGATACTTGTTATTTATAGCTAAGTATATACCATTACCTAACCTCAAGATCCATTGTTCTGTAATGAACTACGCTAGATGGAGGAGTAGTCCACACAACAATTATCTTGGAACTATCCTCTAAGGAATTAAGTACTTATGATCCCATCATTAATTTCGTCCGATGGGGAGGAAGGTACTAAAACCAACATACAAAACTTAATTATATCATTTGCATACTAGTAATGGAGACTAATAGGTGTTGAAAAGCACCCGTTTATCCCTCTAATTCATACCTTGTTAGTTCGGCAATACAATTATTTGATTAGTGTTAGTTGGTTGACGGTGTCTCAGGCTATATATGGATGATCAAAGATTTGATAAAACGTGCTTTGGAGCAATTTGGAAGCAACATAGATGCGAGAAGGTGTGAAAAAGAAGCCAAAAAGTCGAGTTGCAGCTTCTTTGGTTCGGACCACAACCTCCCTGGTCCGGACCAGCCATCAGAGCCACAAAATCCATGCCCCAACATCCTTGGTTCGGACCATGGTAAAGCTGATCCGGACCAGCAGTCCAACAAGGTTACAAGAGCTCCCAACATGCTTAGTCCGGACCACCCATACCTTGGTCCGGATCACCGGGCACGAAAACAGCATGTTGACATTTTCTTAATGTAATTTTGGGGTCTTTTAGTATAAATACTAGTTCCAAACATTAGTTTAGGGTTCCCAACTTGTTTTAGAGGCAACCGAGAGAGAGAGAAACTCCATTGTTCTTCATGTTCTTCAAGTTTTCTTCAATTTCATGAGCTCCAATCTCTCTCATGGCCGGCTAAACCCCTCATCGAGAGAGAAGGTGAAGCACCGAATCAAGTAACTTTGTTTATGTGTAGGCCTAAGTTTTCTATTTTTGAATCGATTGGTTAACTAAGAACTTATTTTCGTTACATATGAATGGAATCGTTTCAATTCTTTCAATCTATTGAGTATTTGTGTGTGCACTCTCAAATACCTAGTTACTCAATGGTTTTCTTCGCTTGTACTTGGGTAACTGAGATGGATTATGCTCGTAAGACAGATCGTGCCATTGGATAGTTCGTGAAAGAGACAGGTTGTGCCAGCGAGACGGTCCGTGTTGTGGGATAGTCCATGCCTGTTAATGACTCAATTATTTTCTTGACAAATCGTGATTTGAGTAGAAATCCTAACCTATGCATAGCCTAGTCACGTGGTCAGGGTGGATTTGAAACCCTAGATCTTTCTCTAACTAGTTTTCACCAATTTAATTACTTGTTCTCTTAATTCATTCAGTTTCCAAAATCAATAAACCAATCCTCTTTTTACTGAATTAAATTAGAAACAAATCGAGAATAACTTAACTTAGCCAATTTGTCTCTGTGGATCGATACTCAGACTTAGCCACTATTCTCTAGAGTAGTAGTTAATTCTAAGTTATTATAAATATATTTTTGATATGGTACGACAGTCAAATTTTGGCGCTGTTGCCAGAGTCAATTTGCACGGTTACTTAATTTTGATTAATTTTTATTTTAGTTCTTAGTTTAGGACTTTTAATTTTGTTTTTGCTAGTGATACTTAGGGAATAGGTAGTGCGGCGTTCAATTAAGCAGGACCGAGCAGTGGAAAGCATTGTCGTGATATAAAAGCGATATCGTTTCCCGCTGTAAATCTTGTTCTTCTTTTAATCTACTTGCCTGTGTATGTTTGGTCGTCGGTCTCATAAACCCGAACTCTTACCACTCAATCTGGATTTGGAACGGAGGCGTAGGGTTAAAAGTGAGACTGATTTAGTTTCAATGGGAGATCAAGACCCTCAAAACTGGGTTGGAGTAGTTAACGTGCCTCCGACCCCCGTCCCATTGCCCACATACTTCTTGCCTTTGGCTTATGCCACACCGTCATGCATCCAGTTGCCACCATTCACGACCACTCACTATGAGATTAAAACTAGTGTGCTGAATGCATTGCCCAGTTTCAAAGGGGACCCAATGAGGATCCCTACCAGCATATTGACGAGTTTATAACCATAAGCTCCACACTTCAAATTCATAATTTTTCAAATGAGGTGCTTAGATTAATTTTGTTTTAATTTTCACTGAAAGGGAATACCAAACATTGGCTTAGCACCTTACCCACGAACTCAATAACCAGCTGGGCACAATTGCAAGACACATTCCTTAAGAAATATTTATCTATTGGCAAAACGACTCAGTATCAGAAACTGATTACTTCGTTCTGACAAGCAGACAATGAGCCTCTTTACGAGGCTTGGGAGAGATACGGTAACCTCATTAGGAAGTGTCCGCACTACGCAATTGCACAGTGGCAGTTGGTGCAAAGTTTTTATAATTTAGTGCGTGATTTTTCTAGACTTCGTTTCAAGGAGTTTCGACCTGAAAAGTTTACAGAGTGTAAAGGACTCGTATAGGAACCTACCATAAAAATTTTGTAATTTTTGGAGTTGATTAGCTATGTCTAAAAATTCGTGCCTTAGAGTACAAAATCTAGCGCATCTCTAGATAGATTTTCACCAAACTTCTCTAAGACATAACTAGGGTTTTTATCCTTGTTCTTCACCTTATCACCATAGATGCAATGCAAATATGTATGCTCATACTTGAAAATTCAACTTAAAACAAAGAAACTTACCAATTCTAGGGTTAGATCATGGCTTGGGAGCTTTCTAGACTTCTTGAGAGAAAGAGAGAGACAAGAGAAAGAGATATAACGTGGGAATGAAGGAGAGGGAGGAAGGGGCTGATTTTTCTCTCTTCTAAGTGTAAAATATCTCATAAGGTGTGGTGTAAAATTGTTCCATGTGGCCCAATATATGACTTTTGTATAATTACTAGTTTTCCCCACATCAAAATTCTAATTACTTAAAGACACCTAGCACAAAATCATACATATAACACGTAAATCATGCACGTGACTCATAATGCAAACATAATTTGGGTATGTCACATCACACATAGAGATCATGTACTTAATTAAGCATAATTTATATAATAAATCATGATTATGCAAAATTAAACACCTTGGTGTTACAGAGAGAGAGACAGAGAGAGAGAGAGAGAGAGAGAGAGAGAGAGAGAGAGAGAGAGAGAGAGAGAGAGAGAGAGAGAGAGAGACTTGTATTATTTTCTGGAAAAAACTCAACTCCTAGTACATAGCAGATTCATCTCTTCTTATAGCTACCGTTAACAATTCCCTCCACTCGCTTCCTAACTAACTTCTCAACTACTCTACTTCTTATTACAAAATTACACTTTACATCTTCAATTTTATTCTATTTGCTTCGACATAACAAACACGTACGAAAGGTCAATTACTTAGAGGTACGTAAGTTTTAGTTAACACAAATTGTATGAGAAAAAGGATTCCATGAATGATTGTGATGGCACCAATTTATTAATTAAAATGATCCAATAACCATTTTATCTCATGTACATGTGTTTTAAATTGAAGTCTTGAGTTTTAAGTTCATCAACATTGTCTCAAGTTGAACGTTGTGTTAAATAGTTGATTATTTTCCAATTTTTTTTCAGGCTAGCAGTTCAGTTCCACATTCAGTGCATCTATCTAATTGTGATTCTGACTTCCCGCAGGCCCAATTATGCGTAAAAACTAAAGAAAATGGCTTTTGTAGTACCAAACAAATCTCTCTAACTTTGGGCTACAATGCTTATCCATTGGCTTTTGTTGCCCCATTTTAGAATAATATCCAGGGCTACTAAAATAATAATTATAATTTTCCAACCTCAATTATTGTTGCCTAAAGTTGATTAATTTTCCATTTGATGAGAAGGACAATGTACATATTGAGAATATTGGAAAGCAAGAGAATCATCACTTAAACAAATTAACATGTATTGGTGATTCAAAGCATGTTGAATAAGGTTCTGTGTGCTGAGAGATAGACGTCTATATAAACTGTAAGCACTTTAGCGGGGAATCTGTCTGAAGTAAAGAGTGCCACTCTTGCATTGATCACTATTTTATCTCCATCGATTTCAGGTTTAGAGTTATAATTTTATTGCATTGGTTTCATCATAAAAAGTATACATATTTGCTAACAATCTTATCAGAAAGTATACATTGTGTTCAGAACGTTCAGGCGGTATTCTGCTATGGAGGGTCAATTCAGTAACGTGACCGTCACACGCCACTTGGAACGTCATGCATGATGTCATACCAAGTAGCAGTTAGGGCATGACGTCATTCCAACGATCAACTAGTAATCTTCATCTTCTTCTTCCCTTGAACCGAAGAATCTCCTCACGACAGCAGAAACGGCTCCAAGAAATAAGAAGAGAGCAAGAAATTCGAATCCGCCTCCAATGCCAACGGCAACACTCGGACCGGGTGCAAAGAATGAAAATGGCGACCAGCCCCATCCTCCATAAAATGGTACACCATAGCCGTAGCCATATCCACCAATTAGGGGTGGAGCAACTGGAGGATTGATATAAACGTTGGTCCTGTGCAAAGAATTATACTTCATAAGAGCTACTCGATGGAAAACGGAACAATTGAATTCTCAGCATGTGCAAGGTAGATACAAACTTTATACGAGTATCGAGTCATCAGTAAATAAGGATGATAATCTCTGAAAACGACACAAGAAGCTAGTCATAGAATATGAAAAATGCAGTGATTCGTGACATTTTATTACACGATCTATTCCCTCACCAGAATGGCAACTCTTTCTTTTGAATTTTTGGTGAACCATAATAAGATAACCTGCTTTTCTCTGGTCAGTACGCTGACCGAGTTTTGGTCCAGTAAGACAACCTGATCTGCATGAAAAACAACTATTGTACAACTTCTGATCCAATTTAAATTGGTCATGTTTGTCTATTTCTATTATTCCTAAACTACCCTTCTAATTTTTCCCACCAAAGGAAGCCCCACCCCCAGTGCCTCCCACTCCCTCCATATTAAACATCCCGACAGCCGGCCTTCCTCAACTCCCAACGGTCACACCCATTCCTTACGCGCGAAACATCACGCAGGAACCAATGAAAACACACAAACGCCTCTCAAACTCCTTCAACCACCCCCTCGACTGCCTCGCAGCCCTCGCTTCAACCATGGTCAACATCTCTAATCTGCGGACACAAGAAACCATACCAGGCTTCCCAAATTCAAACAACAATATTCGCATTGTAAGTCTTACCCATCTTCTACACTTGCACAACCATAAATCGTAAACATCTATAGACTGATAACATCTTTCCACTGATCGGCTGTTATGCACACTAACTTTTTGACTAAATTTGTTAAGCGAAAATTTTAAGCCTTACCCATCTTCTACATGATGGGGTCTTACCCGGCTACACAATATTCAAAAATATAAATATGGTAAGTTCGTTGGTGTTTGCACATGGACAATATATATAACTTAGGTGATGTTGTGTAGACTTCCACTTAGATGGAGTGATTGAATGGTGTTAACATGTTCTATTTTTAATTGGATGAACTTATTGGTTTTGTCAACTCAATAGATTGACACTTACTTAAGTCTCGGTTTGGTATAAACATATTGGGTTATTTTCCCATAGGAGAGGATTCACATCTTAGTATGAGTTCTTTTGATGGATGTCACCACATTAATCCCAGAAATTTCAGAAGATAGAGAGTCAATCTCCAAACATTATGTGTAAGATAATAAAGGGTAACATATTTAGGGATGGATTATCATCTCCTTTTCTCTTTGGGTATACAGGGAAAACATACGATCTCCTGAACTCAATGATAACAATTCCCGGCAAAACCCGGAGTTCTCTAACTTAATGACCACTATTCCAAACTTGTATCTTGATACATGCCCATCTTTGCCATATAATCCATTGCTTTATTTCCATCTTGTAGAAATTTTGCAACAGTCCATACTACGATGCATATATAAATGGAAGGTTTTTTGCTTCTTTTAGCCATAAAAAATATACTTTCTTACTATCTGCCCTTCATTTTCCTTCTTCCTCTGCATTGATGTATAAGCAGTATGCTCTCTACGACTCCCCTGCATGTGTGGGTCCTTATTTGTGTGATATATTTCATTTCACAGTGTAGATAAAAATCTTCAACAAGTTTATTTATTTTAGTTTTTCTCTTCTTGTGGTCTTGAAACGAGTTTTTTTGGATGGGAGTTATTATGTTAAGGTATAAATAATTTTCGTTCTTCTTTATTTCACAAGATAGAACATAGCTCCTGCATGTTGCCTTCATACATATAAGCTTCTCAAACCTTTTTTTCCCTTGTATTCTAGACTTCAATGAAGAAACAAACATGCAGGTCTTTATGATTTGTGGTTTCCGTAGCAGACCATAATTTCCTGTAGAAGCTTAATACTTGCAAATATGGATTTCATCACTTTGTCATCTTGTTTTCACTTTTCCCTCGCTCGAATATGCCCATTGACTTCTTTTTTTATGGCTATAACACCTTATATATGTACTACAAGCTATATACTGCTAATGTCATTTTGATTTCTTTACCATTTCCTATCATTTTCAAGTTTTAGCTAGGAGTAGGATACAAATAGCAGTACCTGTGAGAGAGAATGATAGCTAAAGTTTCACTTCAATTGATTTTGTCATGACTGGTCATGAGACTGGGTCAAATGGTAAGGTCGAGAAACACTTTTCATTGTTTTAGTTTTACTTTTTATTTGGGGCCAAAATTTTCCCTCTACCAACGAGTAATGGGCATGTTATTAGTACACTTAGTTTAACTGTTCCTGCTTGTCTTTCTTTTCCAAACATTTCTCCCTTAACATTTATTTGCACATTGATGACATCTTGAAGTAAATGCATCTTCAGCCATTCTCATTGGAAAAACCACTAACATGCATCAATCAGGCTGATCATGACACTGTAAAATTTCTCTTTTGCCCTTCCTCAATACTGGTTTTCGAAAATTTTATTGGTGATTTTTTTCCCTTGATCATAGACTAGAAAATCAATAAAGTCAACTTTGGTGATGCAAGATTCAGAGAACGTGAGAGTAATGGTAATTTGTGATGTTAACGGGAACTTATATAACATGTTAGTTAAGCAAGTTTTAGGTTAGCTTAGATGAACTTAAAGAAGTTTTTCTAATTAGATGGTAATCTTGATTGTATTGCTCTATTTTGCGTCAAACATAAGCATAGAGCCAGACTACTATACAAGATTATCACCACTTGCAATAGCGAGAGACTGGATGGCAACCAATCACCTCACAAAAATGTACAAGAGTGGTGATAGTTTTAGAGACATGGTTCAAGTATGCATGGCTCTCAGTGGCTCAAGATATTTTGGCTGTAGAACAAGATGATTAGTTTTATAATCTGCTTATTTGTGGTGTTCGTCTTCTCATCCTTTCTATTATTGATTCTGACTAGAGCTATTGAAAGGTTATTCAATGTCTTCCCTCTATTTTGCTTTTGCCTTGGTTAAAAAATGCTTTGCAAATGTCCAAAATCTTCAAGAAGAAAAAAGAAATTGGCATGGCACTTTCACTTGTGTAGTTGGACAAGAAGAACAATAAAGAAAGGTATAATTAACACTTATCGTATCTTATGAGAGAATGCGTGATGTAGGAGATCACTTGTCATTCAGAAACAAAATTGATAATGCGATAATGCAGGATGGTTTGGCTCCTCAATGCGCATTTCTTCATTCTATTAAATTTTTGGTACAAGGTAGGAATAAAGAGGACCCTCTCCATTTCGTTTTAACATCCCGATTGAAATAGGGAAGAAATGTAATAAAAGCCCTACAATGGGCTTAACTTTGACCACCGTCAGTCAAAGAAGTACACAAGAGATGAAAACTTCAAAATCATGCTTTGTAGTATACAATTTTTAGAAGTAAATTTCCTTTCCTCACAATCCCCCCTTGTTTTCTTCTTTCTTTTGTGCTTTGCTCTCTGTCTTGAAACACTATATGTCGGATTGGCCAATACCCACATGTTAGAAATCTTTTGCACTCGATAATAAAATAGTCTCTGAGCAAATGTTAGGCTATTGGGTAAGATTTAATTTAGAATCTTGTTTAACAGATTTGCAGCAGGTGAATTTTCACTACAGGTAGACATCTAATATCTTCCACTCTTTGTTGTTTTATTGGATACAGGTTTTTCAATTTGGTACTAGGCAACAACTACTTCTTTCTAGCTACGAACCAATTTAGGTGTGTCACTTTTCAATTGACTGTATTTTCTTTGGATGGATGTTTGTAATTCATTGAAGAGGAATAGCGGTTGTATGGTCTGCTCTAGAACTAAGATGTGCATAGGTACTCATTGAGTACCTTTTAGCCCTTTAACTACATGACCTATTGTATTTGCTAGACAAGCGCTCATATTCTTTGCTAAGAAATATAACTACTACTTATTCTAAAAGCCTTATTCCCTTTTGAAGTGGTGACAGAGACCCTCTATATATGTTGAACAACTTGCTCAGGGTAAAAACGGAACTTAGGAGATTAAGAGACTTTTGAGGATAGGCATAATGTGGGAAGTGGGGTATTAGAGTGGCTTGTCCTTTTGGAAGATCATTGGCTTTGTTCTTATGCGTTGAATAAGATTAAGGCAACTCCTATCCCTTACTCAATGTTTTGGTCAAAGATGTCTTCTATCTTCCATTCTTCTCATGGGAAATTGGGATCTTCTCCTACCGTAGCACACCGACTTTCTAATGACTGCATAGAACAACTTAAGGGTACTCCTATTCCAGGTTGCTGCTCCATTACTTACCTCAATGGGTTCCATCCCCATTTTTAGAATTGCCTCCACCCTCTGTACCTTCATTATCGTGGAGTTCCTTAAGGCAGTTGAACAATACTATCATATGCAAGTTCAACATAATAAGTTCATGCATCAAAACGATAGTTTTTTCTTCATCTCGGGGAGAAAGGGGAGTGGGGTTTGAAGGTTTTTTCTTCATCTTGAATTGCATCAAAAGATGATTTTTCTTCTACAAGTTGATGCTGGTATTACACTTTTATTGCAGGGTTTTCATCGGCATGAGAGAGAGAGAGAGATGTCGTGATTTTTTCTAGGTGTCAAAAACTACTTTTAACCAAGGAGGGGTATATTTGTCTTTTCTTCACCCGTTGCCGTCCGAACTTTTAACGGTTTTTTGGGGAGGGGGTGAACTTGCTTGATTTTGATAGTTGAGGGGGTCATGTTGGCCAGTTTTTTAGTTCAGGGGGTTATGTTGCCAAAACATGATAGTTGAGGGGGTGTCCTTGCAATTAAGCCATTTTCCTAGGGAGAGACTCTTCATTGGGTATTTTAGGGTTCCAACATTTGTTGGTAGTTGGCAACTTATCCAGTTTTGTGTATGCTGGTATCTTTCCCCCCACCCCCCTTCTCTTTAAAAAATTTGTGAGACTGGGAGGTAGGTTGAGAATTTGCGAGTAGCAGGAGCAGGAGGGTATTGTGCATTCTCAGGTGCTCTAGTTATGCTTTTATTTTCTTATTGTACCGTTTTCATTTTTTATCCTTGTATAAATGAAAATTTTCTTTTGCCGATAATTTTTTTTTACTAAATTTCTTCACTTGCATTTGTGACATGGAGTCTTCTTAGTTTAAGAACGCGTGTCGGGAACCCAACAGTCAGGAAAAAGTTCGGAAGGAAAGCCACATTTAAAGGAATTTAGCTAATAGATGTGAAGTTTCGGCTCGATTTTGGTTACTCTCTATGATGCACAGACACGGATACGGGGACATGTGAATTCTAAAAAAATGGGGACACGGACACGGCGGGGGACACGCCACGTGGAATATATATATAAGAAATTTCCTGTGAGGGCTCCCTCACAAAAAAAGTGCGGGAAAACATTTGTGGGCCGTTGGATCCTATGCCCTTCACGCGATCCAACGGCTCACAACTGTTTTCCCGCACTTTTTTTTGTGACGGAGCCCTCATAGGAAACTTCTTGTATATTTATATATATATTCCGGGATTCCTAGGTCCCGGATCAAATTTTCATGATCCGAACTGTCCAATGTGTTTAAAACGTGTTTTCAAGAGTCTCCGCTAGAAATCATAAAAAAAAATACCGGGAAGGGCTTGATCTAAGCAATTTTTCATAAAACTGTATATGTGTAGTTTTTGTGAAAAACTGTTCAGATCAAGCCCTTCTCGGTATTTTTTTGGACGATTTCTCGCGGGGACCCTTGAAAACACTTTTTAAACACATTGGACGGTTTGGATCATGCAAAACTTGTTTTAAAACCTTCGAAACATCAAAAAACCTCCAATCCGGGATCCCGAACATCAAAAAACCTCCAACGGCTCACAACTGTTTTCCCGCACTTTTTTTTTTGTGAGGGAGCCCTCATAGGAAACTTCTTGTATATTCATTTTTTTATATTTTTTGTTGCAGAATGTAAAAATAAGAGTATATTTGTAAGAATTTTTTTAATTTGTGGGGTAAATATGTTATAACTCCAAATAGTTGGGTTTTTTATATAACTAAACACCCAGTCATTATGACGGGCCGCCCATTTGAAGGGTTCAGGCAAAGCCCTTCGGGCTTAGCGGGCTTCTGGCGGGCCCCGGGCCAACGGGCGGAATGATGAGGCTTACAGTCATAGTACTCATGTACAGTTATGAAAGGTGGGGACAACTGTAGTCCCAGACCCACTCATTGCCAGACGCATGCTTTCATTAAAGGTGGGGACAGCTGTAGTCTCAGGTGGGTCCATAAATTTACCAAATTTTAAAGTTAAAAGCTGGAGTATTATTTTGAACAGATTTGAACAGGTTGTCGACCTCCTCCTTCTTCTTCTCCGGTGAGTACCCCCCTCTCTCTCTCTCTCTCTCTCTCTCTCTCTCTAGTAGTAGCAGCCGTGTCCCGATCGGTGAAAAATTCAAAAAAAGAAAGAGAGAGACACGGCTCAGGCGTGTCCCGTATGTTTCCCAGACGTGTCCATGGCGTGTCCCCGTGTCCAATACGACAATACGGCAGCCAGGAGCCGTGTCGGTGCTTCATAGGTTACTCTTTAACTTCCGTTCGAACAAGATTCATGGCCGTTTGGACGGTCGACGCGGGTTCAGGATTTTGAGTTGCTTTCTGAAGTTTTCGTAAGGACGGTGGTCAAGTCTGTCCAAACGGGTACGCGGAAATGCACAGAACTTCAGTTTTAGGGTTTCCGAACCCAATTACATTTCGTTTTGTGAGGCAAACTTGTCTCTTAGTATAAATACATCTTATTTTGGTGTGAGAGCAAATATTAGGATTTAAGGCTAGGGTTTGAGAGAGTTGTCTTTGTTTTTGGCTTTGGTAAGATTTGGATAGAAGGGTTTCTACATAATTCTTCTTTGTAGCTCTTTGAGCATTCACTCTGTCTTTGTTTAGTAAAGCCATCAATGGACTGCCCGTGGACTAGCTTACATCCCAAAATAAACCGAACCACATGAATCTGTGTGTCTCTCTCCCCTTGGTGTTTGATTTCTCCCAACTCCTCTCACGCTTGGTTTGTTAATTTTCGAGTTTGCTTTGCACATTAATTCTTGTTTTTCGGATCAATATTTAATCATTAATTGTTATTGGGTGCGGTGGATTCTTGGGTAGCCCTCTGCACAAGACTAGAAAGGAAGGAGGAGATAACACCCCAAACTTTTTCCTTAACCACCGAACACTGGCCTCTTATCCGGGTTGAAAGAAAGCATTTATTCTATGGTGAAGAGGATTCTATTTTTCAAAGACATAACAAAGTGCAAGTGCGCAATCAAGTTCAGTGCTAGAAATAGAACATCCGTTGAAAGGAAGGGTGTTTAGACATAAGAGCAGAATTATTTATTAATCAAGAATAGTATAGGGATAAGGTGGTCAGAATTAACATGGGAATGTGGAGGAGGTATAATATACTCTGGCACTTCTACATTCCATTTTACCCAGGAAAATTGAAGGAGGTTGATCCTCCACATTAACTCTTTCGGACAGTCAATAGAATTATATCACAAGTTTTGGTCCCAATTACCCCCCTCCCCAAAAAAAGTTCTGGTCCAGCGAAAGTATCTTCTGGAGAAATATTTGTCACTACGTACATGTTGGACGGTTCGGGGAGTTTACTGACCCAACCAAAAGATTACTACTATATACGCTAAGGAAAATGAATATTTTATCTTGTCACAGTATCCCTGAAAGAACTCGATTAATCCGACACTCAGACACAGGCATACGAGTCTCACTTCTGAAAAAAAAAATTCAAAATTAAAGCATTCAGCTATTGGAAGTACTTTAGCTCAGCGGGAAAGGTAAATATCCCAAATCCCAATCACAAATTGCTGCAAAATACGGTGCTTAATCAAATAACAAGATCAACAAGAGAGGTAAAAAAAAAAAAAAAGGGATAATTGAAAGTTCAAAAATTACCTTGAATTATTGGTTCTTGGACCAGAAGATCGGGGGGCCGATGACCGGAAAGCCTGACCGCCAACTCGGCCACCTGTCTTGGCAGCCGATGCCGATTCCACCGACCCTAGCGTCAAGACCCCAGCTGCCAATGTCACTATTGCGAGCTTAGCAAACTGGTTCTCAACTTTTCTGAAAATTCAGCCCCCAAACAAAGCAATTACTAAAACAGCTTTAGCATGATGTCGTAGCAGCAATATAAATTTTAATGTTAAGAACCTGGGGGGAACTTTGGGTTCATTTGGCTGGTACCCACCACATGAGATTGATATGGTATTCACAGCAATCCGTGTCTTCCCCCTACTATTGGGTTTGTGGGATTGAGTGAGGGCGTTGGTTAGAAAGCTCTGCTGAAAGAAAGCCACGGACATGGTTGGGGTTCAGAAAGCAATAATATATTATGCTGATGGATTGTTGAAACTTGCAATGCTTCTTGTCAAATTGTTTCTGTTATTGGTACACAGAGCCAGAGGCACGCCTAATTTGGGGATTTTTGGCGCATAGCTCATCCTTCCCATGATTCTGAATTTGCCACGTGGTGTCACCGTAATGGCTGGCAGGAAGTTTCAATAGTGCACAGATATTCGACAATTTTTTTTTTTTTTTTTACATTTTCTCCCAGAAGATGTTGGGATATTTTCAAAGGTCTTGCTAGCGTGTGTCTATTAAGCTCACAAACAAACAAATGAGACACACTCTCCAATACATTTTTTACACTTTTCAATACACATTCACATGTTCCTATACACTTTTCACACATTTTAATACATTTTTTTAACCTTAACGTGTGTCTAATAGACACACGTTAGCATTTTAAAGATGTAATGGCCCTGTTTGGTTTATAGTTTTAGTTTAGTTTTGGTTTTGATGACATCATCATTACCCTCATTTCTCTCTCTATCTCTCTCCACTCATTACACCTTTTGAAATCATCAAAACTAAACTAAACTACCAAACAAACACAGCCAATACTTTTTGGTTACGATCGTGTAGTGGAGATCATAACTAAGTGTTCCACTAACAACAAATAGTTTTTCTCAAAAATCAAGACAGATCATTCTCTCACAATAAATCACATAAAAAACTGTGAAAATCCAATTTATTCTAAAAACACCCTTAGCAGAACACCCCCTAGTTAAAGGAGGGATGAATAGGATGGTGAAGAGATGCGATCCACACCATTAAGACGACAAGAGGTATGATCGAATAGTTTAAATTTAAACCTTGAATGGCTTTTATAATAACTGCCATATACTGCCATATGGCAGTTATTGCTTGCATATTGTGGCAGTTACTGTTGGCAGGGCAGTTAGTGTGACTGTTGGATTCAAATCCTAATGAACACAATTCTTCCTAGATCAATTACCTCTCTTCACTTCTATAAAATGGAAAATTTGCTACCATTTTAAGCACAAAATTTTCAGCAATCTCTCCTCTTTTCTAAGGCTCTCAAATACTTCTCATACAGTGTATTTCATACTTTCCATAATTCTATTGTCCTACAGAAATATAATTTCAGATTCTTGTTTGACTAGATAAATCAGAAGCAATCTGGTCCTTCCTTCGTTTGTGCAAACGCAGAGGCATTAGGTTAAAATCCTAGGCTTCATTGTATCCTAGAGGCGATTCGCTTGTAACCCGATGCAAATCAAATTCCCTGATTTGGTGGCGGCGATTTACGTCTTAAGGAAAGCGTATTTAACGTGCCTTGAAGCGTTATGTTTTGTTCTTTTTATTACCAGATTCTGCGCCTCTGTTCTAACAATCTTAAGATGTAATTCCATGGCTTCATCACTGCATCAATTTTCTTCAGACATTGTTAGGCTGGACCGGTTTGATGGGGCAAAGGTCGAGGTGGATGAGGCGGTCGTACAACTTTTGTTGAGGAAGTCTATGAATGAGATGAGGTTGCTCGAGAAACACAAACAGAGGAAAGGTTTCAACAACTTGAGCAGCAATTGGAAGAGGCGTTAGTAGAACTGATTGATCAAATTGCTGCCTTGTTTGTTGGTGGAAATCTACCTTGCTGTCGTCTTGTTATACCTCGGTTTCCGAAAGAGGAGGAGGTGTCGGATGACGTTTCTATCACCAAACTTTTGGCGGGTAACTATCAGCCGAGGGGGAGGACAAGGGCGGTCAAGGTTTCTAATCATGATCTGCGACTTTGGGAATCTGGTCTAAAGATCAACTTTCTTGAGTTATAGGGAAGTATGACAACAGAAAAAATCCTAGAGGTTGATGCGATGGATGAGGCTACCATTGAGTGGCCTTTCACTTCAAATAATATTCCTGATCCAGTAGTGGATTGGGGTAAGCCACCAGTTTTTGATGAAGAAACAGTGGAGGAAATTACAAAAGTAGAAAAGAAAAAAAAATTGCAAACAAAAAGAGTTACAACGTTGGAGTTGTTGGAAACTAATTCAGGTTAATCAGTTAGATTTGATTATTATGAAAATCTTAAAGATGATAAGGTTCACCAGAATAATACATTTGTTGATCCGTTTTGGGTGTATATTGATGATTTTGCAAGCAACAAGTTGTGAGCTTCATGCCTTACATTAGAGCTTGCTTTGCTAATTTTAGAAGATTCTTCTTTGGAGTTTGGGTTTGAAAAGATTAATTTAAAGTACAATGTTGATGCAGACAAAATTCGACGAATTCAACTGTATAAACTCGAGGACGAGTTTCTTCAAGCCGGGGAGAATGATGCAAACCAATATTGAAGGTATTTTAGAAATATATGAATTTTATTTTATTATTTCAAATTAGTATTTTAGTAGGTATGTTTTATTTAATTAAGATTTTACTTTCCTAGTTTGTTTTAATGTAGAAGGAATATTTATTTCTATATCTTGCTAGGATTCCTCGAATTAGAAAATTAGGTATCTTAGAGTAATTAGTTTCCTAATTTAATGTTTCCTTTTCTCTTTATTTCTTTATTAATCGGGATTCAGCTTCCTGTTTTGCTGTTTCCTTTTCAGTCCTAGTTTTCTAGTATAAAATAAGTTGTAGGGTAACATTAAAATTTGGTTGTTTATGATTAATGAAAAACTTAGTTTTTACTCATTATAGTTTGTTCAAGGAGGAAGTACCTCTAGTTCAAGCTTTTTGTGATTTTCGTTGCAAATAGTTTCATAAATGGAGGCTTCTCCCTACAACACTTTGGTTACTGGAACACTTCTGATAAGTCTACGTATATGAGTGTGGGGGTGGTGCTGCTCTCTATGCGACTTGGGCAGTCTCTAAAGCATTCAAGAAACTGAATATAGACACAAGGACAATCCACGGGTCCGCTCATGTCAATTACCTAAACAGAAGAAGGCTAATGTATGCGATATGTCCGGTTGTCCATATAGGATATCTAGTTCAAAGCTTGCCTACTATGCCATCCTGGTTGACTTTGATATGTTAGCACTAAGTGAATGTTCAAGTCCAAAAGACATCTTCATGTGTGCATTAGTTTTCCTAGTCTAGTCAAAAAGATTTTCAGTATTTTGAAAATGGTGGGGGATTGTTGGGATATTTTCAAATATATAAAAAATAAATATTTATACTGTTTTTGGAGGTTTTAAATCTAGTTATGAAGTCTGGAGTTGCCTTGATCATAAAGATGTACTTTGTGGTTACGATCGTGTAGTGAATAAGATGGTGAAGAGATGTGATCCACACCATTAAGACGTCAAGAGGTATAATCGAATGTCATAAATTTAAACCTTCAAGGGCGGTTATAATATGGCAATTATTAGTGGATGATTTGGATTCAAATCTTAACAGACACAATTCTTCCCAGAGTAGTCATCTCTCTTCACTACTATAAAATGGCAGATTTGCTGCCATTTTAAGAATATAAATTTTCCAGCAATCTCTCCTCTTTTGTAAGGCAATCAAGTACTTTTCAATTTTCATATAGTGTTTTTATAAACCCTCCGTTCCAAAATAAGTGTCCCCCCTCTCTCTCTCTCTCTCTCTCTCTCTCTCTCTCTCTTCCCTTGTTCAAATAAAAAATTCGAAAAACGATACGGATGAGTACTTTAATTCAGTGCGAAAAAAATTCAAAAACGATACACGGAAGTACTTAATTTTTTTACTTGAGAAATGGCATGACTTTTTGTAGTGGACACTTATTTTGGAACGGAGGGAGTACTTTCCTGAATTTTTATTGTCCTGCAGAAATAGAATTTCAGATTCTTGTTCGACTAGAAAAATCTGAAGGAATTCGGGCCTTTCTTCGTTTGTGCAAACGCAACAAGACATTAGGTTAAAATCCTAGGCTTCATTGTATCCTGGAGGCGATTCGCTTGTAACTTGGTGCACATTAGATTCCCAGATTTGGTGGGGGTGAATTGCGTCTTAAGGAAAGTGTATTTAACGTGCCTTGAAGCGTTCTATTTTGTTCTTTTTATTAGTAGATTCTGCACCTAATAGAATAGAATATTTCAGTGGCTGGGATAGGAGTTTGGACTGAGGAGTTAGAATCTATGTATCTATCTATTATAGTATTACATGATTGGTTTTCGCGAAGAGAGCTGAGGTTGCGACAAGTGTCGTTAGTTGATTGGATTGTGATGGGTGTTATAAAGTCAGCAATGTAGCATGATCAAATCACGTATATAAAACATTCCAAAAAACTATTTTGAATTTCAAAAGAAAGAATTTTGAACTATCCATAAATTTTCTCAATATTCTTTCCATAATGATCACTAAAACATAATTGATATCTTTTTACATGGACTTTTGCCTTCCAAATTTCCTTAAATTGTTACTTCCAATCTAATTGGGAAACGGTTTTGAAAGGGCTACATTTAGAAGAAAAAGAACGATTCAAAAAACTTAGGGTTGTATCAAAGGCACAGTGATCTCAGCAAAGAAAGAAAAAAGTATGAATCACTCCATTTAGGTTGTAGTGAGGTATTTTTCTTTATCTCTCATATTTTAATGCATGTAGTCTTCTAATTATGTATTTTTGCATATTCGACAAACAAGCCAGAAGATAAGACTTATGGATGGATTATTTTAATCTTCACGTATAAAACAATCCGTATGATTACAACAAGGGATCGATTATTTATGCCTATCTTCTCAAATAGAATCTGGAGTGGCCATCTACCTCGAAGAGGTGTTTTTCAATGTCATGTCTTGGCAGAATTGGCGCAAACCAATCACACACACAATAATGGAATACGAAAACAACAAAGAAATCGACACAGGTTTTTACGTGATTCCCCAAAACCCGGGTACCTCCACGGGAGCGAGAGTGAGTTTTTTATTTGATTAAAGTCGTTCTGGGTTTTACAATAGAGAGTGTTTATTTGAATCAGCGATGGGCCAGATGCTTCACTCCGCTCCGCTCCATTCAGTCGCTTCGCTTCCCTCACTCCACTCTGCTCCGCTTCGCGTCTGCCCTTTACTAGAAGTTCTCAGTACCTCTCCATATGTGTAAAGACCCGTATTTTTGTAATTCATTTAATTAATTATAATTCTTTATATGCGTATATATTATATATGTATTGCCATGAATTAATTATATTTATTTCCTAATGTGTTAGCTACCTAATTAGGTTTTCCTTATTAATGTTTATTTCCTATCCAATAATAGAAAATCCAACAAAAGATTTCCTTGTGTGTTATTCCCTCATAATATCCCATCAATTATTTAGTTGCCAAATCCCTCATTGTAAAGATCACAATTTTGTTATTTTAGGAAGTATGTATATATAATTATATCAGTAAGTTAATTATATTGCGGCATGTGTTTAATTACACATATATAGATATATGTATATTTTTATATAGATTTTGAATTGATTCCCTAATTAGCTTTCCACATGTTATTAATTCCTAGACTAGAATAGGAAAACAAATCAATAAAGAAAAATTAGGAAAGTATCTTTCCATATTCCACTAACTTATTTGGTTACCATTTGCCTCCCTAGTAAATCTTTCAAATTCCCTCTTTTCTTTCCTAATCTTAGTCTTTGTCTAAATCATTCCTTTTCTTTATTCCGTCCCTTCCTCCTATAACTACAACCCACGACATAATAAATTTCCCATCCGTTTGACTCACTCTCAGCATAAGCTCCCTTGCCAATTATCGTTCTCGGTTCGTTCTCCTCTCGACATCTTTTCTTTTATCTCGCTGTTTAATTTTTATAACTCTCTCATGAAAAATACCACTCCTTCCACAGATTTCTATTTCAAGAACTCGTCCGTTCAACAACATTAAATCCTATCACGTTCGTAGCGCGCTATAACTTCGGAGGAAAGGTAGGACATTAAATCTCACTTTTTACTTAAGTATACTATTTTTTGTGTTTTCGTGTATCTACATATATCTAAATATAGCGATGATATGAATATGATGTGAGATCATTTGTTGCGGTTTTGTTTCCAACCGATAAGGTCTTGTAATTCTAAAACGGAACCAAAGAGACGAAAACCATTTTCTTGTACGCTGTTCTGTTCTGCTGATTTTCGGGTATTTTTGTTTGGATTTAGAGAAAACGTAAATCTTCGAAGTTGTAGATCCCAAAAAGTTAAGCAACTTCCATATAGAACTCGTTTCAATCCGAGGTTCGTAGAATTAACTATGATTTTTCGAAGTTGGCTGAACTAAACAGTTTCGGGACAGATGATCACTGTCTAGCTTAAAACGCTATTTCGCTTCGTTTAGGACTAGATTTAGGCTTCGATCAAAACAGTGAACTTATGTAAGATTTGATGAAATATCTAACTGTAAAATTTAGTGATTTTTTGGAAACCGTTTGCTATTTTTAGTGGCTGGATTTATAACTGACACGTATGGCTCGAGATAGTCAATCTTCATTAAATTTTCATTTCATGCTATAATTGGATGCATGTGTTTGCTTACTGTTGTTTTCTTAAACCATTAAATTTGGGTAAATAATTATTGTGGTTAAATTAATAAACTAAAAGATTAGTGGTCACTTATCGGATTTGGGGAAAGGGATGTGTCCGGTATGGGTCTTGAGCCATGCGCAGCTATACTTTTAGGTAGCTTTGCTGTGTGATCGGGCGCCGGAAGTATACTGTGGGTGGGAATCGATACCGGATATAGATTGATCAATGGGTGATCAATCGTGAGCCGTGCGCAGTATACCCTGAGGTGGCTTTGCTGTGTGATCGAGCACCTGAGTATACTGTGGGCGGAAGCCGTTGATGAAAATTATTTTATTCGAAGAGGGAATGAAATTTGTGAAACCTTGAGTTGATGATGGAGTATTAAATCTACTGAATTCATATTGTTGAGAAATGTTGCTCTATGTCTTAAATTAATGTTTCATGTGTTTTAACTGCTGCATGAGTATATTTTCGTAAATGGGTAGTTTTAGTACCCTATTGAGTGTAATTTTACCACTCATGGTGCTACTTTTGTGGCCCCTGGCGTCCCTAATGCTAGGTACAGAAGGAGAAGAGGAATCGCTTGCTGAGTTCAAGGGAATGGAGCAGCAAGAAGGTTATGAAGTGTCGGAGCCGTGGTTGTACCAGTAGATCTCTAGTTAGATGGCTTCGTTCTTTTCTTTCCGTTGAATTTTTAAATAAATGTTTAAGTTTTTCAGACAATGTTCGAATTCAATTTATTTCAGTTGTAATAAATTAGTTTACTTTTAAATTTCGCAAAAAAAAAATTTATTAAGTATTCTTTGGAATTTTAATGAAGTTGGCATTTTATTTAAATAATTTTTTTGTAATTTATTTATTAACGTACCCAATTTTCGGGGCGGTACAATATGAGCCACAAGTTCCAACACACTATAACCTGGTCAGATTTTACTCTCTAATTTTTTCATGGACTTGTGTTTGAAAAATTCCTGCAGCCAGCAAAACTAGATTTATGGATGGTGAAGAAGTTTTTTCAGGTCTTTATGATCAAAAAACAATTAGAGAAAACTCTGATAAGTGGTAACTTTATGTTCATGCATGAGTCAACCACGAGGCGGCTCAAGGATTTTTGTTCAGCGGTGGCAAAAATGTGGAAAGTTTTTGTATACAAAGCTGTATATAAAATAAGCATATTTATTTTGGTTACAAATTATGTAAAATAAGCATATTTATTTTGGTTACAAATTTACTGGGTCTAATATGTCATTCGTCATGTCTACTACTTATTGGGCTATCTTATCATATCTGACCAACTTTATCTTTTCTTTGAAATCGAAGATGTTTAGAATCAGATAGGTATATAAACAATACCAACAATATCTAAATTTGAATGAGGGAATTTTCAAATTTAAAAATTCTAGCTACAATGGAATAACATCCAGTGGGTTCCTAAACTAGCTTCTAGGTGAGACTCCTAATATTTAGAAACTTATTTGCTCAATTGTGGTCTTTAATGAGCTCCCCATAGAAGCTCCCAAGGGAGAAATAGATAGAGAAAGAGGGAAGGAGAAGAGTATGAGAAGAATGGGGGATCCACTTACATTTTTTTGTGCATAAATAATCTTTAGGCCATATCCTATGAGCCAATTTTATAGTCCATTGGAGTACTCTCACACTGCTAAATTGACAAATCCTTAACACACAAATTTGGACCTCACTTTTCTTATGTGTCGACTTTATGAGTCATTTAAGGAGCCAAATTTAGGGAGCCCATTGTGGATGCTCTTATCGTATATATGTAAAATAAATCTAATTGGCATCAACGTTGAAAATCTATCTCAAACCATATCACTCCCACACTTACCCACCTGCTTATATTTATGTTATCTCTCTCTCTCTCTATGTTTTTTTTTTGATAACCGAGGAACAGTTCTACAATAGGCCACTAATTGGACCCACTGCACGACCCAAACCTCGGAGGGAGCTGGTGCAACCCACACCAGTCACGGCCCCCCGCTTAGCACAAGTACTCACCCTGTGGGGAATCGAACACCTGACCAAAGGGACTACCCCTAAAGTCAGGCACTCGCCCTAACCACTGGGGCAACCCCTGAGTGTGTCTCTCTATGCTTTTTCCCCTTACGTCTCATCTATTTTCATTTTTATATATACTATAGGAGTTGATTTATTCTTTATGATCAGTTTTAGGATGGTCCTCTTGAACTTGATTCACGTTAATCTTCTTAAATCAAAGAGGGCTGAGTTTGTTATTTTATGCTTGGTACTTGCCTCATTCAATTACTAATTAGTTGCCATTAAAAGAAAAAAAAAAACTCATTTGTTTTCGTTTGGGATACGATTTCATACAAATTTGTTTCGTTTTGGCCCTATTTTGATTTGACGGAGATTGGATCTAATGCTTGGAATATCGGACGTCGACTCGAGTAAAGTATTTGAGGTAACATGTAGGTAGTTTAAGGCCAAGGATGAAGAAATAACATATATAGGACATTAATTTCCTGTGATGGTTGCATATATTGGATGTCGACTCGAGTATTTGAGGTAACATGTGGGTAGGGTTGGACATTAATTAACCAGTTGTTTTTGTTTAAGGTCAGGGATGAAGAAATAAAATGTATAGGACATTTCTTGCGATGGTTGCATATGAGTTTGACAACATGTAGTTTGAATAACATGAGTCATCACCCTGACACAACTTTTACAAAAAGAAACATATGATAAGACTTTATTAAAATGATAATCAATTTAGACGGCAAGTGAGCAAAAGAATACGGTATGTACTCTGTAATAGGATTTTCATGTGTTGGTAAGAACTTTCAAGAAGTGAGGAGTAAATATATAGTTACAAGGATGGGAGTGGATCTGCTTACGAGAAAAAAAAGAAGAAAAGGATAACGACTGGATCAGTGCAACATTTTGAAAGTTGTTTTACCATCAAGAGCAAAAACACACCCTACTTAAGGGTTAATTATTGTTGAAAAAATATTCATTAGATCTTATAATCTGATCAATAATCATCATTTTTTCTTAAACTTTGTCATGATTATCTTCCTTTTGTGTATTTTATTATGTTGTCTACATATACTTTGGTAAATGAATAGACTGATGGAGTACATTTTAAAGTTGGGGTTGGGCTAACTACTTATTTGATAGATCTTTTTTTCTAAACTTTTTGTCTTTTATGACCTTTCTTTAGTTTTTCCTTGAATATTTGAGGATTACTGATAGATCTCGACAAGAGAAATCAAAAAATTTAAAATTTGTGACAAAAAACTTAGAAAAGTCCACTAAAGACGACAATAATTAAAAAATAGAAAAATTTGTATTGTTTTGTCTTCAATAAATTTTTAAACTTTACGTATTAATTTTTAACTCTTTAGATTCCTCTTATCGAGATAAATTTATAATCTCCAAAGATTTAACGCAAAACAACAAATTTTAGGAAAATGATCCTAAACTTAGGCAAAACCCCAAGTCCTGTGCATAGCACGGGTTTTACACTTGTACTATAGAGTATTACAGAACATCTTTTGTGAGGAGCGATGTAGATGTGATTTGACTTAATCTAAAGTTAACATATATGCCATGTCCAATACAAGTTAGAAAACTCTTCTTCAACCTGTAACCCTCACAAATCTAATTTTCCTTGCTGGAAACCCCCTGATGCAGGTTTGCAGAAGTTAAACCCTGGCGGCTGCTGGTATAGCACAAATAGGAAGGCTGGGTTTGGAGGACTATTCAGAGATACAGAAGGCAAATGGATCCTGGGGGTACTATGGTTGCTTTAATTGTGAATCAAGCTTGGACAGTGAACTGTGAGCAATCTATAGAGGACTGACCATCATCCTCGAAAAGAATTTAGCAACTGTGATCATTGAATCTGACTCGAGTGTGGCGGTGGACTTAATCAATGAAGGGACGGCTGTTAACCATGCATAGAGTAATATAATCAGAGTCACCAATGCAATTCTCACCCCATACTGGTGTTAAACTCTAAACTTAATGTTTCCAGAATTTTGAGCTTCAAATTTAATATTGAATGTTACATTTCCTCACAAATTTTTTTAGCAAAGAGTTGCATATGTAGTCACCCGATAAAAATACATAATCGCAAATTGACACCAATAGAATCATTTCATTAAGATATGTCAATGTACCATAATCGCAAATGGACAGTAATCAAACAGGCCATGAAAGAGCATTGGAATTGTTCTTCTCAAGTTTGTGTTAAAATCACTGGTTTTTTCTAGTTGAACGCTTCTTCAAAAGTGAATTTCTCAAAAGGCTGTAATCGCGTGACTCGCGTCCCAAAAAATCCACAGAGATTTTAGAATGGGGGTATGGGTATGAACTATGAAGGAATTAACAAGAAATATGAGAGAGCAAGGACAAAAACAGAATCAAGGAGGAAACATTTTATGTTAACTCTGCTCAACGGCATAGCATTCATTTAGCAGCCAAACAGAACCTCTGTTGGCACTTCAATCCATAATACAGAAAATTACGTATAGTTCCAATATATATTCCCATGTTCTAGGAAATTTTTATCTAGTTAAAGGCATAAGGGTTTCTTTCCCTTTATGGTTTGGGCCTTGGAGCTGTGATGCAGTGCCCTTCTTCGCTAATAAAAATTTCTTCTTTTCATCATACAGTATAATGTTGTTGGATGTTATCGATGTCCAGCCCTTTCAGCTTTACCACGGACTCAACATGCCCCTTGAGCGTGTTAAGCTCCCGAAGCCTACAAGAACAGAAGGATGAAAAAAAAGATTGCCAACTTTTAGTCTCCATAATCTAACTTTCAAGGAAGCGATATCATTTGAAACTGAAAAATTTGTCTAGTGAAGGGTTTAGAGTTGCACCAAAACGGCCTGCCCTCGCAGGTTGGTAGCAAACTAACAGCTTTTAACAATGATGTTAGCATAAGTAATTCATAACAGATGGGGTAATAGCGCTTTACCTTGCAACCTCAGCTCTCCTCTTGGCCTGTTCAGCGATTTCAGACAACTCTCTGTAGCTGCTTTTCTCGTTGAATATAGTAGAGGCTTCGGGTGGTTGAAGTCCATGCAATGTCCTCTGAGCAAGTGCCCATTGAGCTTCCCTCTCTTCTTTGCCGTAATCCTTCTTTGTGGTGAAGGCAGTCTGTTGTCAGAAAGAAATCAATTTAATGCCCATATGGTTTTAGAGATGGAAGCAGATTAAAACTACACCCGTTCCTGAAACGATTCACCCCAGCTGATAATTACCTTGTTCTCGAGCAAATTAAGCCATGCCTTTCCACTTAAGATGTAACGAATGGCGAATTTCATCATGTCAAGTGGGACATAGAAGACAATGCTATAAAGCCAGATAACTCCAGCCCATCCCCAACCAACTCCTTTAATTCTTGCAAAACCCCAGTTTGCGTAGACGGCTATCACGGTTGCTACCTGCAAATTAAAGTTCGATTACTAAATACATTAATAAATAATTGTTATAGGGTCCATTATAGCTTTTTGTAACATCTCTAGTCCACCTAATGTTTTCATAACATCTCTAATCCACCAAACCACTTTTTTTATTCTCTTAGGTCCATTCTATTTTTTTACTAGACAAATGTACCCTTACATTAAATTTAATACATAATATACATTTACCGGAAAGTCGCCGGCGCCGGGAAGTCTGCCGGAAAAGTCGCCGGGAAATTGGACTTCGTCGGAAAAGTTCGCCGGAAAATCCTGCCGGCGCCGGAAAATTCGCCGGAAAATTGGACTTCGCCGGAAAATTGACCGGCGCAGATGTGGTTATCTGAACTATGTCATTTTTAAAAAAAAACCTACTTAGGATCAGATGTGGTTATCTTGACTCGCAAGAGGTGGTTATCTGTACTCATAAGATGTGGTTATCTGGGCATATTTTTGTTTAAAAAACTTACTTGGGATCAAGTTCTCAACCACCCAAGCACTACAAGGTAGCAGCACAAACCCTCTGCTTTTAACATAAAATTTTTACTGAAAATTGAATAAAACAAAAAAATCACTTTTTCAAAATGGAGGTGGTTATCTAAACTCATTAGAGGTGGTTATCTGAACAAATGGTAAATGAGATGATGATCAGATAATCGAAAAAACAAAAGAAGTCACGGGAGCCATAGGAGTCCCGTCGCCGTTGCATCAGACGCATCGAGGACTAGCGTACAAATGTGGCTGTGTTCGGATAAGAACTCAAAAATTCTTTTTTGGAGTTGAAAAGGAACTAACAAGAGATAAGTTCAAAAAAGAGAGAGTTTGTGTACATAAATTCGTATTCACGCATCGAGAACATATATGTGTTTGAAAATTGTGTGATACACGTGATTTTTTACTAAATCGCAAAAGGTCTTTTTTGAACATATTTGTGCTCGGATATGTGAGTACGTAGCATTACGCATAAAACAATTATTTTATTTTTCTGGACTTTGACCTAAATCGAGAGAAGGACAATGAATTGAAAATAAATACTAATAATTATGAGGTTTCAATGGATTCCTGAGATCAATAACCCTTACGTGCGTCGTCATATGGGAAGGATGTTTACTGGAGATTGCCTTTAGATGTTGTGCCAAATATTTATGTGATGTATGTGGTGAAAAAAGATTGTCAAGATGTTCTTTTTTGGGAACCTGCTAAGGATGGGCGGTTTTTGGTCAAATCTGACTATATTTTTTTGCAATTTCAGTATAAATTTGAGAGTATGGTTGATTCCAATCATGTTTTCTTGGGACTGAGGAGTAAGGTGTGGGCTCTGAATTTTCCTCCCAAGTTTACGTTATTTATTTAGAAAATTGTTTATCGGATTTTGGCAGTGAAAGAGGACTTGCTCATTGCTGGTCAAAAAGAGGCCTAAGTACAGAGTGGAAAACGTGGAAACGTACAGAGTGGGCCACCTGGGTCAGATTTGAACTCAAACAAAAATTTGTGAAGGAGCATTCCGAACAAGGCATATCGGTTGGAATTTGTCAGAAACTCATCGTTGGGCTATTTTTGTCTTTTGGTGTTGCGTGTGGACTTAATCTCTTAGGAAATAATAGAATAGACCTTAGACTCTATGTAATAGTTATAGTGGACCCTATAACAACTCTCCCATAAATTAAAGCATGAACCTTAGTCCATATTTGGATTTTGGATCTAGGCAGAGACTTGTAAAGGGGAAATGAAAAGGCACAAATCCTAGATCCAAACACATCCTTTTAATTTCTTGACGTAGTGACCCAAATTGACATCTATTCTAGCAGAAAAAGGAACATAATTTGCCTATAAGTTCGACACAACTTTGTAAACAATATGAAACTAGATAGTAGTTTAAGTATAATAACATGAAAAATAATGCTTACCAGCTGAGCAATCAAGAAAGCACTGACTAATAACAATCCGGGGCGTTCCAAAAACGACCAGCTGCGAGATCGAGTGACAAATATCAGAGCCTGGCTCACAATACTCACTTGTAAGTACAGAGCAGCCATCATTTCATACTCATTGTTCCTTATAGATCTTACACCAAATTTGTCCTACATCATTAGGAAATAAAAACAAAAAGTTAAAATTGAAGAGAACAGCCAATAAATGGTTAGTTTGAATATTGAAAATAAATAATAGAGTTTTCTATTTCGTACTGAGAAGAAGTCAGTTTCCTTCATGATCCAGAAGAATACAACAGTCATCAAGGCCAAGTAACCTCCAAGCACAACACCGGTAGCAAAAATTTCTTTCAGTTTCCAGCTATCAGGCAATGGAGATGGCTTCACCCGATCCTTTGAGATTGTCATTATAGTTCCTTAAGAGAAAAGTAGAACATTCTGTCAATGCTTGAAAACTGGAAGAAAGGAAATGAGAGGAATGACTCATTAATGAGGTACTTAGAAATTAGAAAGTGAAACCTCACCGTCATTTAGAATGGCAATGATCAAAACCATGAATGGGGAGAAGTCAAACCTCCATATCAAGGCAATAAACATGAAACCAAACTACAACATCGGCACAAAACAACCAACAGAAAAGGTTAGTGGGCCGCCAAAATACATAATCATCACTATTGCACAGTTTAGAACTGGCCTTCTTAACTTACCACAATACGGATTGTGATCGAGACTGCATATATCTGCAAAAATGAAACTTCAGACAAGTTATGAATAGTCCACTGCAAATGTTTAACAATCCAATTGAGAGAGAGAGAGAGAGAGAGAGAGAGAGAGAGAGAGAGAGAGAGAGAGAGAGAGAGAGAGAGAGAGAGAGAGAGAATTTAACTGTGTAATTCTTCATCCTTTGGAAAATAGCTCTACTTGTGAGCACCGCACTGATGATAACACTGAGTCCCGGTTCAGTGAGCACGATGTCGGAAGCACCCCGAGCAGCATCAGTAGCATCAGCAACAGCAATTCCGATATCTGCCTTCTTCAAAGCAGGGGCATCATTCACACCATCTCCTGTCATTCCACATATGTGCTTCCTCTCCTGCAACTTCTTCACGATTTCGTATTTATGCTCTATTACAACAAACATGAAGAAATTGAAGGTTAGACTAAGTATCGTTTTCCTTCTAGAACGAAAACAAAATAATAAAGGTTAGGTCTTCATCAAGAAGAAACAAAAGCACCCACCTGGGAATACACCTGCAAACCCATCTGCCTTCTCAATCAACTCCTCAACCGGAAGGGCAGCTATGGATGCATCTTTGTCTTGACCAAGCAAAGAAGCAGAAGGATACATATTTGTTCCCATTCCAAGTCTTCGGCCGGTCTCCTTAGCTATAGCAAGTTGATCACCTACTCATTGAACAAAAGTTAAGTGAGAAATAAACAAAAGGACGAGTTATCGAACAAGGCATGAGGTTTTCAAAGTTTAGAGAAGCTAATGTTATTATTACCAGTAATCATCTTGACATTTACACCTAGATTTAGAGCCCTGCGGATAGTCTCTGCACTATCATGCCTGGGAGGATCAAAGAGGGGCAACAATCCGACAAATTGCCATGGGCCACCTGGACTTTCTTTTGTCTTCTCTCGCACTTCCTAGAGAGTTAACAGTAGGCAACAGTTGGAGGGTGTATGTTATAAATTGAAAGAACAGAACTAATGAAAATGGATCCTGGAGCAGACATTTTCCCACAGAAACACTCTCAACTCTCAAGAAAAGCAAAGAAATCTATAATTGGGCAAACCTGACTTGCAACAGCCAATGACCGAAGTCCCCGTTCAGCAAATTCCCACAGAAACACTCTCAACTCTCAAGAAAAGCAAAGAAATCTATAATTGGGCAAACCTGACTTGCAACAGCCAATGACCGAAGTCCCCGTTCAGCAAATTTATCAATGATGGCATGGACCTTCTTCTTCACATCTTCCTTGGCATTGCAAAGGGTTAAAATCTGTTTCCAGATAAGGTAAAGCATTGATGAATATGAGTAAATAAGCTTTGATATTGACTTGTGAGAAGGATAGCCAAAAGAAAAAGGTGACAATGTACCTGTTCAGGGGCACCTTTGCTAGCTCGGTGCCAATTCCCCTGAGCATCAATGTAGGTCAAAGCAGTCCTCTTGTCCACAGGATTGAATGGGAAGAAATGTACCTCTCTAATACCAGCCCTGGCCTACAAACACATTTATGTAGCCGACATTTACATCCTTTCTTTTCCTTTTCCCGCCTCGATCACAAACTTCATAAATAAGTATGTAAAAGTACTAACAGAAGTGAAGAGAAAGAGTTATACCTCCTTCGGATCAGCAAGCATCCCAACAATGGCAGCGTCAATAGCGTCCTGGTTTTCAGTCCTAGAAGCCCTTGCAGCAAGCAGAAGCACGTGTTCTTTGTCCACACCCTTTGCAAACACCTCAATCAAGTTTTTGTCAACACTCAGTTTGTTGAGGGTTAGAGTCCCGGTCTTATCACTGCATAGCACATCCATGCCCGCCATCTCCTCGATTGCAGTCATTCTCTTGGTAATTGCACCCTGCTGAGATAGCCGATGGGACCCAATAGCCATTGTGACAGACAAGACAGTGGGCATAGCAATTGGAATACCTCCAATCAACAGAACCAGGAGGTTATCAATTCCGTCCCTGTACTTTCTGTGCTGAATTGGGTACATTACAATAATCTCGACTAGCATCCCAATAGCAATGGAACAGATACAGAAGTTCCCAATTGCCGTAAGAACCTTTTGGAAGTGCCCAACTTGGTTGGTACTGTCCACAAGATGTGCAGCCTTTCCGAAAAAGGTATGAACACCAGTAGCAATCACAACAGCTTCAATCTCACCTTGTTTGCAAGTTGAGCCAGAGAAGACTTCCTCATACGGGTTTTTGGTCACTGGAAGCGATTCACCAGTAAGAGCTGACTGATCAACCTTTAATGCATCACCCTCAAGAAGACGAGCATCAGCAGGGATTATGTCTCCCAACTTGATACTGATAATATCTCCTGGAACCAGAATGGCAGCGTCCTGCTCACTCCATCGCCCATCTCTAAGCACCTATACAAGATAAAATGACAGGAAACAATGGCTATTATCAAATTCCAAATTCAGCTTCACCAACTTTTCTTATTCTTGAAATCAAGTTATAGAAAAACAGTTACTGATAAAATCTTCACCTTAGTTTTCGGTGCAAGACCGGCCATGAGAGCAGCAGCAGCATTACCAGCATTGTTTTCTTCAATGAAACTGATGGTGGAGTTGATTACCAGCAAGCAAATAATACCCACAAAGTCCTGCCAATCCGGGGGCTTTCCATCACCATTGGCCAGAGCAATTGCCATCACAGCTGCAGCTTCCATGACCCATGAGAGTGGATTCCACATGAATCCAAGAAACTTGAGTATTTTGCTTTCCTGTTCGTTAAAAGATACAAGAAAATTTACCATGTGAAGGTGGATGACATTGTTTATTAGCCAAAAGCCATTGATTAGAAAAGGAAAAGACCTTTTTCTCTTCCAATTTGTTGGGTCCAAAGATCTGAAGCCTGTTGGCTCCTTCCTCTGAACTTAAACCTTCTCTGGTGCATTTCAGCTGCTCAAACACTTCCTCAATTGGAACCTTTTCCTGTAGAATATAGATTTGATTAAAAGCAAAGAGACTACTATAATACTATCCTTGTCATTATCCTTGTAATTGCTGACTACTGGTTTTCAAACATAGTATAACTAGATAAAGCCAAAGAGGTGCCTTCAAAACTCATGGCTGTTATTACAGTATTTCTAGGCAATTGGAAAGCAAATTTTCAGCTTTTTGCGGTGAATGCGACCAACATTTGTTGCAACTTAATCATGATCTCACAGTTATACCAAACACAGGTATCTGCTAGAAACTAAAATCTCAACTAAAATCTCACGTTATAATCTAAAATTTGTTTTCATAGCCGTCACAAACACCAATAACTTGTCTGAGTGTCAAAAAGTGAGTCAACTTCATCACTACTCCATCTACAAGATTACAATTAACTCATGCTTCAATACCTTAATCAATAGAGATAAGGCACAAACCTGATTGTATACTCTATCATCTTGATAATTGCATGTTTCTTGGCGGCTAAATGAAGGAGAGTTTTGGGGCACTCATAAGGGACATGATAAGGATATACCTTAATTAGCTATCCGTGGTCTAATTGTAAATTATCTCAATGGTGTTACATAATTAACAACTTACGATTATGCCAAGGTCTAGAACTATCATGATAATCACAAATAAACATTAAGCGGAAATAAAAGAATCAGGAACCCGGATTCATTATTGCAGAACTTGAGCGATCTGATGTCCATATCATTACTCATACAACATTGATTTTACAAAGAGTATTAATCCCTAGGGGGAAGACAGGTTACTCTCTCATGCCTTCCTTCCAGCACTTTAGTAACATATATTGATGAACCGTAGACGCTCTTTTACAGGGAGGACCAGTTTCCTTAATAAACATTTATACTTACTTCCCATCAGAGTAAAGTCCATTTAGGAAATACTTCTCCATTTGACCAATAGCATATAAGCTTGGGTCTAAAGATAGAGGGAATCTTATTAAACCACTAAGTATGTGCCATATAAAATATGGGCTATTACAATGACTAAACTAAATTTAGTCTTACACTAACAGCTTAAACTCTGTTAATGTATCACTCCACATCACTACTATACAAAACTCATTGAGACACATCAATGATACCAGGACTGCATTTCCAATTTATTTAAAAGTGAGCGTGTGCAAGTCAGAACAAAATTGAAGAGTTTCTCCATAGCTCTTAAAACATTTTGTGATTTTCTCAATAGAGGGAAAAAAAAAAAAAAAAAAAAACGGAACCGGATCTTTTCTCTTCTCCCTATGGGCGGCGGAATCTAGATTTTTGGACAGGGGGAGCCAAATCTGGGGTTTCTAGATCTGGGCTTCGACATCGATGGCGGCGGCGGCGGCTTTGGCAACGACATGCGCCGGCGATTTCTTGTTTCTTCTGTTTCCTTTTCCCTTTTTTCTAATTTCTTTTTTTTAATTTCTGTTTTTTTTCTTTCTATTTTTTGTAGGGACCGGCTGTATTTCGATTGGTAGATTAATGAAATTTTTATCTCTTCATCCAAAAATTCAAATGGCCAATTTGTAAGAAAGGCCAAACTGAATAGGATAGTTTTTTGTGACAAATTATTTCAAATTGGTAAAGGCTGTTAATGCAAAAGAAAGAAGAAGGAATAAAAACACCTTTTGAGCTTAGAACATAAGGAATTTAAAAGGGAAATAATTTTCTACACTCTATTTTTTATGATTGTACTTCGTTTCACGTTTTTAAATGAAACTTCTATATGTAAAAGAAAATTGTAGTGCCTTCATCATAAAATTTTAACAAAATATTGCGAAAACCATTGCCCATCCAAAATACCCCGATCCAAGACTATTTTCCATGGTAAGAGCAACACCAACCCATCTCCAAAACTCCAAAAATAGATAATGGATGTGACATATTGAGAGAAAATTATGTAATTTATTCCCTATTTGTTCAACTTTTGTATTTTATTGGAGAATTTTGGAGAGACCCATTATTCTTTTAAGAGATTTGGTCTCCAAAATGAAAGTGTGATCTCCATTTTTGTGGGGATCACACTTCCATTTTGGAGACCAAATATCTTAAAAGAACGATGAGTCCCTCTAAAATTCTAAGTACAAAAGTTGATAAAATGAAAAATAAATTACAAAATTTTTCATCATTATGTCACATCCATTTTCCCTTATTATGTTGCTCTAGGCCATCTCTAGTGCACTACCTAAAAATGATTGCTAAAGTGTACACCCAAGCACACGTGGGGCCCTATTTTATGTGTTAAGAACTTAGTTAGCTAGCTAATAAAAAATGCACTTTAATGTGATATATATATATATATATCCAAGGTGATGATCTTAAACAAGGGATCCGTAGTTTTTTCGCAAAACCTAAACAATTCCGTGCGGACCTCACCTTTCCGAGCCAAATTTTGACGATCCGAACCGCTCAATGTTTTTAAAATGCATTTTCCAGGGTCCACGCGAAAAATCTTCAAAACAAAATACCCGGAAGGGCTTGATCGGATCAGTTTTTGTTAAAAACGCTATATAGCGGTTCGGATCGTCAAAATTTGATCCAAAAAGTTGAAAAAGGGGGAGGTCCGCACAGAATTTTTAATGAGGGATCCCTCATTAGATCAAGACTCATATACTATATATATATATATTATGGATCCCGTTCTACTAAGGACTCCCTCAAACTCGTAATTTGCGGACCTCATGGATCGGGGTCAAATCTCGACGATCCGAACCGTTCAATGTGTTTAAAACGTAATTTTAAGGGTCACCGCGAGGATTCGTCCAAAAAAGAATACTCGGAAGGGCTTCATTCGAGCATTTTTCGATAAATTATATATGTACGGTTATTATGAAAAACCGCTCGGATGAAGCCCTTTCGGGTATTTTTTTGTTTTTTGTGATTCCTCGCGTTGGCCATGGAAAACATGTTTTAAACACATTGAGCCGTTCGGATCGTCGAAATTTGGTCCGGAAAATAAAAAAGGGGTGGTCCTCACGGAGGAGATCTTTAAAGGAGTCCTCAATAGAACATCTTCCTATATATATATATATATACACCGGTGATCCAATCAAGGATACCGGATTGAAGAAAAAATGGTGTTTTGAGGTTTTAAAAATTATTTTTGCATAATCCGAACCGTCCAATGTGTTTAAAACGTGTTTTTAATGGTCCCCGCGGGAAATCATAAAAAAAACGACCGGGAAGGGCTTGTTCTGAACAGTTTTTCACAAAAATTATTTTTGCAAAAATTGCTTGGAACAAGCCCTTCCCGGTATTATTTTAGTCTTTATTTTCTCTCTCTCCCCTCTCTCTCTCTCTCTCCTTAAAGTCATTCTATCTCTCCTCTCTTTTATTTTTGGATAAATTAGCTTGAAATAAAAAAAAGGCTAACCGAATATACAGCCTACAAGGGGTATACCCCAGGAGGAAAAGAAAGAAAAAGAAAAGAGAAAATCTAAAACTAAACCACAACAAAATAATTAGTCAACAAAGCTCAAAACACACTTCAAAGAAGTAACACCAAAACAAAGGAAGGCATAGCTAGCTTCAAAAACTATCTCTCCTCTTTCTTTCTTCTTAAGTCTCTCCCCAAATTTAGGTAGTGACTTGGTAGACTTTAGGGAGTGAGAAGTGCCACTAGGATTTTAGGATGTCAATTTTTGTGTACTAGAGAGTATTTTTTGATTTTTTCTTAAGTAACTAGTTAGAGCACTTTAGGGTACTCTTTCAAGCAGTGCACCAGAAATACCGTAAGATAACGAGAATAAAGTTGACTCGGCACGCATTAAAGTTGTCAGTACTTTTTTTGTTTGAGTGCGTCGAAAATAATGGCCTCGAAGAGCTCATCAATCCCAATTGCCCATAAAGTGCCAGTAACAGACATGATGATTCTGATCAAGAAAGTTCCATGTCAGTGCACGTTGGTGAGTGCACAACTAAAGTTTTTCTATTTATTCAAACTTACGAATAGGTATGGAAAACAGGAAAAAAAAAGAAAATTTCTTACATTTTTGATGTGTGGAGCGAAGGAGAAGAAAATTGCAATACAATACCTTATGTAGTACATTATTCCCCCACTCTATCTTTGACTTTTCCTCATAATCCCCCGTCTCATAAAATTGGGGTCTTACGAAACTATATGTAATTTTTTAACAAAAAAATAATGTACTTATGAAAATAATTTTTTAACTAATATGGATCTTGTTTAATAGATCTCATTGAAAAACTTTTACACGGTGCAAAAAAATTCAAAAATTAGTTTGATAAATACATCAATTCCCCCGTTCCTTTTTAAGTGATATCTTTGGAAAACATATATTTTTGTGGACATTAAAAAATATACTTCCGTAGAATATTTTTGAATTTTTTTGCACCAAATTTAAGTACTCAATGAGAACTTTAATTTGGTATAAAAAAATTAAAAAATTACTTAAAGAAATATGTTTTATTTAGGAGTTTGAAGTTGCATGTATTTCGATAGGGATCACTTAAGGGATCACTTAAAAAGAGACGGAGGGAGTATTTTTTAGTTTGAAAATTGCACGTAGTTTCGTAAAGCCCCAACTTATGAGACGGATGGAGTACTTATTTTTCCCAAAAACTCAAACGAAGCCTTGTGTATTATCCATAGTATGGAGTACCTATGCGAAATTGCAGGAAACAAGCAATGACGGCTCTAGGATCGAGTTTTAAACAAGGTGTTCAAAAATATTACCTTAACTCTACTAGTTATATTAACTAGACATATATACACAATTTTTTATATATTAATTCAAATAATGAGACCAAATGATACGAAAGATACATGGTCTCGACGAATTCTATTTTTTTAGGCCAAGCAAAGTTAAACCAACACATAAATACATTAGTTTTTATTGTAGGAAATTGTCTGGCAAATAGGTTCACATGAATTTTTTTTTATGTATACTCTTTTTGTGAAGATATAGAATTGATTGTTATTTAGAGAAAAGTCAGAGTACGATATCAATTCTAACAGATACTTTTTGCTCTCTATTTTTTTTAAAATTTTTGTCATTAAGAATATGTATTACTATGTTTTGAGCTAATATATTAGGTTTTCAATTGTGCGTTTTCTGGATTGATGGATGTCGTAGTATATGAGTAAGTGTTCAAACTAACTCGAGATAAAATTATTACATGTCATATAAACATGGAAACGAGTTTAGGTAGTTCAAGTCATTATCTACGGGAAGCTATGGAGCCACTTATGACTTTTAATTAGGTTCTTTACATTGGATTGGTTTGTGGGCTATTTTTTTGGGGTTAGTTGTTCAGTTTTTTGGGGTTAGGTGTTCAAATATTTACGTGTAGGGTGTTCAAAAAGGAAAAAACTTAAATAAAATTACAAAAAATTATATGTATTCTAATAAAAAAAAATTATTTTAGGGCGTTCAATTGACCATCCTTTGTAAAGGATGGAGCTGCCTCTAGAAACAAGGGGTCAGTTCATCTTATGCATCATGTGGTGAAGAATGTCTCTGCAAAAATCAGTTTAATTGAATATTGATAGATGCATGAACAAAATCCTATTTTGTGTTTATAAAATGGATGGTCGTGAAAGAAGATAAACTTAGACTGTCCATTTTATAAAACAAAATATGATTGTTCATGTGTCTATCGATATTCAATCAAGTTGATTTTTAGCATGAACGATCTTCTTTACATGATGTGTACAAGATCAACGGTTTCGATTATTATTTTGAATCCGAGCTGGGGCCCACAGGCAGGAGTCTTAGAGTTTGTTGGATTCCAACTTCCAAGTCTTGAGAGGAGCTGAACCCGGATACAAGGGGTAGAATGAGTACTTGTGTAACTCTACCAAGACAGATAGGGACAGAGCAACAAATTTCATTACACATGGGCGAGCCTATATAATTCTTAGGAAATTTTTTGAGATTTTTTTTTCTATATAATAGTAGAGATTTTTTTTTTTTTTTTTGCAGGGGCGACCGCCATTGACATCCCCGACTCCACCCCTGACTCCACCCCTGAAGACAGACATTGACCACATAAAATACAGTCCCGCACGATAATGTTTATGTGGCTATGCTGTACTAGGCCTACACCATAACTTCTAAATAGCCAGACCCAGAGCTGTTAATTTTAACAAAAAATTATGGGTACATACGGTTGGGGTACCGAAGGGTGTGTACAACAATTCGAAAAGAAAAAGAAAAAGAAAACAAAAGAAAAGAAGAAGGGTGTGTAGGACCCACTTTTAAGGTTTTACATAAATAATGCGTCCATTAATTTTAAATTTTATATAGTTACCCTAGATAAATAAATTTAATCGAACAATTATAAGTGCTAAATCTACTTATCTAACTTTTATTCATAATTCTTTGAAAAAAACTAAGTAGAAAATAGAATCAAATGCTTACGGTTATCCGATTAAACTGATATTTTTCAACATAATTCGAAAATAATTTTAAAATTAATTAGTTGAGGTGCATACGAGCTTATATGGACACCTAATTATTAAAAAAAAATAAAAATTCATGAACGACTTACTACAACCATCAGTACAGTATTGGTACCCCTGGGTTGGTTAGAAAGTGAAGTGAAAGCACGTAAAAACAAAACCCCTATAGAATGGCACTACATTTTTTCTTTTCCTATTAACAGATAAAGGTTAGGCGATATATATATATAAAGGTTAGGCGACCACGGAATAGTATAAAAAAGCCACGGTTTATGCGATAGGATAATATATATATGTTTTTTTTTTTCAAATGAGTATTGTTACCGAAACAAGAATTTGATTGTCTATGTGCCTGAAATAGTTAATTACATGTGATTGGTAGTCATGTCACAGAAAAACCAAAATTCACACATTTGTGGTAAAATCTTTATACTCCCACTGTCCCATTGTTAATGTTCCTAACCAGAGACCGTTGAACTTTGACATAAAAAATAAAGTACTTTTGGAATTAATTTTTAATTTTTTTGCACGGTTCAAAAGATTACTTTTGAACGTTGTAAAAATTTTTGGAAAAACTTTTGTACTTATTAATTTTTTGTTGGAAACATTTAAAATGAAATTGAGGGCCGTAGCATTTTTTTTGTGTTCACGCTCCTCCGTTTTACGGAAGATAACAGTATTTTATTTTATGTTCTCATTGCGTACAATTCCGAAAAGTTTCTAGTTGGTACAGAGAATAATTCCCGTCGTGTAACGTCAGCGTCATTTCCAGAATCCAATAATGGTGTTAATGGGAGTCAATAAAAGAAACCCAGTCATTGTTTTCTACCTATTCACACATATTGGTCAACATAGTTGAAACATCAAACAAATGTTAGTCAACAGAGTTGAAACATACCGACCAAAAAACAAAAAACATAGTTGAAAGTTCAAACACTGCCAACAAACATTTTACAGGTCAATAGAAAAATGGAAAATATAAAAGGTATTTGGTAGCAAATACTAGAACTTTTAACAAAGAAAAAGTACAGTCAGTAAAGTCATTAACGAGGTGTTTATGAGCCATATTTTTTTACTTTATTCTTTTTACATATTTGTATTTTTTAAATTATGATTAAAATGTGCTATGAATCTGTAAAAGTGTTTCCGTAATATGTGCAGAATGAATTTTACAGCATGAGTAGTGTTCGGGAGATAAATGATCAAAATGAATTATGATTTGATTTTTACCATGCTACCCTTGGTTCTTGATTATTATTATTATTATTGTATTATAATGTGTGTGGATAATATTTTAAGCTATTTTTTTGAAGTTATATTGTGAAATATTGTTTGTTTTTTTTGAAGTTATATTGTATGAAATATTGTTTTTTTTTCCCTTTAAGAATCAAATATTGCAAACCAAGTAAAAAGAAAAAAATTGAAAAGTCCTCAATTTGGCTTTTTTTTATTTGACTATTTAGGAAGAATCAAATATTGCAAAAATAATAAAAAGAAAATGATTAATCAAAAAAAAAAAAAATTAAAAAAAGAAATGGCTAGAAATGAAGAAATGGTTATTACCCAATTAAGAGGGGGTAAAATGGATTTTCAATATTTGTGGTAAATGAGAATATGAAAAGTCAAAGCATATTCTAGACCCCTTTTTGACTTCTACTCTTAATCTTTACAAAATTTTCAAAATCATAAAACCGTTATAAAAAAAAAAAAAGGCGGCCAAATTCGTTATAAAAACATGAATAGTTGATATAAATGATAGAAATGTTCTATCTGCGATTCTGCATGCATGTACTTCAATGAAAGGAAGAGAAATTTGAGAACCAAACTGCCAAAGATATATAAGTACCAACAAGAGAACGTGTGTGTGTGTGTGTGTTTTGTTGGAGAAAGTCACGGGCACTAAACTCGTGAAAAGGAAAACATGAAAAGCTTTTAAAGTTTCGAAAGAGAAAGACGACTAGTCATGAGTCTCATGACTCATGATATATACATGTGAGGTGGAAATGTCTCCTTCAATTATCTTGTGTTTGTTGATCTGAGCTGAACTTGATTAATTCTCTAATCAAATAAGAACATATAGAGCATCATATACATATATCCTGTACTATATAATCTCGAGGGCAGATATCTGCATGCATACAAATTAAATTTACCAATTACGATTAAGTTTTCATATCCATCAGCCTGGAGAAAATTATTAAAGGCTGTACACAAAAATAGAACAATGGCATAAAACTTCTGAATTTGCAATCAACCAAAGAGGGAAATAAATATCAATACAGGTATCGTGGATCTACTATATAGTATTATTGTCCCTCCCGAGTCGTATTTTCCGGAAAATTTACAGGAAAACCAAGACCCCGGTTTCAGATTTTCCACGGAAACGAAGGATCGAAGAAGACAGAATTTAAAATTTAGAGTATGAGAAGATTAATTAGTGGATAAAAGAGTTTAGGATTATTACCAGATCGACAGTCTCGTTTTTTATCTCCTCGAGACTAATTGCCTTATCGCCACCCATGGATGATCTTTGGCAAAAAGCGCGCTAAGAGAGCAGAGCAGAGCCCGGCCGGCCCCAAGACAGAATAAATTAAGAACGGAGACCAAAATTTTCAAAATTAGCGAGTTGATGGAGAGAGGGGATCGATTTATATATAATTAGCTAGTGACTCATTGAATGGGTTTGGTTTGGTTTCTTTCTATCCCCAACAACACTTGTTAACGATGGGATATAGAGAGGAGGGTTCCCAGCTTAGGCTCTACGCCACTTTATATCCATCACGAGTCGCCACTCAACACCACCACTTTATGATACCCCTCGTTTTTCAAACCCCTGCTGTCTCTCTCTCTCTGCCTAACTATATGCATTTATACA
>CM029273.1:41475040-41527866 GCA_016920895.1 Vaccinium myrtillus
GAAAAATGTTTTAAGTTTTAACAATGAATCGGATGTACACGATCCAAAGGAGTCCCCGAATGCGATCCCAATGATCCATGGCCCTGTACCGTATCTTTATTGTTTATACACCGCCTCCACATGTACACGTAGGAGTGCTAACAATGATCTCCTTGCTGGGAAAGCTTTACCCTTTAGTGCGGCCACTGCTCGCACCGGATTTAGTCGGGTCCAGGTGGCCTGATACGGGTGGTTTAGACCAAAAAAAAAAAATGATCTCCTTCGCTTCCTACCGGTAAGCTGTGGGACCTAAAGCCTCCGGGTCAGGAAAACTTATCCAGTGGCCTTGGGACCCACCCATGGATAACAATTTAGGGGGTGTGAAAATCACTCCCCTAAAAATAATCATGGGTATCAATTGATTCCTCGTACGTAAGTGTTCACGGCTATTACGAATGATTTTATTTTGGTCAAAAATAATTTTTAAAAACTCACGACTGCTACCAACGATTTCTGTTATGCATTATTCGATACTTTTGGTACCAATACACCATGATCGTTATCGTTATATATGTCGATACTATTGTTTCAAACCTTGGGACTCCCACATGGTGGCCTAGACTATTCTTACCACGCAATAGTGTGAGATCCAAGACCTAGGGATCATGCGGGCTAACTTTCTACTCCCCGTCCCAAATTTCTTGTTCGCTTTTCACTATTCACGACACCTCAAAAAATTGTTTATATTTTTGCACACACACACACAGATATATATATACAGTCACTATCTAATCCGGGAGTCCCGGATCCGGGACTCCACCTTCCCGATATTTTTTTGACGATCCGAACCGTCCAATGTGTTCAAAAGGTGTTTTTCAAGGTCCACGCGGGAAATCTTCAAAAAAAAAAAATACCGGGAAGGGCTTGATCCAAGCATTTTTCCGCAAAACTGTAAATGTACAGTTTTTGCGAAAAAATGCTTGGATCAAGCCCTTCCCGGTATATTTTTTTGAAGATTTCCCTCGTGGACCTTGGAAAACACCTTTTGAACACATTGGACGGCTCGGATTTCCCAAAAACAATTTTTAAAAGCATCAAAACACCAAAAAACCTCCCATCCGGGATTCTTGATTGGATAATTTGTGTATATATATATATATATATACGAAAAATTTCTTATCCACACCTCCCGGAAATAAGAAAAAAATAGTTTTTTTTGTGTTGCAAATTATTTTTGGAAAATCCGATCCGTTTACATTTTTTGCGAAAACTGCTTGGATCAAGCCCTTCCCGGTATTCTTTTTTGAAGATTTCCCCCGTGGACCCTTGAAAACACCTTCTGAACACATTGGACGGATCAGATCGTCAAAAAAATGTTTGGATCATGAGGTCCGGAAATGAAAAGTCGGGATAAGAAGTTTACCCATATATATATATATATATATATATATATATATCTTGTTCGATAGTTCTTGATGAGTTCTATTAAACAAAATTTTCAAAATTGTAAAAAAAATTGTAGATTGAAAGATATAGGCAACTGAAAAATGGCATGCATACACGTAAATGGACAAGAAATTTGAGACGGCGGATTTGACAGATTAAGAAGGATTATTGAGCGGATTGAGCGGATCGAGCGGATCCGATCCGATCCCGATCCGGAACCGCCAGATAAGAAATTCTCAATCTGGAACCGAACCGAACATTCACGGATGGGTCAACGGACGGATCAGATTGGACGGATTTGGCGGATTGAGCGGATCGGATGATCCGCTCGACAGCCGTAATAGCAATATAACCCGAAATTGATGAAGGGCCCTCAAATGTATAGATCTCACACAATGTATGATGTTAGAGAAGTCTGGCTAGCATGTGGTAGTGTAGAGACACTGAATAATCTACCATTGGGATTGACCTTTCCTTGACACGCTGTTTAAATTTGGGTGTCCCTCACTGGGAAATCAGCTATTAATTAAGCAAACAAAAAATTGTTACTTAAATTGTACTTTAATTTTTCAAATTTTGCCCATTGTTGGTAAAATGTTTCTTGAAACCCTATTCAAAATGGACATTCTTTTTAAGACATCACAAACTAAAATACTAAACCATCTTTGCCATATGAAGGAAGTATAAACAACATCGACCCGGGGGTGCTGGTGTGCAGACCTAATGTGCGCATCAGGGCAGTTGATTTCGGCAATCAACGGCTCAGATTTCATCTCGGCAATAGACTGCTCCGATCTACAAAATGTCAAGATGAAATCTGAGCAGTTGAAAACACATCCGACGGCCCTAATGCCACACACCAGCACTCCCCCTTTCGAACAACACAAACTCCAAAATTGTGTTCAGGAATGTAACAAAGAATCAATTTGTTTTACTTTTTTAGTTGTTTTGGGCTTACACTTATCTTATTCTCATTAGTCAGATACTCTGGACCATGAATGAAGGAAATGTGGTGATGCAGTCCAAAACCAACAAGGATAGCTGAAACCGTATGGTCCCAACTAAGAAACAAGGGATAGTCCCAGGATGCCATTCGATCGGGAGTAACATATGCCACTCGACGCTACTAATCGTGGATGTCACTCGACGCGACCAAGCCACACACTTGGTTATATGAGGAATCACTCACTTCAAGCAAGACACACCTGCACAATATTTAAAAATTAACTTAACTCTCCTTTCTCATTTCATTAGATCACCTATTTATAGGCATTACAAAGATCACACTTTCAAGACTTAATAAGGACTAGACGATTTTCAACACGACTTTTCAAATACCTAAACCACTATTAAAACAAAGGCCCAACTTACTAGATAGCCAAAACACAACTTTTAAACTGCAATTACTAGCCTAATAAATACTTAGACCAGAAACTACAAGACATTGATTAGAAACTGAATAGACACTTTGAAATTAATTAAGATAATGCTTATTTTTTACATAGGCGTCCAGGTATCTTCCACATAAACATTACCACTATGCTCCTGCATCATTAACCCTTTCATCAAAAGAACACGTCCTCGGGTTTAACTTTCCATGGTCCAATTGCTGTCCCACATCCCTTTCCATCCTTTACTTTGTTGCCTTAGATGTTGCTTGAATTTAGGTCTGCAACCAACCAGTAAATAGAACACTTTCATGACTATTGAAAATTGGCCATTAACAACCTGCAATGGAACTGCGAAGGCAGACCAAAAGTCAACTCGTCTTGAACTACTCATTGCCCTTTTACTTCCATAACCTTTTATATTTCTAGCCAAGTAAATCAACTAGCTCAAGACTTTCTTGATCATGTCTTCTTTTGAAAACGCTAACTAAAAGGAATCCTTACAATGTAGGAATGGTTTTGTTTCCTGCAACTCCAAGTTATCAATTGTTTCATGACTAACAACTTCAACTCCATCAACCTTTTCCCCTTTCGAGTCATAGAACTTATCCTCTTGGAAAATTTCAGATCTTTAAAACTCACCGCATGATCAAGAAATATGATGTCATTGTTAATCTTCCATACGGTCAAAGCTTCAACAACTTCGTTGTGTTTGTGAGATGTCCTCAGTTTTTCGTTCAAACGAAACATTGAACATTCTTCAAGTGTCACGGAATGAAAACTCAGCAGGACAAGATCAACGCTCTTATGCATGATGCTTGTAACACAAAAAACAAAAAGACCCCCTCAGAAGGTTACTGTAACACAAAAACAAAGAAGGTTTGTGTAAGGCATTTTTCTTTAGTTCTTTGTAAAGACCCCCTCATAAGGTTACTGTAATCCACTCAAAGAAAATCTATCATGTGAATATATGAGACTTTTCTACAATGCTCCCGAGTGGTATGGGAGCATGATGCTTGTGGACGGTCGATTCCACGCCGGTTTGTTTTGGAAAAGCTTGTTGTTTTGAAAATAGAGTCGCCACCCGGGTTTTTAGAAAATGGTTTAGGACCCGAGAAACCAATTCGAAAACGATTTAGAAAACAATTTGAAAAACAGTTTGAAAACCAGAGATTCGTTTTGGATTCGGGAGCCAGGTTACGAACGGGAAAGGGTTTTAATGCACCCCGCTCGCCCGATTAAAAATCGGTCTTTACTAAATATTTGTGGGATTTTTAGAAAACTTTTTAATGCCAAACTTTATTCAAATAAACATTTAAATCATGCAAATCAGATGATAATAATGAAAACAAGTAAATAACATGACAATTAACATAACAACAAATAATTAAACAGAAAATCAAGATCCCAAACTGCACTGTAGAAAAATGATTTGAAAATTTCTGTTTTGGAAAAGAGTGTCGTACAACACTCTAGCTGTGCCGTGCAATACAGATAAAGCGCCGTGCGACACTGTTCAAGCAGTAACAGTTTGAAAACTTGATTTTCGAAGGAAAACAGAATAAATGCACACATGACATAAAAAAATGGATGAAAACTAAGCTATTCTAGAGAACAGAAAACTCATGTTTTTGAATGAAATGTCCCTCCTCAATTGATTACACCTTATAACCCATTGATTTGGCCATAAAATGCAATCTTGGAGGTTTTTGATATAACAAAGGAAATTTGACTAAAACATGGATCCACCAGGCCCAAGGGAGGTATTAGTGAACCACCTTGAACCTGGCTTCACCTCCCCTCAGAGTATTGAAGCGATTGGAAATCGAAATTATACCTTCGGATGAACTAGCTCGGAATGGAATACTCCTTGGAACTTCTGCTCCTTGCTCTGGCCTCCACTGATCCTCCAAGCCTGCTCTTGATGTAACCAAAGGAACCCCTGTATCTGGGTTAAATGAACTGGATGGTGGTGATAGGTTTGAACCGAAAAACAGAGTAACAAAGGGGGTTTCGGGTTTTTGGTTTGTATTTCTCTCCCAAACCGATTGGAATTTATAGTCATGTGGAGGACTTGGTCCCCAAGTATTCTTGGTGTTTACTCAAAGTTTGTGGGCTACCAGGAGTAGGTTTTGCTACTCACGCGAAATCATCATGAAGGATCTGCAAAAGTAGATCTGATGCCTGACAGTGCCGTGCGGCACTGCAACTGTACCGTGTGGTGCACAAACTGTGCCGTGCGACATTCTTCCACAGCCAATATCCAAAAAGCATGTTGTGCATGATTGTTGAAGCTCCGTGCGTGAGAGATGAGTGCCGTGCGGCACTGTTGACTTTGTTGACTTGAAGAATTTCAATCCGGGAGGCTTTCCGGGCGTTTCTTTTCATCATCGGGGACAAAAACGTGTACGAAGGCCTCATTTTTGGGTGTCTACAATGCTCCCAATAAATATCCACCCCAGAATGAAAAATTGGATTAGATCAAAACCACTCACAAAAAGTAGGGTGGATTTACTAAAAAAATACTCCCTCCGTTCCATAATATTGGTCCCCTACGAAACTACGTGCAATTTTCAAACTAAAAAATAATGTACTTATGAACATAATTTGTTCAGTAATATGGATCTTGTTTGATAGATCTCATTGTGAACTTTTAAACGGCGCAAAAAAAAATTCAAAAATTATTTTATAGATGCGTTATTTTTTAGTTTGAAAATTGCACGTAGTTTCGTAGGGGACCAATATTATGGAACAGAGGGAGTAGATGGTTTTGCAATTTTTTGGCCAAAAATCGCCATATTACTTACCACACCTTTACATATCATTTACTAAGTGTTTACATATAAAATTAACAAATCCAATGATTGATTGACACGTAGTCAAAACTACCAAACGTTGGCAAATACTTGTCAATGAGGGTACACTGGATTAATGAAGTAAAATTTAGTTAATACGATGTCGTATTGTTCTTCAGATTTGAGAAACGGTTATTGGCAGTTACAAGTCAAGGATAAAGTATGAGTTGACTTCGAAGCCATGATAAACACATAAACTCCACGTGTAAACCTATAAAACGGAGTAGTTGGCGGTTAGGATACTTGGAGTAGTTCTTGAAAAGCAGTGATCTCCTTAACGTGTAATCATTCGAGTTTGCTTGAGCAGTTATGCAGATTTAAAATCAAGACTTCTAGAGGAAGAATTAGAAGAATTCAAATTCAGACGTGGAGGTGGGAAGAAACTGCCAACTCAAAAGGTAGAAGTTAGAGTTCGAAGCAAGCCAAGTTCAAATTCATTGAGCGGGAAGTTCAAATTGCAAGCAGCGTCTATAAATAGAAGAAATTGAAGAGTGAAAAACCCCGAACAAATCTTCAACAAACAACTATCAAAGAAAATGATGCTTGGTTTGTTCATTGGCAAATAGTTTTAGGATTTCGAACTCAGTTCGAAGTAGATTAGGAAGTAGTTTAGGAAGTAGTTAGGATTATTCTCGGTTGTTCTTGTAACAATCACCCATTCTCGGTTGTTCTTGTAACAATCACCAGTTCGAAGTTCTGTTACTTTGAACTTTGAAGTTGAAGGCAATCTCGAAGTAAGTTTATTTTTGATTTATCAATCGAAGTATCTTGTTTCTCTATTGTTCTTTAATTTCCTGAGTTATTGGTTTGCATTTCTTCACTTATAAAGAAAAATCCTCTTAATTGAGGTAATTGAACCAATAAAACACAATCGCCTGATTAGACTTGGTTTTTCCAAAGTTAATCTGAGGGAGGAGATTGAAACTCTCTCTGGCACGCTCGCACACGATTATTTTATCACAAAGAAGTAAAAGAACCAGTAAACATTTTTTGGCACGCCCGGTGGGACACCTGAAAGTGTTGAATGGCTCCAAAACTTAGGAAGCAAACAGACGATTCTCAAATTGGCCAAATGCCAGAGGAAGAGAATAACGTTAATCCTAGAGAGAATGAACAGGCTGAAGGACCTCAAATAGGTCAAGAAACTCGTATTTGTCAAGATACAAATGTTGGAGTTGGCCAAAATTCTCGTATGAACACTAGGAACAATAAAACAGTGCAAATTGATGACCCAAAGAATCCAGAAATTGGAGGAAGTGTGTTATCCAGCCAATTTGCCGAAATGATTGCCACATTTAAAGAACTGGCTCAAACCCAGAAACTTATGTTACAAAAATTATAAGAGCAATCAGGACTTAAAAGTAATCCTCTGCCTTCATCTGAGAAGGACAAAGAAGAGGCTAGTACAAGCAAATTTAAGTCAAGGCCTGGAAAAGAGCCTATCAATGTAGATGAAATACCAGAATCCTGGTATGAACCTGCAAAAATTTATGATTCTCAAGTCCCCAAGCCTAGGAAAACATACAAACAGACCACTCATATCCCATTCGAACCTAGTTTTGATGGTGTAAATAAGGATAAAGGTTTTAAAAATGATGATTATGGGTTTGAAGGATATGGTCATTCCACAGGAAATCATTTTATTGATAGGGCTAGTTCAAGGAGGCCTAATGTAGAATTTGGAGTTCCTAAGTATCCAGGAATACCAGAAATGGGAAGAGTGCATTCGAATCACCTTTATGAACCTTTTACAAGGCAAGAAAGAGATTACAAACAGCCTCAACCTTTTGATAACCCTCTTGATAGGTTTCCAGAAGATCACATGACAAGAAATGTGAATAGGGAACCACACATTGACTCAAATGCTTATTTTAAAGGAAATCCCACCCTTAGAGATGAAATATTGGGCCTTATGCAGGAAGCTTATGGACCTTTAAACCGAGGGGTACAAACTCAAGCTTACAGAAAACCTTATCCAGAATGGATAGATAGGCAGTTCGAAGTCCCTAGGGGGTTTAAAATTCCTGATTTTATACTGTTTCATGGGGACGGGAGACAATCAACCACAGAACACATTGCTAGATTTATTGCTCAGTGTAAGGAATTAGGCAATAATGGTTTCATTAAATTGAAATTATTCTCTAACTCCTTAACAGGAACTGCCTTCGAATGGTACTCTAATCTGCCACCAGAATCAGTTTCAAATTGGCAAAGGATGGAAGAATTATTTCATGCACAGTTTTACCTAACTGAGCCTGAAGTCACTATGGCAGACTTAGCTAGGTTAAAACAAAAACCTGATGAAAAGGCTGCCCAGTTTATTACTAGGTTCAAAAGAGCTAGAAACAAATGCAAACTTCAATTACCAGAAGTGGAATTTGTTAGAATAGCACAAGATGGTTTAAGCAGAGAACTTAGAAAGAAGTTCGATTCTACTGAGTTTAGGGATTTGGTTGATTTAACCTATAAAGCATCTAGATATGAATCTTTGTTAGAGGAAGATATTGATAGGAATAATTCTTCTTATTCTACTTATTACAAAGAGCCTACTTATGAAATTGATGCTGCTGAAATTATTGAACATGATCCTTGTGTGTGTGATTGTTTAGTTCGAAAAGATTCTTCTATAGCACCAAGGAATAATAAGAAAGCCATTAGCAAAGTATATTCATTTGATGTTTCTAAAGCAGATGAAATCTTTGATTACTTGTTGAAGAAAAAGTTTATCAAACTTCCTGAAAATGTTAAACTTCCCACCTTGGAAGAAATCAAAGGGAAGAATTATTGTAAATGGCATGCTTCTTGGACTCATTCAACTAAAAATTGTAATGTTTTCCGTGATAGGGTTCAAGAACAGATCAAGAAGGGAAGGATCATGTTTCCAGAAAAGGCTATGGGAATTGATACTGATCCATTTCCAAAGATTGAAGAAGTAACTGCTAACACTAATGTGCCAACATCATTGGCCAAAACTGTTCGAGAAGTATGGCAGAGTAAACAAGTACATGTTGAAATGAATTCTGTGCAATTTGGTAGAGGAAGACCAAATATTGGTCAACTTCGAAATAACACTTATAGAAACAGCAAGCCAAGACATACAACAGAAGATTCATCTCAAATGGGATTCAAGCAATCTCATCTTCCTATGCTCGAAGCTTCTTTTTTGGAATGTTTGTGCATGGAATGTAGAGCCAATTATTTGGTTTTTAAAGATTTGGATCGACAAGGGGTTGATTTCTTTCCAAAAAAGATGGAAAGAAAGGCTTTAGATCGAAATAATGAAAGAAGGCCCTGGGTAAACCCAAGTCAAGGAAGAAATGAGAAGCCTTGGTTGGTTTCTAAAAGAAATGTACCTTTTAGTCCAGTTCCACCGACTTCAAAGAGAGATTATCCTCCTTTGAAGAAGGTTAACACTGGGAAGGCCCCCATGGGCCAGGAAAATGAAGGGCAAGGTGAACAATTTTCCTTGGTAAAGGGGGTTCCTGATTGGTTTTTAAAGAAAATCAAACCAGAGCTCTTTCAGGGACACGAAGCTCCTTCTAAAGTTGGAAATAAAATGGTCAAACCTCCAAATACCCCTATTGGTCAATGGGTGGTGGTTCGAGATCCAAAAACCAAAACACCTCAGATGATTCATATATTGACAAGAACTCAGAAGAGGAAACTACAAAGGAGGTATACTAGTTTCCAAATGGAAGAATATGCATCTAAAGAGAGTCCTAATGGGGGTGATAAGTTCAACCCAAGGTTTAACAGACTTCGAAGGGAAGACTCTGAGGAATCTCTTCGAAGGGGGTTTACTCAATCAGAAAGAAAAACATTGGAAAGTTTGGCTGCAAGGATGGATAATGACATGCCTCAGAATAGCCCAACTTCACCAAATTCCTTGGCAAGCTATCAATCTGGTTTATTAGAAGCCATGATAGTGGAACAGGAAGGAGGTGAAGGCATAAATTCATCACCTGTTGAAACATTCTCTCCCATGGAAACTTCTGCAACAGAATTTTCTGAAAAAGTGGGCATGGCAGAAGATGAATCAGATTTACCAGTGCAGAAAAAAAGGACCATTCAGTTTGGGACTTTACCTGAAGTTCAGATTAATATGGTTTCTCCCTCATTCGCTAACTTTGGACCTTTTGGACCAGACTGCTCACCAGTTCGAAGGACATTACAGCCAACGGTTACTCCTATGGAAGTCATTGATGTATCAAGTGATGATGAATATGATCTTACATATGACAATGGTTGGAAAGATGGTTGGGAAGCCTTGATTTCAAAAATCCAAAAGGAAGAAGAGGAGGAAGATTTTATGGTTATGGCTAATGCTTTAGACGAACCAGAAGTAACTTCTAAAGAAAGAGCAGTTTTTGTATCAGAAACAGAAAATGACTCTAAATATCCTTTAATTGTCGATTTGAATTGTGCTAATCTTTCTTACCCTTTCAGATCACCTTCAAGTGATATGAGGAACCATTTGAAACCACTGTACATCTCTGCAGAATTCGATGGGATTTTGTTAAACAGGGTTTTGGTTGATAATGGTGCAGCAGTAAACATTCTGCCTTCAAGGACTTTGAAGAAGTTGGGGAAAGAAAAGGTTCGATTAATCCCAACAAGCACATCTATTGCTGGCTTTACGGGTGAAAGTAAAAGTCCTAAAGGAATTGTTTCTATACGCCTGAAAGTTGGCCAAGTGGAAACTGATACAGCCTTTTTTGTGGTGGATACATTCACAAGTAAGTACAATGCCTTGCTTGGTAGGGATTGGATCCATGTCAATGGTTGTATTCCATCTTCGATGCATCAAACTTTGATGATTGTGAAGTATGAAAATGGGAAAGAAGTGGGGGTCGAAGAGGTGAAAGCAGACCCACATCCTTTTAGTACTTCAGCAAATTGTGCAGAGGCTGAAATGTATAAACCTGAAATCATTCCTCTAAGTGAAATTGCACAACCTGCCACCCCTCCATCCAATATATTGGAAATGGGAGAACTGGCAGAGTTAAAATCTAAGCTTAAACAAGCAGTTGATTATGAATCAGACAATTCACCAGATGAGGCTGCTTGGATTTGAGTCCAAGACAGAGTTCGAAGAGGCCAACTTATTGGCCTTAGTTAAGTTTATGGCTCTAGAAATAGAGCAGAAGATTCATGAAACAGATGATTGGGAAGAATTACTGGCTGAGAAATCTGACTAGGGGTTAAAGCCATTTGAGTTCGAAAAGGCCTTTGTTGGTCATGTCGATTCCCAAGATCCTTTAGAAGAAGTGGAATTGGGAGAAGGGATTGTTCCAAACACTGTACAAATCAACAGAGAACTCGATGCTGCTTCGAAGGCAAGGTTGATCACAGTGCTTAAGGAGAACAAGAATGCTTTGCTTGGAGCTATAAAGAGTTGACAGGTTTGAATAGAGATTTAGTTGAGCATAGATTACCTATTAAATCTAATTGCAAACCTTTCAAACAACTTCCAAGAAAAATGTCTCCTGAAACCATTCTATTGGTTAAAAAGGAAATTCAAAACCTTTTAAATGCTGGTTTTATTAGAACAGCAAGATATGTGGAATGGCTATCAAATATTGTTCCTGTTATTAAGAAAAATGGGAAAATTAGGGTCTGCATTGATTTTAGAAACTTAAACATTGCAACCCCTAAGGATGAATACCCAATGCCCGTAGTAGACATGCTGGTGGATAGTTCTGCAGGCCATAAAAGCATGTCTATTATGGATGGACATTCAGGGTATAATCAAATTTGTATAGCCAAAGAAGATATTCATAAAACCGCATTTAGAGCCCCTGGCAACCTTGGGACCTTCGAATGGATCAAAATGCCTTTTGGGCTAAAAAATGCTGGTGCTACTTATCAAAGAGCTATGAACACTATTTTCCATGAAATAGTTGGGGGTTTTCTAGAGTGTTACATAGATGACATTATTGTCAAATCAAAATCTATTGATGATCATGTAGAACATTTGAAAATAGCTTTTTCGAAGATGAAACATTATCAAATGAAGTTGAATCCTGCTAAATGTGCTTTTGGAGTAACAGCAGGTAACTTCTTAGGATATTTAGTCCACAACAAAGGTATTCAAGTTGATAGCAATAAAGCTAAAGCTATTATTGAAGCAAAACCTCCTTCGAATAAGAAAGAACTTCAAAAGTTTCTTGGTCAATTAAATTTTCTTCGAAGATTTATATCCAATACTGCAGGAAAAACTAAAGTCTTTTCTTCTTTGCTGAAATTGAAGGATGGAGAAGACTTCGAATGGACAAAGGAGCATGATAATGCTTTCAAGACCATCAAGGAGTATCTGATCAATCCACCAGTGCTTGTTCCACCTTCAAAAGGAAGGCCTGTCAAGTTGTATTTAGCAGCAAACTATGACTCAGTAGGAGTTCTGTTGGCCCAAGACAATGAAGAAGGAAAAGAACAAGCTATCTATTATTTAAGTAGGTTTCTTAATGATTGTGAAAGTAGGTATTCTGCAGTAGAAAAACTATGTTTAACTTTGTTTTTTGCTTCGAAGAAACTCAGGTATTATATGATGCCTAGAGTGACTTATGTAATTTCCCAGACTGATGTTATGAAGTATATGTTGTCTCAACCTGTACTTAGTGGCAGAATTGGGAAATGGATTGTGTCTTTAATTGAATTTAATTTAGAGTATGTTCCTCAGAAATCAATTAAAGGACAAGCTTTAGCTAATTTTTTGGCTGATCATCCAAATGGAATTGAGACTCCTGAGATAGCAGATGTTGATACAGTGACAATTAAGCCATGGAAAATGTGGTTCGATGGTTCGAAAACATCTCAAATGGCTGGAATTGGGGTTGTGTTGGAATCTCCTCAAAGCTTGAAAACTAAATTTGGATTTCAAATAAATGAAGGAGAATGTACGAACAACCAAGCAGAATATGAAGCCTTAATTATGGGATTAGAGCTCTTGCTTACCTTGAAAGTTGACATAATTGAGGTGTTTGGAGACTCTCAATTAGTTATAAATCAGGTGAATGGAGAATTTGGTTGCCATAGTAGTGGTTTAAAACCTTATCATCAATACGTGAAGTTATTAATTGAACAATTTCATATGATTACTTTTACTTACCTTCCAAGATTCTTTAATGGAGAAGCGGATGCAGTAGCTCAAAGAGCATCAGGATTTAGATTTATCTCAGATGAAAGCAGAGAGTTTTGTCAGTTGACTTTAAGGAAATACTTACCAATGCTTAAAGATAGATATACTGATTTCGAAGTGTGTGAAGTCACTACTCCTCCTGGTTCGAATGACTGGAGACAATCATTGATTGATTATTTGACAAAACCTGATGCTAAAACAGATAGAGCAACAAGGCTAAGATCTGTTAATTATATCATGTTTAATGGAGAGTTGTTCAAAAGAGGAGCATATGGACTTTTGCTCAAATGCTTGAACAAAGTCGATGCATTTAAAATTATGGCGGAAGTCCATGAAGGTATCTGTGGTGCTCATCAAGCAGGAATTAAGATGAGATGGTTGATTCGAAGGTATGAATATTATTGGCCCTCTATTCTTAAGGATTGTATTGATTATGCAAAGGGTTGCCAAGCTTGTCAAAAGACAGGACCTCTTAAACGATTGCCAGTTACTGAATTACAATATGTAGTTAAACCTTGGCCATTTAGAGGATGGGCAATGGATATGATTGGTATGATTTATCCTGCTTCTAGAAAAGGAGATAGATTCATTTTAGTAGCCACTGATTACTTTACTAAATGGGTTGAAGCTCAAGCCTTTGAGAGTGTGTCTCAAGAACAAGTCATGGAATTTATCAAAGGCATTATTTATAGATTTGGATCTCCAGAAACTATAACAGTTGATAACGGATCCATTTTTGAAGGAAGAGCAGTGAAAGCCTTTGCAGCTACCCATGGAGTTTCTTTAATTAATTCTACTCCTTACTATGCTCAGTCAAATGGCCAAGCAGAATCAACCAATAAGATTATCAAAAGAGGTATTCAAAGAATGGTTGATAGGAATCCAGAAGAATGGCCAAGTTTGCTTTTAAATGTGTTATGGGCATATCGAACCACCAAAAGGACCAGTATAGGAACTACTCCTTTTGCTCTAACCTATGGACATGATGCTGTTTTGCCTATGGAGATTGTGGTAAGGTCACAGAGGGTTGCTTATCAAAACGACCTAAATATGGGAACATACCACCAAGCAATGCATATGGAGCTTGAAGAAATAGATGAGGAAAGAATTAAAGCTCTGAATCAAATTCTATTACAGAAATTGAGGGTAGCCAGAAGTTATAATAAAAAAGTGGCTGTTCGAAGTTTCGATATAGGTGATTTAGTCTGGAAAGTAGTGTTGCCTATCAAAGAAAGAAAACAAGGACTTGGAAAATGGGCTCCAAATTGGGAAGGACCTTTCCAAATACATAGAGTTCTTAAAAGAGGGGCATACCATTTGAAAGATTTGAATGGCTATGTTCATAGAAGAAAGATTAATGGAAGATATTTAAAAGCTTATGTCCCAACCATTTGGGAATCCTTTAGTAGAAGATAAAACTTTAAAAAAAAAAATAGTGTACCTTCCATTGCTTGTGCTGTTCAAGATAAGTCATAACAACAATCAAATTATATAGTTGAGGCTCATAGTTCTACTGATGAGATCAACACTTTGAAGCAGTTCATACAATCATGAAATTGGAATAGCACAAACGTTTCATTCATTGATCAAGAAACTGTACAATTGTATCTTTTAGGTCACTCAGTACATGAGCACCTCTGGTACAAACAAAGTTATAAATTTCATCTTGATCAGTAATTCGTTGCAGTTGACTTTTAAGATCTTTTATGCTTACAACAGATGAAGAAGCTTTGTTCAAAGAAGCTTGCATATTGGCAGTTGTTTGAGCAATTTCCCCTTTAACCCCAAGCAAGGTTGCCTCTAAGTGAGTTTCTTCCTCCTTCAATCGATGTAACTTGATAGCATCCTGGTCATAGGAAGAAATTACACTTTGTGCTTCATCCTCTACACTTGACAATGCTGCCTTCAAAATCTGTCTTTGTAGATGCCTCTCTTGAACTTCACAAAGTTGAAAGGCTCTCATTTGAAATTCAGAGACCTTAGTCAAGAGTTGTTTATGCAGATCTTGAGCAGCAGGTTTTAACACCAAAGCTGCCTGACAGCAAGTCTCTAACTGCACTTTCAAGGTTCCTTCAGCCATTTTCTCAAAATCCAATTCTGAGAATTGTTGGAGGATTTCCTTCAATTCTTGAATCTCTCTAGGAGTAAAAGTAGGCTTGACCAATTCATGAAGAGATGGACTATGTCGAGTTTTGAGTTGGATAATAGGAGACTCCGGAGAAAGAATTGGAGCTTTAGGATTGGTGATTCTCTGACAAAAATCATTCACTCTTAATTTAAATTGTTCTAATAAAGAGAGATCACCAACAGAGGTGCTAGCAGAAGCGTCAGTTCTCTGACAAAGGAAAATACATAGACATATGTAAGCTTAATTTTTAAATAAGAAGGGAGCTTTAATGTCAAAATATTACAAGACACAATACCTCAAGAGGATGGATTTGCTCTGTAAGAGTTTGTTCTAAAGGAATTTGAATTCCTGAGAATTGATCAAGAATAGCTCTCTCAATCACCACTTTAACAGGTTCAGAAGTTTTGATAGTAGAAGTACTAAGAGCAATCTCAGGAAACAAACTGTTGTCATCCTTTGGGACAGAAATATCAACATGTTGAATATGAATGTCAGCCTCAGTGGTCTTTGCAGTCCCAAGACCTAAATTTTTTTCAGAATTCATCTTCAAAATAAGTTGATTGGGCTGATCTCGATCTGACATTTCTTCATTTAAGGAAACATCTTCCTGTAAAAACTCTTTGTCAAGAAGCTCTTCAGGAGTTATCATTTTAGGAGTTGAAGAGCCTGTAGCAAGACCAACAACGTTTGGTATTGACTCTTCAATATGTTTTTTTCGAATACTTTATGAAACTAAGGCTCTTGCAATAGTACTGATAATAGGAGGAGACATGCCTTGTATTATCACTTGTGGTGGAAACTTAAGGATCTTTCCTTTAGTAATTTTCTCTTTGACAGTGGAGATAGTCTCATGTATTGCAGCGGTATTATACTTCGAAGCTTTAGTGTGTCCAGACGTTGTCCTCCTCACTGAAATATAATAATAAAAAATCAGAAGATATGAAAGAAGAATTCGAAGACCATGGTAAAAATGAAGTTATAAGGCTTGCCTTTTACAAATTGGCCTATCGGAACATCTTCTGTTTCCTCTTCTTCGGGATCTTCTATCAATATTTTCCTTCTTCTTTTCGAAGCCTCATAAACTGTATCAAATTTTGTTCTATCATGACTTGTTTCTTGTTCGATATCCCCTTTTCTTTTATTTCCTATTCGAAAGAAAGATGGAGATAAATTATCTTGTATAAGAGAGTTGGAAGTTCAATATAGACTTTAAAGAATTAAAAGTCACCTGATGAAGGAGAAGGAATGGTTTTATGTCTTTGAGATCTAGTCATCATCTGGGGTACAGATTGAAGAGGCTTAACATTCAAAACAACAGACACCAAAGCAGAAGATTGTACTTCTGATGTTTCCTTTCCGTTTTCTTTCTGGGTTTTGTTTTTCTTTTGATCACCAAATCCATCATTTGATACTGAAAGAGAATTGGATTGAGCTTCACCTCCAATTATAGCAGGGCATCCAATATGACTTGCAAATCTTTGAACTAAGGCAGACTGATTGTGTAGCTCAATGAGATTGTGCCACCATTGTGAGAACCCAGTGAAAATGGGACTGTCAATAGCAAATTTCAAAGGTATGAAAGCCTTCCTGAGTTTCCTAAATTCTACATTAAGGCGCGAAAGGTGATTCTTATCAACTTTTTTCCTATCATAAAGGGGAACATTAGTGTCTCCAAGAAAATGACATGGTATGGCTTGCACCATACCAAATTGTCTAGCAAATTGGGCAGGACAATATGTTTCAGCATGAGTCTGTTTACAACCTCCAATGATTCCCCCTATGAAGAGTTCCCTTGGAAGAAGAATGCTTCCCCAAGCATCAGCGAAGGACTTCGAACCTCTATTCTTCATCATGTCCTTTATCCAGGAGGGCCCAATACTCCAGTCAGAGAAAGGACGAAATTCTGCTTCTTCTTTATCCTCCTTCATGTTGAAAAAATATTGAAGATACTCAACCAGTGATAAGGGATTAGAAGCCAAAACTTTAAACTTGTCCCCATAAACATTAATAGGCTCTGAAATGGCAATTTTGAAAACAGGAAAATATGCCACAATCCATTGTTGCAAGAACCAGAGAGGGCCTCCTATGTTGTACATGAGTGGTTTTGACTGACTGTCAGACCCTATTTTATAGACGTAACCCAAGAAGTATGAGGCCAAGTCAAATTTCTCACCTTTAGAGAGACAATATGCCAAAGGGGCGAATTCATGCATAATCTTCTTGCCACTATGACAAAAGATCGTTTTGCACAAAGTATATAGAAGATATGCAAAGTATTCCTGGTTAGATACTGGATCTTCGAATTTGGCTTCAGAACGGAAAAAGTTCCCATATGATGCATACGAACCAGAGGTTTTCATGTCTTTCAATAACGGAACCTCAATAGATTTGGAGATATCAAACATTGGACCAAATGGAGGAAGTCCAGTGAGAAATGACACATCTAAAACTGTGGGTGCCATCATCCCACAATTGAAACGAAAATAATTGAAGGATGAATCCCAAAAAGCTAGGGCAGCATGTATGAGAGCAGGGTTTTGTTGAATACCATTTCGTAGTAATGTGATGATATGCCAAAGCCCAGTTTGCTCCAACTCTGTTTTCTTGTATTTCAACATATGTTCGGTCCATTTACACCAATCTTTATCTTGAATTGGCCAGCATACAAAATTCTTGGCAGGCCATTCTACAAAGTTTAAAGCCTGATCTTTGATGAGTTTGCTCTCTTCTAAAATTGGATAACACGGCGTAAATTTGAGAGGAAGGTCGAAAAATGCAGGGCCTAGAACATGAGTGTCAACCTTATTAGGGTTCACAATGAAGGTTTGACCATGTAACGATTCATCTGAAGGTTTCGATTTGACTTCATGAACTAGTTTTCTCAGGGCAAAGGAGGAAGTGCCGATTGGGTTTGAAATCTCAGAAGCCATGGTTACAGAAGTGTAAGAGAGAAGGAGAAAGTGCAAAGTGTTTCGAATTTTTTAACACACAGTGAAAATTCTAAACCCTAGATTTATACGCTGCGATGAAACAATGTGTTGTTTCAGGTCAAGTGTTTGTTGACAGCAATTGGGCCTAAATCATTTTTGGGTCCAAGTTTGAATTTAAACCTTGAAATGTTACATTGTTTCAATTATTTTTGAAATCGTTATATTTCTAAGCCATCTTACTAGTTGAATATTGTAAAATATACTTTATCATGATTTACTAGTCATAAGTTCGAACTGGTTTTGAAGCATCTTTAAGTGCTCAAAAAAGCACTAAGAGATATAGAATTAAGCCATAGAAAGAACCAAGTTTTTGAAGACAGTTTAGGTATTGGAAATGTCAAGAACTGCCAATAACTTTTGCTTTGGAAGTTTACAGGAATTCAGAGCGGCAAAAGGCACATTAACACTTATTCAAATCCTTTGAACAACGATGTTAATGAGGGGGGTATGTTTACATATAAAATTAACAAATCCAATGATTGATTGACACGTAGTAAAAAATACCAAATGTTGGCAAATACTTGTCAATGAGGGTACACTGGATTAATGAAGTAAAATTTAGTTAATACGATGTCGTATTGTTCTTCAGATTTGAGAAACGGTTATTGGCAATTACAAGTCAAGGATAAAGTATGAGTTGACTTCGAAGCCATGATAAACACATAAACTCCACGTGTAAACCTATAAAACGGAGTAGTTGGCGGTTAGGATACTTGGAGTAGTTCTTGAAAAGCAGTTATCTCCTTAACGTGTAATCATTCGAGTTTGCTTGAGCAGTTATGCAGATTTAAAATCAAGACTTCTGGAGGAAGAATTAGAAGAATTCAAATTCAGACGTGGAGGTGGGAAGAAACTGCCAACTCAAAAGGTAGAAGTTAGAGTTCGAAGCAAGCCAAGTTCAAATTCATTGAGCGGGAAGTTCAAATTGCAAGCAGCGTCTATAAATAGAAGAAATTGAAGAGTGAAAAACCCCGAACAAATCTTCAACAAACAACTATCAAAGAAAATGATGCTTGGTTTGTTCATTGGCAAATAGTTTTAGGATTTCGAATTCAGTTCGAAGTAGATTAGGAATTAGTTTAGGAAGTGTAGACACCCCGATTTTGAACCCAGGATGCGCTCGAGCATTCCCGATGATGAAATAGACCAATCGTGCATACCTCGAGGCTAAGAACAAGGCTTGAACTCACCGAACCACCCTAAACCATTCAAAACCCTCCTAGAACAACCTTAAACCAACCAAAATGACCAAAATACCCTTCAAACCATCCATAAACCATTTCAAAACAAACCCAAGCCTACACCATCTTCTAGTACATTCAAAACCCTCTTTATTGATATATAATTCATCCCAATCCATTTTGAAATGAGGGAGATGTGTCCGTTTTACCAAAATGACTTGTTTTCCCGACCTTCTGAGGGTAAAATGGTCACATATTTTGATGTACAAATTATCTTGGGTTCAAACCACTTGGGTTAGAAAGTACACTCGACAAGCTTTCAAACGCTTCAAACCACGCACAAAACGGAGTTCGGTACCACCCGGGGCGGCCCTGCAAAGTTTTACCTTTTGGCAGCAGCCTTGAGCGCTCAAGGCCCCAACCTTGAGCGCTCAAACCCTAAAAACCACCTTGAGCGCTCAAGCCCATGGCTTTGAGCGCTCAACTCTGATCCAGATCAGTTTTCTGCAGAACATTTAATAATGATATTCTAACTGCAAGAGGAGCGTCTACCTATGTTTTCTACTGCCTAAATACACTTCCTAGACCCTTGAACATCTCCTCAATCACCCCCCAAACCCAATTCAAAGATTAAACTCATTTCTCTCCCATTTCTCTCTCTATATAAACCTCCTCCACCCTCTTGGCTGAACACACACACTCTCACACCCTTCATCAGACCTCTCCACTCTCTCTCATCACTTCAATCACGTTTTAGCCTCTCTCTCCTCCATAGCCACCATCCTCCATCATCTTCAACCTCCAAAACACCCAAAAACCTTCTAAAAAAAGGCCTACAATACATGGGTCTTTGAGAAACCAACTACAACAGCCCCTCTCTACTGTAATCATCCATCAATTGCAGCTCCATCATCCAAAATCCAGTAAACCCACTTGATCATGCCAAAAATGGTCATTTGAGCCCAAATACACCCCCATCCACTCAATCCATCATCCAATCAACCCTACACTCACACTCCTCTGTCCAAAATACCTCAAATCAAGTCTATATTCTAAGCCACTACTCAATCATCCATCAAAACCCCAAATTCAAGCCTTGATCAAGCCAAAAGGTAGAAAATCATGTGAGAAATCACTGTTTTGGTCTTGCTGAGGGAGACCAGTGGGCTCATTCAAGTTCCTCATACTTGAAATGAGCCTACAAGGTCTGAAAAGTATCAAGAAAAGCATTTTATTTTGGTAGGATTGAGCGCTCAAGCCCAAGGCTCTGAGCGCTCAATCTGTTTTCTAACAGCTTACAAATCTTGTTCTGAGCAAACCATAATCATTGATTTGGGGTGGTTTGATCATCCAAAGTCATAAAATAGCAGAATTTGGCGACCTGGAAGTGGCTTGAGCGCTCAAGGCCTTACCCTTGAGCGCTCAAGGCCTTACCCTTGAGCGCTCAATCCACTTTGAGCGCTCAAACCCCAACAGAAAGTCAGTCACAGTGTTTCAGCCATAACTTTTTACTCCGAACTCCGTTTTGGGCGTATTATATATCAAAATGTAGATAATTTGAAGGGCTACAACTTTGTAGTTTTATGTTCTTCTCATTTCTATATCAAAACCCTCCAAAACATGCAAATAATGTCGGAAAGACAAATAATTTTGTTCAAAATGGTGTTCTAAGTCCTATTTCTCTCTTTCATTGTTATTTTCTTTGTTTATATCATTCCACCATCGCATTGTACATTGCACAAGCATCCACCATCACTTGGTTCGTATTTGAATACTTGTTTATGTGTTTTCCCATCCCCGATTCCTTATTTTTGTGAACAAATCAAATTTCAAATATTTCCAAAATCCCACAAAATGTTGAGTAGAGACCGGTTCACGGACCGGGCGAGAGGGGTGCCGTAAAACCCTTCCCCTCTCGTAACCAAACCCCCGAATCCGAGAAATCTTTGGTTTCACGATGGCTAGTAAAATCTTTTTCAACGGGCAATGAGTCATATTTTTATCGGTTTCTCGGGTTCGGACCTAAAATCCGGGTGGCGACTCAAACAATCACAATCTTTTCGAACGAAAACTGAACCGTTTTCCAGTGGGCCGTCCACAGGAAGTAGTTAGGATTATTCTCGGTTGTTCTTGTAACAATCACCCATTCTCGGTTGTTCTTGTAACAATCACCAGTTCGAAGTTCTGTTACTTTGTACTTTGAAGTTGAAGGCAATCTCGAAGTAAGTTTATTTTTGATTTATCAATCGAAGTATCTTGTTTCTCTATTGTTCTTTAATTTCCTGAGTTATTGGTTTGCATTTCTTCACTTATAAAGAAAAATCCTCTTAATTGAGGTAATTGAACCAATAAAACACAATCGCCTGATTAGACTTGGTTTTTCCAAAGTTAATCTGAGGGAGGAGATTGAAACTCTCTCTGGCACGCTCGCACACGATTATTTTATCACAAAGAAGCAAAAGAACCAGTAAACACTAAGACAACACTTACCATGTATGGATATACTTACTACATTACATGACCATACTTATTAGGACTGATTTGTCAAGTAGCAGGTTACCACTTTTTGGGGAGAATTTTTTAAGATTTGGAGAATTTACACCACTTTAAGTAATATCCACCTTACATTTTGACTTTTTGCTAAGCCATTGTGTAATGGACAAGCTAAATAGTGGGGCATAATATAAATCTCGTTTAAAATTTTAATTTCACAATAAAAGATTATTACAACAACTATTTGAAAGCTAAGAATTTATACTAAAAATTTGTCTTAAGTTCCAAATAGTATAATAAATATGTTTGTTTGTTGACTTCTAAATAACCATCTATTTATGTTGTAAATACAAGAGTGTGGTGGGTAGGTTTTCACCTTAGGAAAGCAAGGCACCAAAAGTCGTGCTGAGTAAGGTTTTGGCGAGACCACCTGCAAGACTAAAAAAACGTTAGGCTACCTGGCCATTGTTTGGCTGGAATACCCCTCTGATGCTTAAATAAGAGACTGAATTTAGGGAAAGAGACAGGGACGGATCTAGGAATTTCTAATAGTGGGGGACCAATTTCTACTAAACAAAAATTTAAAGTGTAGCACAACAATACAAAACTAGTTTTCACCTTATGCAATTTTTCACCTTATGAAATATTAGCATATTGTATATCAGCATATGTATATGAAAAGCCCTAAATTCTCAATAAAAAAGCCCTAATCAAAATCCTAATAAAAAAACACTAATTAAAAAGCCCAACCTATCATTCAAATAAATGATTTTAACTCCTTGGAATTTGGAAGAATCTGTAAAGGAACTTTGGTTGTATATAAACAAGGGACAATTACCACTAAGTCTACTTTTGAGAAAATAATTCCCACCGACATCCAAATATTTTATTTTTATATTAATACTTATGTATGTATTAATATATGTAGACCAACATGTGTATGTCTGGATAAGAAAAACATATGTATTATCCATATCATATCAGAGAGAGAGAGACCGAGAGTTGAGAGAGATTGAGAGTGAGAGACCTCCTCACCTCGGTGAAGTGATTGGTTGGATTGGTGAGCCTTATCCTCTGTTATTTTTTGTTTAGACGACAGCCTTCTCCTCTATTTTTTGTTTAGATTTGATTTTCGTTATTTGTAAATAAAAAATTTTTAAAAAAAAACCTGAAATTGAGGGGTGGCACGTGACCCCCCTTGCCCCTGTGCCCCTCCATCCCTGGAAAGAGAGGAAACTAGGGTTTCGGGAGTAAGATTGTGTGTACCTTTAGTTGAGGGTGAAACCCCTTTTTATAGGCTCTCCTCACTTGGCGTCCAAGATAGCTAGCCCACCTGAGGTATACTCGTATCCCTAAATCTTCGGAGCTTCGCCCTTATCGGGACACCTGATGATGCTTATCGAGGTAGCTTCCCCTATTAGGGTGGACTCCAATCACAGCTAGATCTTCATCTCTGGAGCTTCGCCCTTATCAGGACACTTGATGATGCTTATCAAGGTAGTTTTCTTGATTAGGGTGGACTCCTCAAGGTAGCTTTACCGATTAGGGTGGACTCCTCAAGGTAGATTCCTCGATTAGGGCGAACTCCTCTCTCATGTAGATCTACGACAACCAGACTTTTATTCCGCTCATTGAGACGGTCCATCCCAACTGGGCCTAGTCTGTCCAAGTCACGCTCCTTTCTAGCACGCTCCGCTAGTTTATCCCAATTAATTCGGGGGTCTAAAATCCAGCTCAGCTCAACAAGGTATCAATGTATTGTTTTGATAACTTACATATTTAGTTTATATATATTTCTATTAAACATATTGTACAAGTTTATTGTTACAACAAATTTCAACAAAAATGTCAAACCACTCATTAATAGATATTTAATAATTTAGTAAGACCTTCACATAAATTAAGGTTAGGATTTAAGGAAAGTAGACTATTCAATTTGACACTTGACAGTGTTCAATATGATCGAATTTGCAAATGTAATGACTAATAGTGTTGGTAATTGTCAGTGATCATTGAGCATCGTTACAATTCACTAATGTGAAGTAATTGATCTAATGAAGAGTTTAAAGAAACGATCAAACCATTGAACTGTTCAATGCTGACTACTAGTAGTTACCAGTGATGTTGGTTAACAATTAACCATGAGAATTGATACAATTGATTAAAGTGGACTTGACTAATTTGTTTAATGGTTTAACCACTTGCTTTATCCGAGTACAAATTTGTTCCCCCTCACTTTATAAGGCAGAACAAAACCCTCACTCTAATTAGTGAAAAATGTGTGGGGTCCACTATAAACAAAAACCATAATTACCAGAAAGTGTATTGATTCTGTGGACTCCACACTTTTTTCACAAATCAGAGTGAGGGTTTTGTTAGCGCGAGTAAACAAATTAACACTCGTTTTTATCATTTGGAATCAATCAAGATGATGCAAGTAACAAACTTGGAAATTAACAATTACGGTTAATTGTTCTAGGGTCCAGAAGTGGGGACTTATTGGGCATTTAGTCCATGTTAAAGTTTTACAAGGTCTAAGGTCCATGAATTTTATTTTTATTTTTTAGAATTTAGGCACTTTCAAAGGATACCCAGGGTTTAGGTTTTAGGGTGCACTTTCCTATTATAGGGTTTTAGTGGTTTAGGCCCTTTCATAGGGTACCCTAGGGTTTAGGTTTTAGGGTGCACTTTCCTATTATAGGGTTTTAGTGGTTTAGGCACTTTCGTAGGTTACCCTAGGGTTTTAGGCACTTTCGTAGGGTACCCTAGGATTTTAGGCACTTTATAGGGTACAAACTGTTTTGGCACTTTCATAGGGTACACATTTTTTTTTTTCCAGAAGACCCGCGTGAAATTCTTGGTGATCAGCGTAACGGCGTTCTGGAAAAGATGACCGTGCGTGTGCTTGGTTTGTGAGCGACGTTTTTTTGGTTTTTTTTGTAGGCAAAGTGGACTCGAAACTGTAAGAAACAGTTCGGTGAACACACGGGCGTAGAAAGCCACTGGAATGGACTTGCGGCCAACTGGCCGTAACAATTATGGGTGCTAACACTTATTAGTTGGGTAACGTAGGAGTAACCACTATTGATCACTTAATTGAAATGTCTCATCGAATTAACCGTTTAATTCCATCAATCGTAAAGGTAATACACTTGTATTTAATTAATCATAAAAGTAATACATTATAGACCTGAGCGATATTAAAATTAGTGAGTTAGGTACCTTATTAACTACCCTTATTATGGTGCGTTAATGATGATATACAAATGCATACATACATGTCATTAATACCATACTTACCATAGCCTTTACATGTCATTAATACCATACTTACCATAGCATAAGGCTACGCATACCACCACAACTAGTCATACTTTACTTGGGGCTATTATTTGTTGACTCAAACTTATCACGTTTTTGCTATTTTCTTTTCTAAAATGAAACAATGAATTTGGCTTGTAATGGTATTTTTACCTTTTTTTATGGAAACGATGAAAATCATAAATTTACCTACCTACCACAAATGTATGGTAAGTATAATCTCACATAGACTCTGCCGTCCCTTTGGGATGGCAGCCTCTGCCATCCCTTAGGGATGGCAGCCTCTCTGCCGACCGATCTCGGTCATCCAAACATATGTTGGACAACCAGATGTGACAGGAGTTTAAAATATCCTAAACACCCTTCAGCACCCTTCAAATCTAGGCCATCCAAAACACATTTGGACAGTTGAGATCGGATCGGTAGGGCCTGCCATCCCTAAGGGGTGACAGAGTCCCTGAGTTCAGCAGTTTGGATTACTTTTAGTAGCAACAAAAGTACTTTTAATGCATTTACTTCCTTCTCCTATGGCTTTCCTCATTTTGAACGGTCAAACGTTTCTCCCATGACCGATATCCCTGAAGCACCAGATCTACTTGCCGAACAGCGGATGCGGGTTTGTGTTGTATTTCGAACTAGCGCTCTACCCGTGCCTAAAGGCATTTGATGAAGTTTGACAACTTTAACCAATGATATAGTACTACTACCTGTAGTGCTTTCATCATCGAGTATTCCGGCTAATACTATGCCACCACCTCTGTCATGATTGTGCAAGTTCAGTAAGTGAAACTAAAAAAAAAAGAAAACCAAATTACTAACATTTAACAAAACCCAGTGTTTCATGCGCGACAAAAATTATGTAATTTTGAAACATCGCTAAGAGATTTTTTATTTTTTTTTGGTTATGATTTACCAAATTTATAATATCCATCATGAGTGAGAGAGAGAGAGAGAGAGAGAGAGAGAGAGAGAGAGAGAGAGAGAGAGAGAGAGAGAGAGAGAGAGAGAGAGAGAGAGAGAGAGAGAGAATTCAAAAAATAAATTTTCCTGTGAGGGTTGGATGTCAAGGAGAGAGAGGATTTTTGAAATTTGAAATTCGTATATGAATTAAAGGATGTTGTTTCTTTTGCGAAATGAGTTTTTTCCATGTGATTTTTTTATCCGCTCTCTTCTTCATGATAATTGAGATAGAGAGAGAATATTCTGAAATTTAAATTTTCCTATGATGGGTTGAATATCATAGAGAGAGAAAGAGGATTTTTGAAATTTAAAATTCCCAGATGAAAGATTGTTCTTTTTACAAATGAGTTTTCTTTTACGTGGTATTTTTTGTTGATCCGCTTTTTCTTTCTTTCTTTTTTTGTGATTAACCAAAAGTTATTTTGGAACGGTGAGTTTTCTTAATTAGTTACGGAAACACAACTTGACCCGTAAGATAAGATTTGGGCCTTATTATAAGATATTGTTAGAAGAGAAATGAAAGATATTTGAAATATGGAAATGCCACATAGGACATTTTGAAAAAACCGTTGTGTAATTGTTAGTGGTTCTTTTACTTCTTTATAACAGAAAATAATTGTGTGCGAGCGTGCCAAAGAGAGTTTCAATCTCCTCCCTCAAATTAACTTTTGGTAAAAACCAAATCTAATCAGACGATTGTGTTTTAATGGTTCAATTACCTCACTTAAGAGGATTTTTCTTTCAAAGTGAAGAAATGCAAACCAATCTACTTAGGAAATTAAAGAACAACAAAGAAACAAGATACTTCGATTGACAAATCAAAGGTAAACTTACTTCGAAATTGCCTTCAACTTCAAATACAAGGTAACGGGAACTTCAAACAGATGATTGTTACAAGAACAACCAAAAATAATCCTAACTACTTCCTAATCTACTTCGAAACTGAGTTCGAAATCCTAAACTACTTGCCAATGAACAAACCAAGTATCAGTTTTTTGATAGCTGTTTGTTGAAGATTTGTCCGGGGTTTTTACTCTTCATTCTCTTCTATTTATAGACGCTGCTTGTTAGTTGAACTTCCCGCCCAATGAATTTGAACTTGGCTTGCTTCGAACTCTATCTTTCATAATTCGAATTGGCAGTTTCTTCCCTCCCCCACGTCTGAACTTGAATTCTTGTTAATTTTCTTCCAAAAGCTTCTCATTGAATCTGCACCGTTGCTTGAACTAACCCAAATGATTACTGCCTTTCAAAATGTAATCCACGTGTTCTAATTGCTAATTGTTTTGCATCATAGGTTTACACGTGGACTTTATGCACTTAGCGGTTAAAACCATGACTTCGAAGTTTATTTTCTATATTGACAATTCCTTGTAACTGTCAATAACTGCTTTTCAAATTGAGAAATAATACAACATCGTATTTACTCAATCTTCTTTCAATAATCCAGTGTATTTTCATTGACAGATATTTGCCAACGCTTGGCATCCTTAATTACGTGTCAATTGATTATTGGATTTGTTAATTTTATATGTAAACATACCCCCCACATTAACATCGTTGTTCAAGGAATTTGAATAAGTGTTAATGTGCCTTTTGCCGCTTCGACTTCCTATCAACTTCAAAAGAGGAAGTTATTCACAAATGATTTCGAGTAGTTTACACGTTTCCAATGAGGAATTGATGGATAATGGGCAGTTAATCTGCACGTTCTCCACCTTCAAGAATTTAAATCGTTTCCAACTTAAAACTTCGCCTATAAAAGGACTTAATTACTGGTAAAATCAATCACCAATTCTCGTTTTAAACTGACTTTTACCTCAACTCAACCATGGCTGACGTTTCCAATACCCAAAATGCTTTCGAAAACTTGGTTCTCAATGACCCAATCTTTGTTGATACTAGAAATACTATCACACCAATTATTGGTGAGATTCAAAGGGATCGCTCTTATGTAGTGATTCCATTGGAGGATCCTAAGCCTATTGATCCATGGAATCCTCCAATTTCTCCTACTCCTAAGCCATTTCTATGGGGTTTACCATCTAAAATAGTGGTGGTAAAGATGGATGATCTTGCTGGTTATAAAGGTTGGAGTAAATATCGCTCATTAGCTATGAGTAGGTATTTAACTCCTTTCATCAGACGTGATCCCAATATAATGTTTGACAGCCTCATTGCCACTTGTCTCACCCCTTTGTTTTTTAAAGTTTGTGAAGATGAAAGATCTGGCTTTGCTGGTTATGGTGAACTTAAGCAGAGAGCCAGTAACCAATATATCTACTGGCTAAATGAGGTTCGAAGGCCTCATTTTGAGGGAAATTTCATTGATCCCGCTAATCTTTCTCTTTGAACTCTTCCAGAAAACCCAGATTGGTTTCAAGAGTTAAAGAATATCAAATTCGACCCTACTATTTTTCATGCTGATTATTCTTACTCTCTCTACCCGCAATCCGATTCTATTAAAGCCAAAGAATTGTTGGCTGCTTTTGCTTTTCTAGAGATAGGGATTATTGAAGAAGACATCCCTCACAAAAACTTCTTATGGGCTTGTGAGACCCTTCAATGTGTCATCTCTGAGCAAGCTGGCGCTTTTCTCCATTCTTTTCTGAGTCAACTTCCTCTCCTACGAATGATGATGAAAAAGAACACTGCTGCCTTTGTGTTCAACCAAGATCTTCATGAGTATGAAATACTTCATGATCAAGTCACTAAGCTTCATAATAAGATTGAACGTCTGAAAGAAGATTCCTTCGAAATCCCATCCGGAATTTCTAAAAGACTTCGAAGGAAATTCAAAAATCGTACCAAAAGAAATGCTCTTAAATTGGCTAAGTTCGAAATCAAAGCCAAAAACCTGGTTCTGAAAATCAGACCATTGATTGAGAAGAAACTCAAGCTGGATGAAGAAGACAGGATTAGGATGAAGGAAAATGAATTTTTTAACTTTACTTGGGCAAGGTTTCATGCCTTAGTGACTTGGAGCTTTCCTCATTACTTCCAAGTCATTCCCACTCCAACAGCTGTTCCACCTCCAGTAGATGCTTAGTTCTTCTTTGAATGTAATAGGGTTCTCTTCGTAGCATGTAATTTCTTTATGTAAATGCAATCTCAGTTCTTTTGTGGTTTACTTTGCACTTCTTAATGCCTTTCGAAGCACTTAAAAATGCTTTAAACCAGTTCGAACTCATAATAAACAACACATGATAATGTATATGTTATAATTTTTAAACCAATAAAATGGTTTAAAATTTATGATGATTCTAAATCTGAAATTGTACATATCTTAAAGGTTCCAAATTTAAAATTTGGGCTTAAAAAGTGATATAGGCCCAATTACCTTTAAATAAATACTTGACCCGAACAGGTATAGCGTTTCATCGCAACGTATAAATCTAGGGCTTGGAAGCATTTTCATTTCAAGTTGTGTGTTTCAAACTTTCAAAACATATTGCGTTCCCTTCTACATTCTCAAATTCTTACTGTCATGGCATCTGAAAGTGAGACATCGAAAGGCACTCCTTCCTTCGTTCTTAGGAAATTAGTTTCCAGGGAAGTTGCGAAATCGAAATCTGGTGAAGGAACTTTGCTAAATCGTATATTCATCGAGCATCCTATTACGCCCAACACTCAGATTCTTGGTCCTGCATTTTTTTACCGTCCTCTAGATTTCACACCCTGCTAACCTATTCTTGAAAAGAGTGACCTTGTGAAAGATAAACCCCTTGATTTCTCCAATTGGGCCAAGAAAAATTTTGTTTGCTGGCCAAATTATGATAGGGATTGGGAAGATTGGACCGAGCGTATGTTGAAACTTAAGAAGAAGGAATTAGAAGACACCGGGCTCCTACATATCATCTCTCTGCTCCAACTTGGTATAAACCAAAACCCTTCACTTATACATGCTGTTTTAGCCTTTTGGGATCCATCATACAACTATTTTAGGTTTAACTGTGGCATGATGGCGCCCACAGTTTTAAATGTGTCTTTCCTCGTTGGGCTTCCTCCATATGGCATTTCCTTCGATATCACCTCATCCACAGAGGTCCCTTTTTTAGATGAAATTGAGTATACTGGGAAAAATGCTTCATATAGCAAATTTCTAGATACTGAAAGGAAATACTCATATGAAGTGTCTGGAAGGGAAATATTTGCATATAGTTGGTATACCCTATGCAAAATGATGCTTGAACAGGTAATTTTTTTCATAGCTTGTGTTTACCCAAGGTTTTCTTTCATTATTCCAATCCAAAGCTTTTCTTTCCATCCTTTTTGGAAAGAAATCAACCCCCTGTCGATCCAAGTCTTTAAAAACCAAATAATTGGCTCTACATTCCATGCATAAACATTCTAAAAAAGAAGCTTCGAGCATAGGAAGATGAGACTGCTTGAATCCTTTTGGGATGAACTCTCTGCTGTATACTTTGGCTTATTGTTTCTGTAGGTATCATTTCGAAGTTGACCAACTTTTGGTCTCCCCCTACCAAATTGCACAGAGTTCATTTCAACATGTACCTGTTTACTCTGCCACACTTCTCGAACAGTCTTGGCCAAAGATGTTGGCACATTGGTGTTAGCAGTTACTTCTTCAGTCTTTGGAAATGGATTAGTATCTATCCCCATAGCTTTTTCTGGAAACATGATCCTTCCTTTCTTGATCTGTTCTTGAATCCTATCACGGAAAACATTACAATTCTTAGTTGAATGAGTCCAAGAAGCATGCCATTTACAATAATTCTTTCCTTTTATTTCTTCCAAAGTTGGAAGTTTAACATTTTCAGGAAGTTTGATAAACTTTTTCTTCAAAAGGTAATCAAAGATTTCATCTGCTTTAGAAACATCAAATGAATATACTTTGCTAATTGCTTTCTTATTATTCCTTGGTGCTATAGAAGAACCAGACATTCACACACACAAGGATCATGTTCAACAATTTCAGCAGCATCGATTTCATAAGTAGGATCTTTATAATAAGAAGAATAGGAAGAATTATTCCTATCAACATCTTCTTCTAACAAAGATTCATATCTAGATGCTCTGTAAGTTAAATCAACCAAATCCCTAAATTCAGTAGAATCGAACTTCTTTCTAAGTTCTCTACTTAGGCCATCTTGTGCTATTCTGACAAACTCAGCTTCTGGTAGTTGAAGTTTGCACTTGTTTCTAGCCCTTTTGAACCTAGTAATAAACTGGGCAGCCTTTTCATCAGGTTTTTGTTTTAACCTTGCTAAATCAGCCATAGTGACTTCAGGCTCAGTTAGGTAAAACTGTGCATGGAATAATTCTTCCATCCTTTGCCAATTTGGAACTGACTCCGGTGTCAGATTAGAATACCATTCGAAGGATGTTCCTGTCAAGGAATTAGAAAATAATTTCAACTTAATGAACCCATTATTGCCTAATTCCTTACACTGAGCAGTAAATCTAGCAATGTGTTCGGTTGTTGATTGTTTCCCATCCCCATGAAATAGAGTAAAATCAGGGATTTTAAATCCCCTAGGGACTTCGAACTGCCTATCTATCCATTCTGGATAAGGTTTTCTATAAGCTTGAGTTTGTACCCCCCGGTTTAGAGGTTCGTAAACTTCTTGCATAAGGCCTAATATTTCATCTCTAAGGGTGGAATTTCCTCTTAAATGAACATTTGTGTTAATGTGTGGTTCCCAATTCACATTTCTCATCATGTGATCTTCTGGAAACCTATCAAGTGGACCATCAAAAGGTTGAGGCTGTTTGTAACCTCCTTCTTGCTTTGCAAAAGGTTCATAAAGGTGGTTCGAATGTACTCTTCCCATCTCTGGTATTCCTGGATACTTAGGAACTCCAATTTCTACATTAGGCCTCCTTGAATTAGCCCTATCAGTAAAATGGTTTCCTGTGGAATAATTGTATCCTTCAAACCCATAATCATCATTTTTTAAACTTTTATCCCTATTTACACCATCAAAGCTAGGTTCGAACGGGATATGAGTGGTTTGCTTGAATGTTTTCTTAGGCTTGGGAATTTGAGAGTCATAAATTTTTGCAGGTTCATACCAATATTCTGGTATTTCATCCACATTAATAGGCTTTTTTCCAGGCCTAGACTTATGTTTGCTAGAACTAGCCTCTCCTTTATCTTTTTCAAATGAAGGCACATGTTCATTCTTAGATTTTGCTTGTTCTTCTAATTTTTGAAACATAAGTTTCTGGGTTTGGGCTAACTCCTTAAATGTAGCAATCATTTCGGCAAATTGGCTAGATAACACACTTCCTTCAATTTCTGGATTCTTTGGGTCATCAATTTGCACCGTTTTGTTATTCCATGTGTTCATACGAGAATTCTGGCCAATCCCAACATTTGCGTCTTGACCAATACGGGTTTCTTGACCTGTTTGAGGTCCTTCAACCTGTTCGTTCTCTCTAGGATTAACATTATTCTCATCTTCTGGCGTTTGGCCAATTTGAGAATCGTCTGTTTGCTTCCTAAGTTTTGGAGCCATTCAACACTTTCAGGTGTCCCACCGGGCGTGCCAAAAAATGTTAGTGGTTCTTTTACTTCTTTATAACAGAAAATAATTGTGTGCGAGCGTGCCAGAGAGGGTTTCAATCTCCTCCCTCAGATTAACTTTTGGAAAAAACCAAATCTAATCAGGCGATTGTGTTTTAATGGTTCAATTACCTCACTTAAGAGGATTTTTCTTTCAAAGTGAAGAAATGCAAACCAATCTACTTAGGAAATTAAAGAACAACAAAGAAACAAGATACTTCGATTGACAAATCAAAGGTAAACTTACTTCGAAATTGCCTTCAACTTCAAATACAAGGTAACGGGAACTTCGAACAGATGATTGTTACAAGAACAACCGAAAATAATCCTAACTACTTCCTAATCTACTTCCTAATCTACTTCGAAACTGAGTTCGAAATCCTAAACTACTTGCCAATGAACAAACCAAGCATCAGTTTTTTGATAGCTGTTTGTTGAAGATTTGTCCGGGGTTTTTACTCTTCATTCTCTTCTATTTATAAACGTTGCTTGTTAGTTGAACTTCCCGCCTAATGAATTTGAACTTGGCTTGCTTCGAACTCCATCTTTCATAATTCGAATTGGCAGTTTCTTCCCTCCCCCACGTATGAACTTGAATTCTTGTTAATCTTCTTCCAAAAGCTTCTTATTGAATCTGCACCGTTGCTTGAACTAACCCAAATGATTACTTTTTAAGGAGATAACTGCCTTTCAAAATGTAATCCACGTGTTCTAACTGCTAATTGTTTTGCATCACAGGTTTACACGTGGACTTTATGCACTTAGCGGTTAAAACCATGACTTCGAAGTTTATTTTCTATATTGACAATTCCTTGTAACTGTCAATAACTGCTTTTCAAATTGAGAAATAATACGACATCGTATTTACTCAATCTTCTTTCAATAATCCAATGTATTTTCATTGACAGATATTTGCCAACGCTTGGCATCCTTAATTACGTGTCAATTGATTATTGGATTTGTTAATTTTATATGTAAACAGTAATGTAATATAGATAGGTAATCGCCAGACATCAGATGCAGATTAAAGGTGTATTCATGTATTCATGGTGTATTCGAACAATGTGATTTTTAAAAAACATAAGCACGAAAAGTGGGCATGATCATAATAATATGGGGCACTTAAATAATCATCCTTCTTTCCACATGGAATTTGAAAATCATTCTGTGCCTTTTTAGGAGTTATGTTTCCATTCCGAGATTCAAATAAACCCTAAATTTCCCTTTACATTATATATCTATATATAATAAATAACATATTAGGGGTTGAGGACTAAATTAAAAGTTGCATATAGGGGGTGGTAGAAAGTGGACCATTTTAAAAGTTCAGTGGACCTAATTTGAAATTTCGGGATTGGGGGATAAATCCCAATCCCTTAAATCACTCTAGCCATCTTTATCTTCTCTTTAAAGCCTTCAGCTTCTCTTTAAAGCCTAGATTAGACTCTGATTTTTTTTTTTTGTAATGCCAGTTTGAATATTTCACCCACCAACGTCCCAGTTCACCCGTCGGCGTCCCAATTCGACCGGCGTCCACCTGCCTCCATCCGCCATCATCCTCCTCCGCCGATCCTCGCCCATCATCGCCCACCACAGAAAACCATCATCGTCCTTTTTCTGCCATATTCTAGACGTTTCTCACCAAGCGAAAGGGTCCGAAGACGTCCTTCCCCAACCGAAAGGAATCAAGGCAGCACGAAAGGGTCTGAAGGCTATTTTGAATCAGGAAAGTAGATGGTTTTAAGTTTCCTTACACGGCCAACTTCTGGGTCCTTTTGTGTAATTGTTTGGGAAAATGACTGTTTCATGTTTATGTTTTTGGGTTTAGTAGAAGTCGGTTAATTATTTGCATGTTTTGGGGTATATTTACGGTATACTCGACCTAAACTTGTACGGTACCCATGGATTACTGTCATCATTTTGGACACTTGCCGTTTGTTGCTCTTCCTATTTATGTTCCTTACCATTTTTATGTGTTTTTAGTTGCAGATTTTACCATGAGGAAGGAATTTGTCATTTGAATTAGCCATGTTACTACCTTGTCGTTTGAAATTTTTACCTTAACAAGTCATTTACAATGATTTGCTGTAAACAAGTTTTTTACCATGAATCATGTAAAAAGTCGTTTGAATTAGCCATGTTACTGCTATTGAAATGCATTTTACCATTTTTTTTTAGATTGGTTATTTTTACCATGATGATTGAAAAGTTCTTTACCATGGTATTTAATATAACAAGTACCATGGTAAAATCAGGAAGTCTATTTGCAATTTTTTTTAACCATATGTGTAGACACCCCAATTTTTGAACCCGAGATACGCTCGAGCTCTTCCGATGATGAAATGGACCAATCATGACTACCTGGAACTTGTGAGAATTACTTGAAACTGAACACCACCCCAGACAATCAAAATATTCCAAACCAACCCAAGCACTGTTGAACCAAGCCAAACCAACAAATTGCCATCCAGAGCCTTGAGCGCTCAAGCCCATGGCTTTGAGCGCTCAACCCTGGGAAAACACCTTGAGCGCTCAAGCCCATGGCTTTGAGCGCTCAACTCTGATCCAGTCAGCAACTTGCAGAGTATCTAATCATTAGATTTTCTACATGGGAGCGTCTAAGGTGATCCTCTACGATCCTTATACGTATACTACACCCTAAATCTACTCCTAACCCACTTTCAAATACAAACCCACTTCTTCTCTCTCCTCTCTTCCCTCCCACTCACTCTATAAAAACCATCTAACACCCCTGGTTTTGGGGTTACGAATTCTCACACTCTATCTCTCTGAATTCATCCAGAAAACAATCATCTCTCTCTCTCTCTACAAAACCACTCATCCACCATCAAAACCATCGGCAAAAACCACCTTTCAAATCCAAAATTCGACCCCTGATCATCAACCAGCCACATACATTGTCCAATTCACTCAGAATATTACCCCAAAAACATCTATAATCGTCCATCCCCAAGCCCAAAAACCGAGCTCAAGTCACGATCATTTTCAAAAAGGTAGTCAATAATGTGAAAACTTCACTATTTTGGTTCTTCTGAGGAAGACTAGTAGGTCCAAGCAAGCTTTTCTGTACTTGCATTGGGCTTACAGGGTCTGAAATAACTGAACAAGACTTTTTTTTTAATTTTACAGTGGCAACAGGGGTTGAGCGCTCAAGCCTTGTGCCTTGAGCGCTCAAACCCAGTTCTGGATCAGTCATTGTTTTGCTATTGTCTGTGTTCTTCATTGGTTCTAATCGTCATTAAATGGTTGGATATGCTCATATCATTTTCAAAACAGTTTATTTTTATCTCCAAAGTATATGCATGAGTGTTAATCCTCCATTTCATGATGATTAAAAGTGAAAAGCTTTGTGAATCTTACTCCCAAAGGTTAAGCAGTGACTGATTGACGTTTCAATCATTTTATTCAATACATTGAGGATCCTGAGAATCATCAAAAATCTGTTTGAAGGTCAGAAATCAGAAAGCTAGATTATGGCTTGAGCGCTCAAGGTCATTCACTTGAGCGCTCAAGCTGTTCTTGAGCAGTTTGCTGATTGATAGTTGTTTCGATGATGGATCATGTTTTAATTCCTTTCTGGTGTGTGTGTATTGTTATATTTATGCTTGAGGATTGAATCTCCCTCTCATATACTCTTTTGGGTGTTTTCCCTTGCTAATTTTGTGATGATTCATCTCTTTTCATCAATCTTTGAGAAATCAAACTCTTGTGTCTTAATTTGTTTATCTGAAAAAAGTGTTTATAAATGTTGGATCTTACAATGAATGAGAAGAGAAGCCATAAGAGAAGGGTTAAACCCACAGGAGTCAGAAACTGGTTTGAGTGCTCAATTCATGAGCCTTGAGCGCTCAAACTGGTTTAGGAAGGTTGAGCGCTCAAGCCATCATCTTTGAGCGCTCAACCCTCATTCTGGGATTCAGATTGCAAGTTGTTCAAATTAGGTCTCATGTTCATAATTTCTGGAATTGTTGTGTAATTTCTGTAATTTATTATTCCTTGTAAATATTTGTATCGTTTCACTTTATTATCATCATCGTTTCTCATATAAATCATGTGCACAAGCATCCACTTTAGATTCACATTTTATGTTTTCTTACTATTTATGTGATTCCCATCCCCGATTCCTTTTTTTTGGTGAATGAATTGAATTTCAAATATTTTCAAAATCCCACAAAATATCTAGTAGAGACCGGTTCACGGACCGGGCGAGAGGGGTGCCGTAAAACCCTTCCCCTCTCGTAACCAAACCCCCGAATCCGAGAAATCTTTGGTTTCATTATGACTAGTAAAATCTTTTTCAATGGGCAACGAGTCACATTTTTATCGGTTTCTCGGGTTCGGACCTCAAATCCGGGTGGCGACTCAAACGAACACAATCTTTTCAAACGCAAACCGCGCCGTTTTCCAGTGGGCCGTCCACAATATGGTAGTCTGAATTAGCCATGTTACTAATCTGGGTAAAAGGTTTTACCATTTTAATCAATGTTATTGTTTAATTTTTACAATAATCATCATAACATGTTTTAAAAAGTTTTTACCATGATTCGATATAACAAATCATAAAAATTATCCGTGTTTAGCATGGTTTAACTTTTTTTTACCACGATTCAAAATATTAATTCAAAACTTATTACCACATTTACATGTCACTAAGTGTTTATCTTTCCTCCTTACTTTTGGTGTGGTGTGCACCGAAAAATCCATCATTTTTTGTGCACACGTGATCAAAATATGGAAACAATATCATCCCTAAGTTTTCTCCACAATTTCCAACAATAAATCCATCATTTTCGGTGCACACAGGAACAAAATATAGAAAAATATCATCCCTAAATTTTCTCCACAATTTCAAACAATCCTTGATTTTAGGAAAGAGAATCCATTTAAAAAATCCCTTAATTTTAGGCAATACCCTAAGTTTTCTCCACAATTTCAAACAATCCTTGATTTTAGGAAAGATAATCCATTTAAAAAATCCTTTAATTTTAGGCAATAGGATGAATCATGTATAATTTCAGGAGAAGTAACTGACATATTCAAAATATATCAAGAAAGGGTAATTAAGACAAATCACATTACAAGAGGATGAAAACATAATCCCGTAAAGTAAGGAGGATGAAAACGTACGTGGTATCTAAAATCTCGATAGATATTTAATTACCTCTAATAATATACAAGGTATGCCTACTTTGGATGATTATTTAATTGATCCATTTTATGTAGAGATTGCCCTACTTTAAATTGTTGAATTTGCCACTAATGGTTCTGGGTAGTCATTATGGTAATTAATAATTCTTATTTTTTAGTGTGATCATACACGTCACAAAACTTATAATTGGTGGATTTTAATTGTCAATGAGGATAAACTTACAGTCCAATATTATGCACGACACTAGTTACCATAGCCGTCTCTTTGGCCACCTCCTATCTTTCTAGGGCTCTCTCTCTTTCCTCTATTTTCCTTCTCCCATCTCCTCTCCTTCTCTCGTTTTCTCTTCTCTTTCTTTTTTTGCAGGTGCGTGGCGGCTGGATCTGGTGGTTGATGGTGGTGGTACGTGGCGGCGTGCTTTGGTGGTGGCGGCGTTCGGCCGCCGCCCCTCCCGGTCTCTCTCCTCCATCTCCCTTTTCATAGGGCTTTTCTTCTCCGGTATGGATCTGGCGTGGGCTGCAATGCTGGTTGCACCCTTCTATACCTAACAGCCCGTCGGTTCGGTTTGCGCCACGCCGGATCTTTGTTTGGAATATGTCGGTTCTTTGCCTAATGGCTTGTGGTGGTGCTGTTCTTGGAGTTGGGGTCTTCGGGTTCTGTGGTTTTGGTGGTGGTCGGATTTAGTCTTCGGCGTAGGCGGCGGGGTTGCGGTGTGGATTGCTGGTGTTAACCATCCAGGCATCCATGCGGTTTCTTTGATCTGGGCGTGGCCCTGTGGGTTGATGGTGATGGCCAGTGGTGCGCATCAGCATCGGTGGTTGCGGTGGAGTGGTGGTCGTACTGCCCCAGGGGCATGTTCTCCGGATTCCAGTGATGGTTGGTTGCGCTTGTCTCTTCACTGGTTTTATGCAGCAGCGGCGTAGGGTTTGCTTTTGTGCTATTATTGTAATATTTGGGGCGATGTTAGGCCCATAGGTTGTGGGCTTTGACCCAGTAGGTGTGGGCTTCAGTTCTTTGGGTATCTTTGGTTGGTTCCTTGTCAATCGAGGAATGGGTCTCGGATTTGATGTTGTATCATTGCTCTTTTTAGTCATTGTAACTTCTTGAATGATTAATAAAAAAAATTTGCCATGCAAAAAAAAAAAAAGACGACACTGGTTACCATCTTACACGTCAATGTGGCTGTATTTCTAATTTAGTACGATGTTACTTAACGTGTAATCTGAACTTACTTACCTTTCCATGATATTTTTTTTGTATTGCAATAGCAACGTATGTATAAAGTTTTCGTTTTACAAGACAATTTGTAGGATGGAAGGAGTATTATTTTTTCCTTTTTTTTCTTTTTGTCTAGATGAAGCAGAATAAGTATTTAAACATTTTTCGTTATTCAAAAAAAAAAAAAAATTAAACCATGCCTAGTGCTATGATAAAAAAGAGAAGTAGCTGTATCAACTGGCATTGATATTTAAGTTCTATGCAAGGGATGCAAGGAGTGTCAGTATAACTTACCCGATCTCGTAACTTGTTTTAGCTGCTTAGTGCAATCTGATATCAAGGGCTTGGAGCTTTTGACTAAACACTTGTATCCAAGGGCCAGCATCAAATTTTAACCTTATTCTGCATCAGAACAAATTTCACACTCAGAAAAAATAGAAATAAAAAAAAATGATAAAAATCACCACCTAGAACCGACTCAGCACAGAGCCTATCATCTGCGCATGCGGCTCACCCCCGTCGGACGGTGACCGGCGTCGCATCTCAGAGATAGTCTATGGGAGGATCTTGTCTCAAAACTTGTTTTTGAGTTTTTTTCAAAGGCTGTCCAGTCCAACTGTTGGTGGTTGAACCGGTGTGCGCGGGTTTCAGTGTGGTGGTGAAAGGGGAACAGGGGGGTGCTGCGCAGCGTAGTGTGCGGGTCCATTTCGGCGCCCGCCGGTATCGTTCCAATGATCAGAGACGTCCACCACGTAGAGCTTGTCGAGTACTATAAGGGCTTGTTTGGATGAGAGTTTTTTTTTTTTTTTTTTTGTTAGATGAGGGTTTTAACCCATCACTAAATCATCCTCCTTCTCCTCATCCCTCTTCCCCTTCATATCCCTTGTTTGGGAGCAATTTTTCACCCCCGACTAATTAGCCCGTCGCTAATTAGTCAACCTTCTCCATTACTAAATATAAGTAGGGGAGGGGGCTGCTTATATTTAGTCAGAGGGGATTAACCCCCCAATTTACCTCCCTACCCCTATGCAATTTTCTTTGAATTAAAAAATAAAGTACTTCCGGACATAATTTTTTATTTTGATTTGCACGAAATTAAACTATTAATAGAGATCTTTAATTCGATACAAAAAAATTGAAAATTTTTATACTTTAGAATTTTACAATGTTGGCTTGTTGAATAGTATATAAAATTAAAAAAACATTTTTTAAAATAAAAATATTACAATTAAGTATTATAAATTAAGTATTGAATAGTATAAAATCAATTAATTTTGATACTTATATAATTATATAAATACATAATGTAATATATGCATTACCGAAGGTAAGAAAGTCTTTTGACATGATTTTACATCATCCACCCTTCTTATCTCCCTTTTTATCCTTCGTCCAAACCATGGACTATTTAATCCCTCTTTCTTAACTGTGGGTTCACCCTTCTTATTTAATCTTCTGACTATTTTATACCCCCTTACTATTTAATCCCTCCAAAACTAATACGCCATCCAAACGGGCCGTAAGTGTACCAAAAATCAACTCAATCCGATATCGTTAAGTGCCTCATCGGAACACAAATATGTTGAAAAAAAATGGTTTCAATGGTTTTCATTTAATGTTTCAAGACATGTGTGTTCCATTTTTTTTTCAACTTATTTGTGTTCCGATTAGGCACTTAACGATATCCGATCGACTTGATTTTTGGTACAGTAGTAGTACTCGACGAGCTCTAAACGGTGGACATCTCCGATCGTCAAAATAGTGTCGGAACAGCGCCGAAATAAGCCGCACAGCACGGGGCTACGCAGCACCCCGGAACCAGGGTAGGTGATGCGTAGCCCCGTGCTGCGCAACGTGCTATGCGGGCCCATTTCGGCGCCCGACGGTATCGTTCCGACGATCAGAGACGTCCACCGCGTAGAACTTGTCGAGTACTATAAGTGTACCAAAAATCAACTCAATCCGATATCGTTAAGTGCCTCATCGAAACACAAATATGTTGGGAAAAAACTGGTTTCAATGGTTTTCATTTAATGTTTCAAGACGAGTGTCCCTTTTTTTTCAACTTATTTGTGTTCCGATGAGGCACTTAACAATATCCGATCGACTTGATTTTCGGTACAGTAGTAGTACTCAACGAGCTCTACACGGTGGACGTCTCGATCGTCGAAGCAAATTGCTTTAGCTGCGCCAAAATAAGCCGCGCAGAAGACGATGCACAAGACGGGTGCGCAACACCTCCCCGTTCCAATGAGGAATAGGAAGGCTTGCTTGACCCGTCTGTATGACATCTTTGTGCGGGCCCATTTCGGCGCCCGCTGGTATCGTTCCGACTATCAGAGACGTCCACCGCGTAGAGCTTGTCGAGTACTATATATAAGTGTACCAAAAATCAACTCAATCTAATATCGTTAAGTGCCTCATCGGAACACAAATATGTTGAAAAAATGGATTTCATTTAATGTTTCAAGACGTGTGTTCCATTTTTTTTCAACTTATTTGTGTTCCGATGAGGGACTTAACGATATATGATCGACTTGATTTTTGGTACATTAGTAGTACTCGACGAGCTCTACACGGTGGACGTCTCCGATCGTCGAAACAGTGTCGGAACGGCGCCGAAATGAGCCGCATAGCACGGGGCTGCGCAACACCTCCCCCGTTTCCGCTAAGGAACAGGGGGTGCTGCGCAGCCCCGTGCTGTGCGGGCCTATTTCGGCGCCCACCGGTATCGTTCCAACGATTAGAGAGGTCCACCGCGTAGAACTTGTCGAGTACTATAAGTGTACCAAAAATCAACTCAATCCGATATCGTTAAGTGCCTCATCGGAACACAAATATGTTTAAAAAAATGGTTTCAATGGTTTTCATTTAATGTTTCAAGACATGCGTGTTCCATTTTTTTAAAACTTATTTGTGATCCGATGAGGCACTTAACGATATCCGATCGACTTGAATTTTGGTACATCAGTAGTACTCAACGAGCTCTACACAGTGGACGTCTCCAATCGTCGAAACAGTGCCGGAACGGCGCCGAAATAAGCCGCACAGTATGCTGTGCAGCATGGGGCTGCGCAGCACCTCTCCCGGTTCCCTCTCTCAAGGGGAACTCGTGTCTCTCAATGTCTCCTTCCAATATACTGCCTCTGTCCCAATTTAATAGTCCTTTTTGGGAGTTCGTGCCACTTTTCAATTGATTATACTCCCTCCGTCCCTTTTTAAATGTGTTACTTCGTAAATCCAACTTATTAAAGAAACATCATCATTACACTTTTCACATCAACTTTTTCCTCCACTTTAGACTTTTCACATAAACTTTTACCTCTACTTTCCAAAATTATCCTCCATTTTTACCCATTAACTCTTTATCCACTAAATTTTCAAAAGGCAAAATGATAATTGTACAAATTTTTACCCATTAACTTTTCAAACCACACACTTATTTAGGACAACCTAAAATGGAAAGTTAAACACTTAAAAAGGGACGGAGGGAGTATCTCATAATTTACATTACTTTACGTGATTTTGAAAATATTGTCTTATAGAATTAATTGAGATCTATCAAACAAGATCCCTATTGAATATGAAATTCATTACCGATTTCAAGTTATAAGTAGTTTTTTATCCGGTTAGAATAGAACGAGGGACTATTAAATTGGGACGGAGGGAGTAAGATCTAAGATGGACCAGTTACAAGCGGTTTGAGAGCATGATGCTCCCAAATGATGCTGGCCCTTTTTTTTTTTTTTTAAAAACATAAACTTTTATATTATAAATATTAAATAAACTAAAACATTCATACAATCCATACAAAACAACCCAAACAAAGAAGTGGTGTGTCGTTTTTGTACAAAAAATATAATTTATAAAACAGGGAATTAACTAATATCCCGAAGAATAGTGGTTAAATCCGAGATCGTTCGCAGGGAGTAAAAAGCTAAGTTGCGGTACTTTCAATTGATTTCTAATTTAATTCTGAGAACAAGAGAAATTTGGTTTGAATTTGATTGAACTAATGATTAAACTAAAATTAACTAGAAAGCAATTAAAATTTAAAAACAAGTGAGAGAAGAGACTAGGGTTTCCGATTCAACCTCCCCTTATAATATAATTGTGTGAAACCTAGGGTTCTATTCAACAAATAACCATATCACCGTTAGGGTAGCAATTCCTAGCAATAATCCCCAAATATATAATCAAGACTCGTATTCCGTATAGACTATCTCAACACGGTACAGATCATCTCACCGGACTTAACGGGCGGCACGACCCGCCTCACGACGTATAAACTATCTCAGAAACTATCTCGAAATATTGAAACGGTTGCACAATGGTGTTTGATATCATGAGTACAAACACGATATGAAAATAAAACTTTCGTTGAAAACAACGAATCATACATTGTTGCACAACTTATGTCGAATTAAAAGCCCAAAAAAATCTATACAATTATATTATTCGGAGAGATATCGTCGTTACCCCAGCCGGAGAATTTAGCCACACATGATAAAATCTTAATAGTTGTGGCTTGGATCGTCTCGCTGCCTCGCAGCCGTCCTCTATTCTGCGCGAAGAAGAACTCCCTTTTCCAAACCCTGCTGCCTTTTTATAATGTATACACCCCGAGATTTCGATTCCCCGGTTTCCTTATTGTCCACCGATTGTGCTAGAAATTAATTAAGGCAAGAATTCCCCTCCAAGAAAACTACTTCGTGGGCCCATTTACAATACAATTCAAATCCCAAATTTCATGGCCTACATGCAATATATAACATGGAAAATAGATTGGGTACTTGATTGCCCAGGATAACTCTCAACCGCAATTCAGATTAATATGGCTCGCCAATTCGTTTATTCGATCGACTTTATTTTGACACCGTGTAGTAACTAGCTAGCTCGGATTTTAGTAACAATATTGCGTGCTTTTGTCGATAACAGCATTCTATGTGCCCCCAAATTCTAAAACAAGAAAAGCGAATATCAAACTCCAAGTAATATAATAAAGGGACGTAACTAGAATAAAATAGAGAGCATAAATTGGTTCATTTGCGCATCTATCAAGAAGCAGCACAATGCAAACTAGAACAAACTGTAGGTGAGGTCAGCGCGTTTGATGAATGGACAGTTGACCAACCTATAATAGCTCGCCACGTGGTAAGAAAAGCTACTGTGGATACGTCAGACATTGACTTTAGTCAATGGCTGGGGCAAAACCCCACCGCGAAAGGGATACCCTAGCGAAAGAACACAAGGGAATTACGAATACCCTAAGTAAGGGATACCCTGAACAAGGAAGCCTCATTTAATGAGGATTCACCCGTTGCGACCCCCCTGAAAAGGGAATTGGCGCGACAGGAAGAAGTTAATACTTACACATGCATACATATCGAACTCGCGACTGCACCTGGCCATCAGGCAGGGGCAGGGAAGTCATTACGAGTCTCGAGCGAGGTGTTGGCGCGAGCCAAAGGGCTTGTGACCATGCCTAGCACAGCGGGAATAGGGGAGATACAAGTGGCTTAGTGGCTTTAAAGGATTAGGGATCGTCGCGATGGAATGGCACACACTGGATAAGCTAGAGGAATCATCCTAACGGCCAATGACGTCACCCACGTTGCCCAGGTATACAGAGAGAGCACATGTCATCATATTATAAGAGGAATATCTGCAGCCCAATGATTGGGTGCAGATCCCTATAAATATGAGACATTCCTTCACAAATTCCCAGAGAGATCGATTCATCCCTAAGGCACGGAAACCCTAGAGAGAGAAAGTGATTCAGAGCTCTGGAATCAAGAACATTGTTCTTGCTAGTGCTCGCGAATCCATCCTCTCCTAGAGCTATGATATAAGGATGATGATGATCTAAAGGGGAGTGGACTGAATACTGTTGCCTTCTCTCTTTGTGTATTTGGCCTAATCTTTCACCCCTTACACACTCTCTTGTTGCTTGCTTAACCATCAGTTATTGTTTGCATCTCCAAGTTGAATTTATTTGACTAAACCAAGAACCTATCCTACACCAACCAACCCCAACCCACATCCAAGACAACACAAATAGGCAGACAAAACACAAAAGGCCAAACAAATAGACAAGGCGAAACAAAACACAAGAACACCCTCAACGCCGACCAAACGAAAGACACCTGCAAAAGATTAAGGAACAAGAGACGAAGATTAGTTAGCATAAAGCACGACGTTGAGGGGTACGGTAAATGTGAGGGTCGCCACAAATATCTTCAATGACCCTGTCTTGTTTGCGCTTTCTCCGAGTGGGGTTTTGCGTAGCGTTATCCCTGCAACCAACATCGTTGACACTGGCTACCATCTTCCTTTTTCGAATGCACTGCTTAACAGATGAAGGGTTGGCTCTGAAACTGGCTTCCTTCCTCCATTTTTGCTTCTCAGGATTTGCATCAGTAGAATGGTCACTTTCTTTTGGCCTAGTTCTCCCGATGGCCATGATCCTCGTAGATCGCAAATTCCTAGCTCCCGTTCCATTTTCTTGAATATTGTCTACCATCAAAATTGACAATGATTCCATTCTAATATGTTGAAAAGACTCAGGCGTTGGAGGAGCAGCTACACCACTAGACACAGTGGAGCGATCACCTTCCAGTGGGGAAGGGGACTAAGAGGCTCCGACAGTCCATCCATAGAAGGTACATCTTCCTTGACTTTGAGATTAGCCTCCCGAGGCAACATGGATTTCGGCAGCTCAACATTATTGGCATCAGAAGAACTCTTTGCTTTGACCTCAACAACCGAACAGGTCCATGAAAGAAGTGAAACTTCTTACCTTTATCAAGATCACAAAGACCCTTGTGTCTTACAAGAAGAAAGTCTCGCCCCAGAATGACCGTTTTCTTGCGACGGCTAAACTTAATAGGATTAGGACTCTGCATGCTAGCACAAATGGGGGATGTCACCTCATCATTTTCATTAACAACTGTCCTCAAAGGATCTATCACTGGGACCTCGCGAGACTCCACTTTAGAACGAGACAATTCCCCCAAATAAACCTTATAATGGTTTGCGTCATTCCAAGAAGCTTTCCTCAGGGAGGAGCCAAGATCTTCTGCATCAGAGCCAATATCCTATGTATCAGATTGGTCCACAAAACATAGTGATCTTCCACCCACGGCTCATAAGTCTTGGAGAAAATGTCTCCCATCATGGTTGTGGCAACACGCGACCCCGTCTCCCAGTCACTATCAAACTCATTTGAACACAGATCTTGGATTAATTCTGCTTCCGTAGGGTCGATATTAGAAAACCTTAGATCACCCTTTGCAAGTCGGCACCTCTCGAGATATAGCAATACTCTTACCCTTGGCTTCTCTCGAAAGGCGTTGAGAGCTTAGATTTGAGCTGGACGAAACCCCCTTTTTCTACTTAAGCCCCTTCTTCCTCATAATGGACTATCCAAACTAGGTTTAACTCTTACTGAACGAAAATAAACCAGACACAGCTCTAAGATACCAAACTGAAAACTATAAGCACCAAGGAAACAACTAAAAAACCCACAAGCTCAAACAGATTTCTCAATCTTCCGGCACTGTTTCGACGATCGGAGACGTCTACCGTGTAAAGCTCGTCGAGTACTACTATTGTACCAAAAATCAAGTCGATCGGATATCGTTAAGTGCCTCATCAGAACACAAATAAGTTGGAAAAAAAATGGAAAACACGTCTTGAAACATTAAATGAAAACCATTGAAATCATTTTTTTTCAACATATTTGTATTCCGATGAGACACTTAACGATATTGGATTGAGTTGATTTTTGGTACACTTATAGTAATCGACAAGCTCTACGCGGTGGATGTCTCTGATCGTTAGAACGATACTGGCGGGTGCCGAAATGGGCCCTCACAGCGCACTGCAACACAGTGATGCGCAACACCCCTTGTTCCGTTTGTCTGATTGAGAGAGAGAGAGAGAGAGAGAGAGAGAGAGAGAGAGAGAGAATTGACTTTGAAACTTGTGTGGTGTGGGCCCCTCAATAATTACACGCGAATCCTCTCGCCCCTCCACTGGAAAAAATTGGACACATTCAAAACATGCCTATGCTTGGTTGAATAATCCTTTTGGAAAGTCGATAAAATGAACATTTGTAATTATCAAAATAAAAACCGCTTTCAAATTGCGGGCCCAACTTTAGACCAATTCATGTAACGAGATGAAGTTGGGGCATCCGTAGTAACCCAAGTCACTATATATATATATATATATGATAATGATCTACTAAGGACTCCCTTAGGATAATTCTGTGCGGACCTCACCATTCCGGATCAAATTTTGACGATCCGAACCGCTCAATGTTTTTAAAATGCATTTTTATATAGTGTTTTTAACAAAAACTGATCCGATCAAGCCCTTCCGAGTATTTTTTTTTGAAGATTTTCCGCTTGGACCTTGGAAAATGCATTTTAAAAACATTGAGCGGTTCGGATCGTCAAAATTTGATCCGAAAAGTCGAAAAATGGTGAGGTCCGCACGGAATTTTGTTTGAGGGAGTCCTTAGTAGATCGGCTTCCTATATGTATATATATATATTTTAACGGCAAAAAAGTTTCGTTAATCATCGAAAAGGACAATGACTAATCGGGAAAAGGAGAAAACATCAAATTCAAATAATCCAACGCCTAATCCGAGACCCAAACCGCAATTGGCAAGGAACCAACCAAAATCCTGATGGGCCACAATGCCCAGAATAGAAAAAATTAATAGCCCAAAGAAAACCTTAATCACCCATCAGCAACCTCCAAGTCACGCCAAGTCATGCCATCACCGCCAAGTCACGCCACCACCGCCGCTGCAAAATCGCCCATCAGCAACCTCTGCCGCCAACCATCATCACCGCTATGGACCTAACAAAATCAGATTTACACTCAACCCATAAAGAAAAAAAAACCCTCAACAACTTCCCACACCATCAACGCCACCATCGCTGCCATGCCTGTCGCTCCACGACCACCTATAAAAAGACGAGCTGCTGCCACATCGTCGCTGGAGACTCGGGGAACAACTGAACAAGCCCTTGTTGCTATCCCGGAAAACGGCTCGACCGCCCCTCCACAAAAGGCCACACCAAGCTGCCCATTAGCATCCATCGTCGTTGACCTTCTCCCCTCGCCTCATGCCGTTCGCACCGCCACCCCCACTCCTGCCACCACCGAGCAGTAGCACTACCACCATCCGTCATCAGCACCAATGCCCTGCAAAACAACAAAACCCCCAGCCCACAACACAAGCACTTCGCCGTTAAGCATAAAACCGAAGAAGCCCATCAGCCCGACAACCGGTGGCTTCGTGAAGAAAAGGGCTAACTCGCCACCACCACCAACGCCGCTCGCCGCCGAACAAAAAGATCGATCACACCAGTTGAACGCCGTTAGGCACAGAACCCGGAGAACCCAACAGTTCACCAGAGGCTAGTGAAACAGCAGAACAAGTGAGAGGGAGGAGGGAAAGGGGAAGAGAAAAGAAAAAGGAAGGAAGAGAGGGAAAAAGGAGAGAAAAGGAGAGGAGGATGGGAGAGAGAGATCCCTCTCCTCCCGCCACCACAAGGAGGGTATGAGTTGGAGCAGCAACCAGGGTTGATCTCTTTCTTCGGGGGATAGAGAGAGAGAGAGAGAGGGAAAGAGGAGATAGGGCTGAGCTACTGTTGTCTGTTGCCTGTTGGTGGATATGGAAATCAGGAATGACTGGGTTTTTTGTAGTGACCTCAATCGTGGACCCTCTATAACCTGTATCTGGGATCGGAACCGTACAATTTGTCGGGAATATTGAGTAGATCATTCATGTAGAAAATCAAATTAAGTGAATATTGGAGAATAAATTGTAAGACAAATTTATCTCAATTGCATGTCTACGGTCTACCAATCTCCGATGATCATAATTTTTTGTACCCATATTGTGTTGAACATTTTGAAAAAATGAACGGTTTTAATCCCAAATGAAGATTTCAAAGGCCCACAATTGAGATTACTATAGGAATATGGTGACTTGAATCATTCAAAGAACCCCAAATCCGACATGAGAGAGGAGGTAGTAGTGGGTTCAACCTGCCTGCATCATACAACGAAATGTATTCATGGTAATTTTAGGTTTTTCTTATTCATGGTAATTTTATTCATGGTAATGTATTCATGGTAACTGTAGGAATGTTTTTTTTCTTATTGAACGGGTTTTTAATACTATCATCCTTCCTCAGACTGCATATAAGAGAGAGTTTCCAATTCCATTGGTTAGCCATTTCTGTCCAATTTTATTCTTCAATTGGAGACTCTGGCTGTTATCTTGATTGTAATTTTAGGTTTTGACCATGGGCAGTCCTGTCTTTTAATGCAGTTTTTCCCATTTTCCACATTTACAAAATTGGGTTCTTGGACTTTTGCCATTTTCCACGTGTCCCGTTTTGGTCTCTATTTTATTGGTGGCAATTTGGAAAAGAGCTGGAGAGAACTTCGTGTCACCTTCGTCGTTGCACGTCCTCGCAAACTGTGCAAAAACAGAGGGTGGGTTTGTTTCTGTTGCTCTTCCATCTTCTCTATTCTTCTCCCATCTGGGTTTGCTTCAGCTGAGTTTGAACAACCGATTGGTGTTGAAATATCTATGGTTGCTGGTGGGGGCGGCTGCTGCGGCATTGTTTTGGAGGGTAGAGAGGAGGGGTGCACGAAGGTGGTTGTTGATTGTGTCGTTGAGAATTCGTTTGTTATTCAGAGTTGCGGTCAATGGGGCAAATGTATTATTCTGATAATACATTATTTTTTAGTTTGAAAATTGCATGTAGATTTGTAACTTCATAACTTTATCGGACGGAGGGAGTATGTTTTGTGAATTTAAAATGTACAAGATTTAGGTAAAAAATGAATGAAAAGTTCATTATTAGCGAAAAAATTCAAAACATGTCTTTGGTGTCTTTAGGGTCGTTTGGAGTAATATTTTTTTTATGATTTTTCGATTACTCCCACGGAAAGGAATAATCAACCCAAAAATTTTGAGCTAAACGCTAGAATAAAAAATAAAAAAAAAATTCTGAACACCAATATTCAGCACTTATGCTGCCACTTTTCCCCCACCTAATCTTAAGCACACCATTTAATCTCACATCTGAAATGCCACAAGGAAGCATTTGAAACACCAAAAATGCCACAAGGAACCATTTGAAACACCAAAGCCACCGCCCCTCCACTACCAAGAAGCCCCCCAAGGATTATCTTGCACCCTAGCCACCTATCCCTTTGTTCAATGCTCTCTCATCTCCTCAAGGTGTACGTGATAGAGAAGATGGCAAAAGACCAGAGGGGTTTTACCACATTTCTTAGTTATTACCCTTAAACATGATATGGTACTGCTCTAGATACATCAATACCAGGGATTCTAAGAAACGCCAGAATCGAGGAAGATGAAATCAAAAGGAAATAATTTCAATTTTCAATTACAGGGACAATTTCACCATCTTAGCCATGACAAACAACAATATGGTACCAAAGGAAAATACAGAAGCTCAGGTCACACACACGCACGCGCAGAGATAGATAGCTAGAGAGAGAGAGAGAGAGAGAGAGAACAAATTTAACGACACAAATAACAAATAGAGCTGGTCAAAGAATTTTAATGCTTTGGCTGAAGAGTACTCCATGACTAATAGTAAGGGTGTCGCATTATTACAAAACTCTCCAAGTTGGAGTAGGATCAAAATACCTTTTTCAAGGAAGCAAACAAGTTAAATGCAATAGATTCAGATAATATGGCGTGGGCCCAGTTCGCTTTCTTCCCTCTTCTTTTGCATCTTGTATTGCAATGTAGCAGGAGCACAATCAAGTGGCGTTTCCCCTAAACAAGACCTTATCAGTCAGACTTCATCAAATGAACTTTTAACGTTTAACATTCGCTGGCATTGTTGAGAGAGAGAGAGAGAGAGATGCAGCATTGATTCACATTTCTTGAACATTCTAGAAAAGACTATTTACTACCCACGAAAGGAAGCTAAATAATTTACCACTGCTGTTTGAATTTATTGGAGGGCTTACTACTGCCTTGAGAGTTTCTCTCTCTAAAAGTTAGAATACCCTAGGGTTCCTCCCTTTTCCTGTCGGCAGCCGCCCCCCACCTTATCCGGCCTTCTCCCACACCTTCTCCTCCTTTGTTTTCCTCCCTTGTTCTTCACTCTTCCATCTCCAGATCTCTCCTACACCTCCGTTTTCCCCAGTTTTTTCGTGATTTTGAGGGGTGGGGCTGCCGCCTTTTTCGCCCCACCCCTCCCCTCCTCCCCACCCTTTGCCGGACACCCACCATCTACCCCATTGCCGGACTCGTCGCCTTGTTATCTCCTTCCCACCGCCTCAGGCCAGATCCGCTTTCTCTCCTCCGTTATCTCCACCTCCCCTCCGCCTCCCTCCCACCGACTTTCATTCTCCCTCCCCTCCGCCTCCCTCCTCCACCAGCCCCTCCTACTGCCACAACCCCCACCCACAGCCTCCCCTCTCTATTACCCCCATTTCTTCTTTGATCCTTACCTCTCGGACCCGACAATGGGTAGATCTTGGGTGTTTGGGCCCCCTCCGGTTAATAAAGCTTCCGGATGCCACGGGCGGCGGCTATGGAAGCTTATTTTGGTCCGGGGAAGTGACTATTCATTGAACTCGGTGTGACACATTGGAACTCGGTGGGACGACTCAGTGGTTCTCGGCTGTGTACCAGTTCTTCTGGACTTTTGTTTCTGCGGTTCATGGTGCAACTCGGTGGTTATCTGCGGGTCGGCTCAGTGAGCGCTGGTTACACTTGTGCTATTGGGTTACTTTGTTTAGTCAGTTTTTTATTTTGTTTTTTATTTTGTTTTTCTCTCCCGATTACTTGCGCTGTATTGGTTTGGATTGAGCTAGGAATCGTGTTTGTTTCTCTACCACTTTCATTTGGAATGGATTCATCATTCCGTCCCTTAGGTGTCGGGTCTGCTTCGGCAGGTGTGTCTTCGAGTCGGTGGCCCAGTCAGCCTAATGCCGTTCTCTTTTTCACTTGTTAGTGGTTTGGGCTTCATCCTTATTTTTCGTTGTAATCGGTGCCGGATGGCGTTTTTATGATATCTTGACTTGTTTCAAAAAAAAAAAAATTTTACCACTGCTGTTCAATGGTAGCCTATCAGAGACATTTCCACGAAAGCCAAAGCAAATTAACCTGGACACAGTCAAGCTGAAATTAATTACCCTGCAAATTTTTGCGATCCAGGCTAGCTCCATATTCCATGAGAGCAAAAGCTATTTCAGTTCGATTAAAAAGTGCTGCCTACATCCAATCAAACACGTCAGATATGACACTTACTCGAAGGGAACGGTTTGACTTAAAAAGCCCTCAGAAATGTGATAGCATGTAATGGGCGCACGCATATGCATGCACGTGTGTCTGAGAGAAAGAGGAGAGTACCAGATGTAACAATGATAGTCCTTGCTTGTCACAGTAACTTGCATCCACACCCTGCCAATTTGGTTACAGCCCAGATTGTGTATAACCATGAGTAAAGCAATAAAATGTCAGCATCTGATCAAGCCTGAATAACAAAAGGCCATCGCTAAAACCAAAGCAATCAGTGTTGGTGGAATAGGTGAAACCATTGATTGCTTTGGCAAAAGACAACTGCTAATAACCACAAGACAACAATTACATCAACGATAAAGGAGGTAATATTTGTAACTAAACAAGGAATAGTACTTTAGTGAGAAGCTCCTTGACAGCTGAAGTGTCACCGTTCTTTATTGCTTCTCGTAAACCCTAAGCAACAATTTATGCAATGGAACCATTCAATTAGCTAACCTTTTCAAGCCAGAAGAAATTAGAATTGCATGCCTTTCCAAACGACAACCGTAGGGTCATACCTCTCCATTAACTTCATAATCCATTTGAGCTTTTACTGAACCACCGTCAGACACTTGACCATGACTTGAAATCATACTGTGAATCACTCAAAGAAAATTACTATACGAAAGCTTTAAATAATACACCATAGCACACTACATATCCTAATC
>CM029273.1:41528866-41548991 GCA_016920895.1 Vaccinium myrtillus
CTAATCAATTGAACACCCTTTTGGTAACTTGCAAATCTTTGATTTTTAATCTTCACTTCTGCTCTACTTCCTCTTCTATTTGTACTAGCACCGGGCACGTGCTTTGCACGTGCCGATACCAGCCACCATATCATATTTAATTATTGAATTTAATGGAAATATAGCATGTTAAATTTCTGTTAAAACACATAACTATTCTTCTTGATTACTCCCTCCATCCTTTTTAAAGTGTGTTACTTCATAAATCCAACTGATTAGAGAGACATCATCATTACATCTTTTACATCAACTTTTACCTCAACTCAACTGTAAACATTTGATATCAACTTTTACCTCCACTTTCCAAAATTATCCTCCACTTTTACCCATTAACTCTTTACCCATTAATTTTTCATAAGGGCAAAATAATAATTGTACAAACTTTTACCCATTAACTTCTCAAAACACAATTATTAAGAGACAACCCAAAATAGAATAGTCGATAATAAAAAAGGGACGGAGGGAGTAGTAAGGTTAATTCCCTCAATCAACGCCAGTAACTTTTATAATATTTGTCATCTTTCTCGTCTCAGCTAATTCCATCTTTTCTAATCCTCATCTCAGCTACATCCATCTTACTCACTTGTTGTTTCTTGATAGGCCAATTTTGTCCCGTAATGCATCGCTTGTCTTATGGTAGTTCTATAGAATTTCCCTTTCTATTATGTGGGGTATCCTCTTGTCACATAGTACACCACTAGCACTTCTTCACTTGAGCCACCCAACTTGGATCCTATGGGTCACATCAATTGCAATCTCTCCATCTTTGCTAATAATAGAACCTAAATACCTAAAATGACCACTTTGTGGTATCTCCTAATCTAGAATCTTTACTCATTCTACATAAGCACTTACGTCACCACTAACTTATACTCCATATAAGGGCAGAAAGATTAACGGCTCCATGACCCTAAACCACCGAGAACAGCTATATTACTCCAATAGGTTGAGCCCACAGTTGAATCATATCTATAATTTTTTGCCATCATATGTCAGAAATCAAGAAAAATGTAATATGCAAAACTCAGATCAAACATACAACTGCTGGCTGTTTGATGTGGAACGCCTATTCCTTGGTATCGCTTCCGTCTTTTTTGCTTTGGGATTTAACTGAGCTGTAGTAGTTGACGTACATTTGTTCTGCAAGGGACCAATAAAGTCTGTGAGAGGCAGGTAAGCGGACAAAATGATTACTATAAAAAAGATTTGAGTTTCCAAGAATATCCACCATTTTTGGGTATTAAATGAGAGTACACTCTCTTCAATGCATAATTTTGTAAAAGAGAGAGGGCATCATGGTAACTTGAAGAAGTAAACCTCAAATTGGACAAACATTTCGGCCATTAAAAAAAAAAGTAGACAAACAAATTGGGACGGAGGCAGTAAATCATTCTAAGGTAGCTACAAGATTCTACCGGCAAGAATACTGCATCTCTTGACGGAGCTGGAGCTTCACAAATGCATAAAGGCATTCCACACTTGCACTCTACAGTACCTATAACAGGAATTTTCTCAGCAGTAGATTTGGGATTTGAATCTGCAACAGTACCAATATCTAATGATGAAAAGCCGTCTGTAAGCGGATTAACTCCGTCCAAAGAAGCCGATGTATTACTTTTGCTCGATCTATCCCTGAACAAAATCAACAAATAGATAAGGATACACTTCTTTATGAGGTTTTTTTTTTTTTAAAGATCAAATGTAACTTGAAAAGAAAATCCTGCCAGACGCATACACCACAAAGTCCAATAAACCCATGCGGAGCCAGGGAAAAAAAAACCTTGCTAAAGAAAGCATAGACAATTTGATATTTGGAGCCAAAAAAACTCATAAGCACATGCAGAGCACATGTACTTCTGTTTAGAGTTTTATGTCTTTCATGGTTGATGTTACAATTTCTCAGTCATGGGAATCATTTTGTAGTCTAGATGATCATTCTATGATCAATGAAAGGTGGTACAACCCGTACAAAATCCATATTCCAAACGCTACTAGCACGGGTCTCCCAAGTACTATTTCCACAATTAGACTACAACAACACACAAGAAGCCAAGTCCAAAATTCAAAAAATTAAAATTAAAATTTGCACTCATAGGCACTTTTTTTTGGGAGAGTATGAAAGCGAAAAAAAGTCAGTCCATTCAAGTTGGTCTGGGGTTTGTGTTTTTTTTTCCTTCTTGTTATAATCCCTCAATATATTGGAACTCTCATTTGGTTGTGGAGTAGGCAGCAGGGCCGAACCACATTAGTTCTTTGTGATCTCCTTTTTTCCTGTGTGCACACTTGATAATTTACAGGGGTACTTTTATTTGAGTGGAACCGAAATTCCCAACAAACTGGTATCAGAGCTCAGGTGGAGCACCAATTAACACACACAAGAAAGGACAAGATGGCAGGGAAAACTGCAGGATTTGCCATTGAACTTGTCAACGGCCACAATGATTTTACTCTTTGGCTATGTTACGCAGACTCTCGTAATGGTATAAGTACCCGTGTCGGACACTCAACACTCGGATAAGGGTGTGGGATATGTGTCCGATAAGTTTAGTAAGACACTTCTATAGAAAACCTAATTGTAATTCGAGTTTATCATGGAAGTATGCATGAACCTCTCTTATTATCCATGAAATGCGCTATAGAACCTTAAAGCAACATTTTACATAAGAAAATACACAAAAAATAGAAACAAATTTGAATATTTTGCCATGTCCCCATGTCCTTGAAATGAGAAATAATTGAATCCGACACCTAGATACAAACTCGCACCCGACACCCGTACCCGAGTCCAAGTAACATAGCTCTTTGGCAACAAAGGGTGAAAAAAAATATTGACAAGGGAGGGGGTGGTGAAAGCTCTCAAAAAGAAGTCCCAAAAGCCGGAAGGGGTGACGATATCAAGTGGGACGAGATGAGAGAACTGGGGAATAGCACAATCCAGTTATATCACAGAAACTCCACGCTACGCAAAGTTATCAACGACACAGATCTGGCAGTGCTTTGGGAAAAATTGGAGAGCAGGTACAAGCCTAAATCATTGACAAAAATCGGTTGTCTTTGAAAAAGCAATTGTACGAGCTTCAGATGCGAATTCTCTGGACCATCTGGACTAGTTCAACAGGTTGGCGACGGAATTGGAAGCTATTGCTGGGAAGATCGAGGAAGAGGATAAGGCAATACTTTTCTTGGTATCGCTACCGTCATCATATGAACATCTCAGAACTACTCTGATACACGGAAAAGATACCATCGCCTTTGATGTAGTGCTGGAAACGCTTATTTCACATGCTTCCATGCAGAAAAAGGAAAGCAAAAAGATCTATGGATATGAGGCCATGATTGCATCAAACGCTGGTCATGTGAGAGGTAGGCCAGCTGATAGGGGGGGTGGTTCAAGCTCGAGGGGCTGTTCGCAGGGTTACAAAAGGAGTTGTTATTTTTGTGACCAAGAGTGACATTTGATCAAGGATTGTCCAAGGCTCAAGCCAAAACAAGCTGATACTGCAGTTGGGAAAGCTCCAATGTTATTGCAGATTTTGCGCTCATTGTTTCTTCAAACAACAATAACAATAACATAACCCATTTACTCCCCAATAATTGGGGGTATGGGCAGGGGATGGATTGGAGACAGACTTAACCTTTGGCAATAAATGCACAAAGTGGCTGCTCACACAACACCACTGAAACAGTGGTCCCCCTATACAGTCATGTTTGTTGCGGAATCATGCCCCCAAATCAAAGCCAAAAGGCATCAGAGAAGGCAGACCCAAGAATCCATTTTAATTTATGTGCACATTACCATGCTCACAGTTTCTTCAAGTGATGAGAAATTAGATTGGATAAAAATATAAAAATTATTTTGCTACATATGAGGAATGTGATGGAAACACTGTTAAAATGGCTAACACCACAATAAATAAGGTTATTGGGGTTGGGACAGTATGTTTCTGTATGGTTGACGGAAGGGTGTTAACATTGACTGGTGTTAGACATGTGCCCAATATGGAGAAAAATTTAATCTCTCTAGGAATGCGGGATTCGAGAGGTTGCAGGTTCTCATCGAATGGTGGAGTTCTTGAGGTTGTCAAAGGAGACAAGATGCCGCTGCATGGATGACTGGTTGATACTCTATACAGGCTTGCAGGAGATGTTTTGATCAGGGGAGCAAAAGCCAAACAGCAGCCAAGTAGTATGGAAGGTATGGACACGCAAGTGATTCGTAAGAGTGAACAAAGTGATCATGGTTGTATATTCGGTTAGCCTTTTTTTCCTATTTCAAGCTGATTTATCCCCCCCCCCAAAAAAAAAGTGATCATGGAGGTCAAAAGTTGCAAGGAGACACACAAAATGGGCTCATGGAAGAGCATGTGAGCGGCGTAGAAGACATGCAAAATTCTGGCAAGAAACAGGTGCAACAAGTTAATGTTCACAAGGAAGCTCCAGGGAAAGGGACAAAATTGGTTGACGAGGTCAACTAGGCGAGTGGAAAAAATAGTCTCTTTTGCTCTAAATTTGGCTAGGGGTGGCAATATCTCCAAATGTGCACAAGAGGAAGGAGAGGTGGAGCAATTATCCAAAACCAAAGCTAAGAAACATCTAAAATGTATGGTAGTTACTACAAAGTAGAAGTTGGAAGCAATTACCGACAACCATTACTAAAACAGTCAGAGCAAACCCTGACACACGAGTGAATACCAAATTGTGGTAAGGCCTGAAACAACAAAAGAAAGAGAAAACAACTGAGGTAGATAAAGGACGTTATCAAAGATTAAACATATATAGGACTTCCATATAGCTCATACCATTTGATTAGATGAATGTTCAGCACACAAAGTCCGACCACAACAGCGGCAATGATGCTGCAAAATTTGAAATGGGGACCGAGAGAGATAGGGGTCAGGCCTAAAGAAAATTTTGATTGGCACAAGATGGGAAGAATTCTGCAGCATATAACATTTTACCACTATGGATCTATATCAGTTCATAGGAATCACAGCATGCAACTTTGCAAAGCACATAATTTTTTTTTGTCTTTCTTCCTAGAAACTTGAATCATAAGCATTTTAATTTAAATTCGTATGAGGGCGATGAGAATAAATTCCCTTTTTTCTGCTTCATAACTAAACTCAACTGAATAACACTGCTCCAACAATTCACATATGTTTAATAACTCATGGTTAACCCCTGAACCATAAACCCAAGTCCATTAAATATTTTAACCAAATTTTTTTCTTCATATTTGTGTACCAATCCTCTAAAAAATATAGATTAAGCTTGAGTATAAAAATTGAAGATTGAATTTCATTTACACCTACAAACTAGATGGATATGCATCACTGCATTAGGTTCTAGGAGCGAGTAATTTTCTGAATCGTGTTAGCTGCTCAAACTTAGCCTTGAGTCCTAAAATACATAAAAAAAAAAAATATATTTACACATTTGAGTGACAAAAGTACATAGTATAAATGAAAAAAAAAACTCATTTAAAATGGTGAATTCATAAGCACTTGGTCTAATAGGTAAGATGGCTCTACTGCAACTTGCAAGAGATGTGGATTTGTGATTTCTATTTATGGCCTTTGAAAAGGAGTTACAAGTTTCAACTCCTTTTCCAACAAAAAAGAATGCAAAAAGGAGCCAAAATTGAATTCCGCAAGCTGAAAGTGAATCAAATCCATGCAAACGACTCGTGCCAATTCAAAAAAACTCACTTACAATCCACGAAGCTACTGGTATTGATAATCCACTGAATCGTATTTGTACATTTCTAACAGCACTGAGGTGGGCAACTAACTGTTTCTCATGGATGGATTTGAATCTATTGACGCCAAAATGGACTATGTAGACCATCATGCAATATTCGATGGGTTAACACAACTAAAATCTTCAGAAACATTTGCAATAGCTATACCACTTATTCTTCGCATCTTGCATCTTAAACGTCACAAATTGACTTTCAACTACAAAGGCGTAAAGGATTTCTAATGCCATAGCTAAGATCCTTGACCCTTCTAAAATGAGGTTCATAAACAAAGGTTATGCCTAGTGATAACATCAGAATCAACACGTCTGTAGTAGTTTCAAAATTCCTCCCATTTGTTAGGCCTTTTTTTAAATTAATCCACCATAGTTAAAAAAAAGCACTATGATGATCCCCTGAGGTACTGACTAAAGTGATACCTTTAATTTGTTCGGTATAGATAAAATTTTTTTTTGATAACCACGTGTCCGGGCCAGCTTTCGCGCACCTCGACTAATCTTGGAGACCAATCCCACCATCCACTAGTGGGGCCCCATTTAAAGTCAGAGCAAAGCTCTGTATGGACTGACCCCAGAAGAGTTGATAGCACCTACGTATATATAGATAATTGTTAACAATGGGGAAACTAATTTTCCAAATACTAGGGGGGCCTACAAAAAACATGGTTAAGTTTGTGTCACGTAGAGTATGACTCCACTTTTTCATATGTATATGATTTATCAAAATAGTAAGTTGGTATCAGAGCTCTGGGTTTCCGACCTAGGGTTTGTTTTTGGTGATTTTTGGTTTTGTTATTGAGAAACATGCTTGAAGATTAGGGTAAAACTGATCCGAAAAAGGGTGATACTTCTTCCTGTAAATCTGTTTCAAGTTTTTGGCCTAGGGCCTCGCGGCCGATTATGTGTGGTGCAAAATTTGATGTGGAAGAATTTGATGGCAAAAATAACTTTTGTATGTGGCAGTGCGAGGTTATGGATGTCTTGATCCAACACGAGTTGGATTTTGTTTTGGGGGACAAGCCTCAGAACTGGGACAAGCAAGAATGGGATCGGGTCAACCGCAGACATGCAGTTTTATATGGTTGTGCCTCGCGAAGGATCAGAAGTATTTTGTTATGCGAGAAACAAGGGCGAAGGATCTTTGGAAGAAGCTCAAGGATAAGTTCATGACGCCTAGAGACAATATATACCCAAAGAATAAGCTGTTTAGGTTTCAGTATCGTTCAGGTATAACTATGTCTGAGCACTTGAGCGATTATAATAAAATAAATGCGGATTTATTAATCTAGATATGTTGATTCTAGATGAGGATAAAGCCCTTCTGTAATTGAATTCTTTGCCCAAGGAATATGATCATTTGTCTATCAACTTATTGTATGGGAAGGATGCGATTAAATTTGATGATGTTTCTAATGCTCTTGCGAATATTGAGTATCGCAAAAGGGACATGCAAACCCATGGAGAGTCATCAAGTCATGGTTCAGGTTCAGTAGAAGCTTTGTCTGTCAGGGGAAGGTCTGAAGCAAAGCAAAATAGCGGTAATCGTGAGCGCTCCCAATCCAAAGGGAGAGAGAGGAGTGCGTCCGCTTCTAGTAGAGTTGCTAGGGATGAATGCGCCTATTGTCGTGAGAAGGGGCATTGGAAGGAGGACTATCCTAAAAAGAGGGCAACAAATGCCGCCAACTTAGCACAAAAGGATGATAATCTTGCTTTGATGGGTTCGTCATTAGCTTGCGAGTCTGGTCAGTGGATCTTGGATTCCAGGTGTACCTACCATATATGTCCTAACAAGAACTGGTTTTCCAGCATTGACATGGTTGATGGTGAAACAGTATTTATGGGCAATGATCATGCATATAAGACAGTTGGAGTGGGAAAGATCAGATTGAAGGTACATGATGGGTCCGTCCGTATTCTGTCTAATGATCGGTAGTACCGGACTTGAAGAAGAACTTGATTTTACTGGGTGCTTTAGACTCCAAAGGTTACCGAATTACGATTGATGGAGTTCTAAAGGTTGTGAATGGTGCTATGGTCGAGATGAAGGGCATTCGGCAAAATAACTTCTATTTCCTGCAGGGTAGTACAGTTGTAGGTGGGTCAGCCACCGCCTGTAGCAACGTCGGCAAGGATGATTCAAACACTTCCAGACTTTGGCAATTTTGTTTGGGTCATGCTAGCGAGAAGGCCATGCAAGGCCTTCTGAAACATAATTTGTTGAATGGGGCCAAAACCTGCAAGACGGGTTTCTGTGAACACTGTGTTTTGGGAAAGCAAACTAAAGTCAAGTTCGGCACAACTATTCACCAAACAAAGGGTACGCTTGACTACGTCCACTCTGATGTGTGGGGTCCAGCTAGAGTTGCTTCTAATGGTGGTAAGTATTATTTTGTTTCGTTTGTTGACGATTTCTCTCGCTATGTGTGGATTTATATCATGAAACATAAGGATGAGGTGCATGATGTTTTCCTTAATTGGAAGAAACTGATTGAGAACCAGACTAGTAAAAAGATCAAGCGCCTAAGGTCAGACAATGGGGGAGAGTATCGATCTGATCCTCTCTCCGATATTTGTAAGGACTATGGCACAACGCGGCACTTCACAGTGATAGGCACACCATAACAAAATGGTGAGGCAGAGAGGATGAACCGTACCTTACTGGACAAGGTGCGGTGTATGTTATCGACTTTTGGTTAAGGGAGATAGTTTTGGGCAGAAGCAGTGACGTATACGTGTCATTTGGTCAACCGTTTGCCATCCATTGTACTTGAGGGTAAAACGCCATTGGAGGTATGGTGAGGTAAACCTATGTCAGATTATGATTCCTTGCACATCTTTCCTACTTATTATCATGTTAGGGAATCGAAGCTGGATCCGCGAGCCAAGAAAGCGTTGTTCTTGGGCTTTGTGGAAGGTATTACGGGATACAAATTATGGTGTCTCGATTCAAAAAAGGAGACCAATAGCCGCGGCGTGACCTTCAATGAATCAGAGATGAACAAGCCGCATGTGCATGTTGTGGGTGACAAGGGTGCTCAGAAACAGGTGAAGTTCGACACTTCAGTGGTTCCTCAACTTTCAGTTCAGTCAGAGAAAGAAGACAGTGAAGTTCGACACTTCAGTGGTTCCTCAACTTTCAGTTCAGTCAGAGAAAGAAGACAGTGAAGCTGAGTCAAATAACAGTGGTACAATTGAAGGTGACAATTCAGGTGATAGTTCTTTATAGCAGCAGCAGATCGAGTCCATTGTAACATCTCGGCCCAAAAGGGCCATCCAAATACCGGCTAGGAATGGTGATATGGTTGCCTATGCATTACCGGTTATAGCAGCTGATATCCCAGCCACTTTCAAAGAAGCTATTGTTAGTCCAGAAATTGAAGAGCGGAAAGCAACAATGGATGAGATGACTTCTCTTCACGAGAATCTGACATGGGATATGGTACTGCTACCAAAAGGCAAGAAAGAGATTGGATGCAAGTGGGTCTACACCAAGGAGGAGGATTCAATGAGGAAGAATGGCATTCGCTACAAGGCTAGGCTGGTGGCCAAAGGCTACGCACAAAAGAGGAGATCGATTACAATGAGGTATTTTCTCCTGTTGTGAAACATTTGTCTATTCGTATTCTATTAGCCTTGGTAGCTCACTTTGATTTGGAGTTGGCGCAGTTAGATGTTAAAACTGCGTTCCTACATGGTGATCTGGAGGAAAAGATTTATGTCTCAACCAGATGGTTTTAGAGTTACTGATAAAGACAATCTGATTTGTCGATTACATAAATCTCTCAACGGGTTCGTGTGCGAGATCCGTATCGGGTACGACTGGTAAAATCCGGATACTCCTACTTCGCAGCTCCATATCTCGAAAGAAAAGAAGAAGACGAAAAAGAAGAGAGAGTAGAGGAGCGAAGAAGAAGAAGAAGATGAAGAGAGGAGGAGGAGAGAAGAGAATATATAAATAAGTACTTGAGCGTGGAGAAGAACGGAGAGGCAGATAAGAGATTACTAGAGTGTTGAGAAGAACTAATTGTGAACTCGAGGAAGAAGAAGCAAGAGTTTCATCGTGCTACATGACAGATGGGGCTGCTGGTTATAAGATATAACCCTAATTATGTTCTGTTGGGCCTCTTTTTTTCTTTGGGCCATTATTATGAGTTTGCAAATTTGAGCAAATACAACTGGATTTCATAACTTTTATGGGCTTTTATTATCCAAACAAAAGTACTAATGTATTTTTAGTTACATAAAATATCCATTATTTAATATATTAAATTAAAAATATTTTTAAAATACATTATTTAATATATTGAAATTAAGAATATATTTTTAAAAATATAATTTTTCGTATCCCCGTACCCGTGTCCAAATTTGGATTCATATCCGCATATCCTGTATTTTTCAACTTCAGGTGTCCGACACCTAGATTCACACCCGCACCTGATACCCGTACCCGAGTCTAAGTAACACAGGTTATGGAAAACAGCTTGACCTCACTTGTTCCTAAATTAACAGAACATTAACCAAAATGTTGGCCAGACGATGAGTACGGTTGAAATGTCCAATGAGAAATTGATATGCCATTGATTATGTTATGGAAAACAGCTCGACCTCACTTGTTCCTAAATTAACCGAACATGAACAAACCAGAATGTTGGCCAGACAATCAGAACGGCCATAACATTTGCAGCCCTAAATAGGACATATATTCGTAAGCACAAAATCATGGAGTGTCGTGAGCAATAACATTAGAGCTTGAAAGCAACCCAGATGCAGATTACAAAATTTTAGCAGGCCTGCAATGAATTGAATTGGTACATAGAGAACCAAAGAAAGATTAATAATAGCTGCAGATCAAACACGATTTACCCGTCACCAGCAAAATGACATTAAGATTTACAGGGGTTCAAAGGATACCCGTCGCTTGAAGGTGTTGAAGCTACATTTGCAAACGTCGCACTCCAACGCTTCCTGGAACTGCGGGAGCTCCATTGGTTTATGTACCTTTCTCGAGCAAGTCCAATGCAAGATTAAAACCAGTTCTATGCTCATAATATAGAACCAGTCAAAAATCAGGCTCCAATGGGATGCTAAAACTGGTTCTAAAATAGAACAAATCTAAAAGTGGTTCTAAATTCCTTGCCAGCACAGCAACCACCAACCGATTTCCAACAGAAAAGGGACGGAGTTTTACCTGATACTCGCCGGGAAGCTCGTCGTAAATCGCAGTGGCCGGAATCTGGATCTGAGATGGGTTTGATCACACAGTGGACGGAAATCGCACAGCAACCACCAACTGGGTTTGATCGAAGATGGGACCGTGGGACGGTGGGTTTGATCGGAGATGGGACGGTGGGTTTGATCGCACAGTGGCCGGAAAATATCACAGCAAACCACAAACTCTGGATTTTCTCGTCTTCGGTTCGATCGGAGGTCACAGGTCTGGGACTGGGGGATCGGTTTGGGCTCGAGAGAGATGCAAGGGAGGGTGGGTTTGGGTCGGTAGGGGCGGCGTATAGAGAGAGAGACAGAAGTAGATGAAGAGTTTAGAGCATCTCCAACAGTTAAGGCCTCTCTATCTCCATTTTGGTAAGAAAAAATGTACATAGCTATCCTCAAACGTTTTCATCAGCCACCAGTCTCGCCATTTGAAAGGAAAAAAAAAAAAAACCGACGTCAGCTCACGGAGGTCGGGCGCGTGTAAAACACGCGCCGCGAGTAGATCTGACTCGCCCGCACGCGCTTCCGTTGACCGGCGCGTGCGGGCTCCGGCCGAAGGATATGCCGACGAGTCTTACGCCGTTGACATCGTCTCGACGATTCCTACAATAATCTGGTACCAAATCGATTTTAGAACAAATATTCCAGCGTACTCGTTTTTCCGGCGTGGGAGGAGAGAGAAACGGACGCCGGCAGCGAGCTCGCCAAGTTTTTCCAAACCTCGCCCGCTGTGGCGAGGTACTGTGTACTGTAGCCGCGACGATAATGGTGAGGAGCTTGACGAGGTTGCTGGGTGTTCGATTTCCGGATTTCGGTCGCCATCTTGACTTCGCCGGAGTGATGGAGAGGCTGTTGGAGATGGTCTTACAACTTACAATAGAGAGATGAAGATTGAAGGCGGATCAAGTTTTTTTTTTTTTATCGTAATAACAAAAAAGTAATTTTAAATCACCAAAATACTACTTTGTTCACTTCATATTTCCAAAAAAATTTCCAAAAAGATTCTTTCCCCATCTCACATCTCTCTAATCATTAATTATATTTCTCTCTCTACTCATACCCCTCTATCCAATCATTATTTTCATTTCTCTCTCTATCTCTCTTCAATTATTACATCTCTCTCTAATTATTACTTTTTCCAAAAACTCATCCAAACACTATCTCAAAAATATTTCTCCAAATATTCTTTTCAAAACTCTCAACCAAACACAGCAGCGTTTTCCAGATTATTTTTTTAAATTTTTTTTGTTAACGTGTGTCCAATAGACATATTATAAGTACACAAACAAACAAAAAAACACACACACTCCAATACATCTTTTACACTTTCCAATAAACTTTCACATAACTATATCTATATTACAACGGGGAGCGATTTTTGTCCTAGTATATTTTTTGTCGAGCCATCATAATACATTTTATCTCTTTCTGCCAACTCACTCTCTCTCTCTCTCTCTCTCTACGTTTTTTTACTACTGGTCCACCACATCTAAAATTTCAAAACACATTCAGTCTCTCCTCTTTTCGAAATCCAAACCACATTCTTTCTTATTACCTCCTCTTAAATTCAAAGGACCACAAAGAATGGATACGGGCACTTGAGTCGATTGTCCATGCCGTGCCTTCAGGCACGGGCACGAGCATGCACTAGTTCCTATACACTTTTCATATATCTCATACACTTTTTCAATTTTAACGTGTGGCTATTGGGCACACATTAGCATTTTCCTTTTAAAAATATGTCAAGCCGCATATCTCCCCTGTGACACAACCATCCCCGTCGCCTACGTGACAACCATGTACACGTAAGATTATGGGACCCAGGGCGTCTTTGCCTTGACTTAGTCTTTGTGCGGCGTCTTTGTGCACCCGCTCGGCGTGGTGTTAAGCCACTTTTGGCGATCCGAGGACGTTCACCGGATAGCCCTCGTCGAGTACTACAAGTGTACCAAAAATCAACTTGAACGGATATCGTTAAGTGCCTAATCGGAACACAAATAGATTGAAATGAAATGGAACACAAATGTACATAAATACTGGATCCAAATCACTAAACCCATTTTTTTCAAGCTATTTGTGTTCCGATTAGATACTTAACGATATCCGATCAAGTTGATTTTTGGTACACTTGTAGTACTCGACGAGGGCTATCCGGTGAACGTCTCGGATCGCCAAAAAGTGGCCAGCGGCCGCGCCGTCTGCGTGCATAGCACGCTGCACAACATTATGGGCAAAGACGCCCTGTGTCCAAGATTATGCCACCGATTATCAGTGCATTATGGTTGTACATATCGCCTAGAGAGCCCCATTTTGTCCACTTTTCATCGATCTCTCTCCTCTGCGATCTCTCTGGCGATCGCGATTATCGCCGGCTTCCAGCCACCGTGGTCCTCCGTTCATCTCTCTTGTCGCCGTCCTTTCATTCGTATTTGTCTCTCTCCATTGCGATCTCTCTGTAAGTGGTCTAATTTCTCTCTATCTGCTTGTGCATACACATGTGTGAATATACATCAATAGTGTGCTTTTTTTTATAGCGTATGTATTTATTGTTATGTGTATATGGTTATGTGAATATGTGTATGTATAAATGTATATATAGACTGAAGTTGTAGTTATATGTATGGTTACATATATGTAAATTAACTTGTGCTTAAACGTGGTAATACATACTTGTATGTAATTAAGTTGTCTAGAATGAAATGAACTTAAATGAGTTATATGAACATAGTAATTTGCCCCAAAGTATTCGAGTCCTTTGCATGGTTGTTCTTAACTTTTAAAGCGTTGTTGTTTTATAGGTGTACGGGGAATAAATCCACGTAAGCCTGGATCACGTGCTTCCTTGATTCAACTCTAGATCTGCAAGACAGAAAAAGGGTTAGAGCGCCTTTGCCTCTCGTTGGCAAAGGCCCTCCGATGCCAAAGTTAGTATCTCATACTCACAAATCTCAATGCGTATGAAAAGGGTTTCACAGCGTACCTTTCTTTATGGGTTTGATGTCTTATTTATAGGTGGAATTTGCCCATTAGGGCATCATGTTGCCCCTGTTTCCTATTATCTTTAGGAGTCCTTTTCCTAATAGGACTTTCCTATTAGGAGCAAGCTCGCATGTCCTGCTAGATCTCGTCTTAGTCTTAGCAGTAGTCTTCCTTTCCATATAGGATTCTTTCCTATATGGGGTATACTCCTAATCACGTTAGGATTTCCCGTATCGATCCCTTATTCCTCGGAATTGCTCCTTATCCCATAAGGAACCGCTTTAGACTTTTTTGGAACGTCTCACCGCCTTATTCGTTGTGGTGTCGTGCTTTCACGTATCTCGGAATAACTCGTACATAGCTTAGCTCATCACGCCGAGCTGAATTATGGATTCCAGAATGTTGTTTAAGCTATACACGTAGCCTTCCTAGCTCGGCCATTTCAGGGGCATCCCTTTACGTCTTACGCCGAGCTAGTGCATCCTGATTTATTAGTTCACTCTCATTAATCTGACCTTATTCATGGCCAGACCAACTCGGCACAGGGCTTAAAGACTCCCTACGTGGTGAAGAGCTATTCACCCTCTCGTGGTGATCAATTAGGGCACGTGCTATGTCCACTTCTAGGGTAATCAGATTTTACCCACTCCAATAGGGAAAATGATAAGTCCCCTATATTGTTAATAAAGGGACTTATCTCCCTTATTTTTTTCACTCACACATGCATTTTATAGCCTTTATACAATTGATATTGCGCGTGGGTGTATTTTGTTAGTTTCAGGAAAAATGAGTGAAAATGACGATCTTTACGCCATGGTTTAACCCAAGGAGTGCCCAAGGTCATGTGACACTCCGCCACCGAACCCCGAGAGCCAAGAACGAAGCACCGGGCAAGGCTTAGGGAGACCAAAAGGCCGGGAGATGAACAAAGGAAGAAAGAAGAAAAAGGCCCAGGGATACCGGTAGCGGCAAAAATGGGATACCGGTATCCCTGAAAAAAAACTCACATTTTGAAGAAGGATACCGGTAGCGCCAAAAACGGGATACCGGTATCCCTGAAGAATTTCACATTTTGAAGTGAGATACCGGTAGCGCCAAAAACGGGATACCGGTATCCCTGAAGAATTTCACGTTTTGAAGAGAGATACCGGTAGCGCCAAAAACGGGATACCGGTATCCCCGGAACAGAAGGTCAAGATAGGGGAGATACCGGTAGCGCCAAAAATGGGATACCGGTATCCCTGCAAATTTTCTGCACTTTTTGAGCCCGATCTAAAATATCTTGTGGCACTTTTGTAATTATTTGGCACGACTTTTCTGGGCTTTATAAGCCCAAAACTCAGACTTTTAGGTCATTAATTAGTTATTCTCTCTCTCTCTACCTCCATCAGTTTGTTCTTAATTTTAGCTCCACCATCTCTCTAGATTTCTTGCATTTTCACTTAGCTTCAAGGTAATTCTTCTTCTCTAATGTTGTAGTACGTGTTGAGACCTCCATATAAATCTACTTTATTTCCGTTTTTATCGGTTAATTCGTTTTCTTGTCTTTCCTAGCTTAATCCTTTGAAAACACTTGGTTCTATTAGTTGTTTGATAATTTCTCAAAGTTTAAAGTGGTAGACTAACCTATAATCTTCCATAAAAATCAATTTATAAAGTCATATGTCATGTTCTTTATTTCCTTTATAAAATAGTCATGTTTTACTTAGTAATGATCGAGTAGTCGTTTTAGGCTCGGTCATGAAGTGATTAGCACCTCGTGACTTAGGTTTATTCGTCCTCCTCGACATAATGCAAACATTGTTTGTCGAACAAAGAGATAGGATTTATTTTACGTACCAAAGCTCGAGTTTGTTAATCTCTTTGATCACACGTAGCCAAGGGTTTATCTACTTGGCACATGTGATGCTTAGGGCGATGTTAATTCGACCGTTTGCTAAATGAACCAAAAATCCTAATCTTTGACAAACACCATTTCTAGTTGAATGATTTTAAAAACCAAATCTTCCGTTCGGGGTCGTTTAACGATGTCCTCGAGCCGGGTTTAGGGTTTAGGGGTTTAGGGTTTGGGGTTTGGGGTTTGGGTTTCGGGTTTCGGGTTTCGGGTTGAGGGTTTCGAGGGTTTTTAGGGTTTAGGGTTTGGGGTTTAGGGTTTGGGGTTTTAGGTTTGGGGTTTGGGGTTTGGAAGAAGATGTGTATAAAATCAAATTTCATTTTATACACATCTTCTTCCATTAATTCATTCAACTGACTAACATCGTATCTATCATTATCTTCTTCTGTTAATTTATTCAACCAATTAAAATCACATGCATCATCATCGCTAGAGTCGTCACCAAAGTCTATCACGTCATTATCATCCATCTCTCAGAATCTGGTAATAAAAGACCATAGTTAGTGGTAAATATAACCTCGAATAGGAGAAGAAAAAAACATACAGTTTGGCAACAACGTTATTCGTAACTATCTTCATGTCTAATGGTAGAAATTTTCATACATTATGGTAAGTATGACCTTAACAAATTACAAACGTATCATTTGAAAAAGATGCATCTCATATTTGCCAAACTGAAAAAAATGCCTACATTAAAATACCAAATGTTTCATTTGTGATCAAGATCCAGGATCTAAGCTTTCTTATTGTAGAGAAACTTACTTGGGGAAACTCTTCAATTTGTTGTTCTTCAAAATTCCATAGCTTTTTGAATGAAGATCTAAGCTTTCTTGTGATAGAAGGAAGATGTATGGAATAGTTGAAAAAACTTGCTAAAATCTAATTGAGAATAATTTTTTAGTAGTTTAAGGTAGGTAGAAGAAATTTAATTCCATTAATCGCACAATGTGTGGTAGGTAAGCAAGAATTCAGACTTGTTGCACATTTATAAAATGTCTGAATACGTAATAACTTATGAACACCCCGCGGAGCGAAATGTCCACGAAAACAGTTTTGACTTGGAAAATGATTTGATTGATTGATTGAATGGAGTCGCCACCCGGATTTGAGGACCATACCCGAGAAACCATTTGAAAAATGACTCTTTTGCCTTTGAAATGGAAAATGCTTTACCGGTCTCCAAAATGAGATTTATCGGGTCCGGGAGCTAGGTTACGCGAGGGGAAGGAATTTAAAGCACCCCTCGCGCCCGGTGTAATCACCGGTCTCTATTAAATGTTTGAAAGGATTTTGAAAATATTGTTTAAATGGACTTCATACACAAATTCATGTGAAAGCACGACAAATGCATCAAAAAGATCAATGAAATATGGGTGAATGCTTGTGCAAAATGTTATGAATAAATGATTCATGTATAAAAGATGCTAAAATTTCACTAAATCACTCCCAAACTGCCTTAGGATGTCCCAGCAACTGATCATAAATACCCAACACATCACACCTGGATTGAAATCTGGGCACCTGGATTGCAATCTGGGCACCTGGATGAAGCAGATCCAGGCACCTGGATTGCAATCCAGGCGCTTGGAAAGGGCCCATTCAGGCGCCTGGATGGCCTCCCAGACAGAAACTCTAAAATCTCATTTCTCACAGGAAACACCAAATGCAATGCTTTTGACTAACTCATATGCACTCTAAAAGATGTATAACAACACAGTAGCAGACTTGAACCTTAAATTTAACTCAAATGCATGATATAAGCTTAAAAGAAGCTTGATTTTGAGTGGTTTGTTACTAAAATGCAATGATTATACTCATTTTTAACACCTACAATGAGAGGTATGCTTATGTAATATAAAAGCTCATCTTGACACTGAATAATCAGAACCTGCAAATGATAGATGAACCCACATGTGTGTTTCCTTTTTATGTAACTATTCTATCAAACGTGTTTATAACCTTGAAAACACTCCAAATACTCATCAAAATGAAAATCAGAATATGATACATGAGTACTCAGAAACCAATGAATGCAAATGATATACCATGAACTGGTTAAAAATGCAAGAAAAAGCAGAAAATATGGTAAGAGAGAAAGGGATCCAGGCGCCTGCATGGAGTGAATCCGGGTGCCTGGACTCAATGCAGGCGCCTGGAAAGTGATGATCCAGGCGCCTGGATTGGGTACTGATGCACAAAACAGATTTCTCTCTTGATGATTTTCAAACCTCTCCCAAGCCCTCCACTGATATAGAAGACCAGTGAGAACTTGGTTGAGTTCCCCTCAGGGCCTACTTGAGCTTTTTTGTAGAAGATTCTACCTTGAAAGACTTGATTGATGAACTTGGAACTAGTTTGGGTAATGTTTGGTGGTTGATTGAGCTAGGATTCTATTTTCTGGAAAAGTAAAGATCTGATTGCTTTGGTTTTTGATTAAGTTTGATGGTGGATGGTTGAAATAAGAAGATTTTGGTGATGAAAGATGGGGTTTTTTTGGGCTAGAAGTTGGGTTTTTAGGCTAGAAATAAGTAGACCAAAGGGGGATGGATTGGGGATGGAATTTCTGGAAAATTTCCAGCAGCATAACAATTAGGAAAGGGGGTGGAGAGCTGATCTCCTCCAAATGAGAGAGGTGAGTGGGTATTTATAGGCATCAAAGGTCCAAAATGAACCCCTAGAATGGCTTAGGGGTCAACTAGGGGTCAAGCTATTTTCCCTCCACTCTCTCTAACAAACTTCTGCAGAAAATCCCCAAAGAATCCTCCAAGACGCTCCTCCCCACTCACTTGACCTTGGGGATCAAGTATCTGGAGTGAATCCGGGCGCCTGGATTGAGTCCAGGCGCCTGGATTGAGTCCAAGCGCCTGGAATAGGGGAATCCGGGCGCTTGGATTAGGGGACAGCACAACAATCCAAACTTCGCGGGGTAATTCCGGGTGCTACCGAACTCCGTTTTGTGCATGGTTTGAAGCATTGGAAAGCTTGAAAAGTCTACTTTCTAACCCAAGTGTTTTGAACCCAAGATGATTTGTACATCAAAATATGTGACCATTTTACCCTCAGAAGGTCGGAAAATGAATCGTTTCGGTAAAACGGGCATATCTCCCTCATTTCAAAATGGATTGGGACATATTATATATCAAAAAAGAGGGTTTTGAATGTACTAGAAGGTGGTGCAAGATTGGGTTTATTTTGAAGAGGTTTTGGAGGGGTTTTCAAGTTCACAATCAAGCCTCGCGTGCTCTTATCAGGCATTTTCATCCTCGGGAATGCCAAGGATTTTCGTGGGTTCAAATTGGGGTGTCTACATAACTGTTTCCTTTCCAAAAGGTAAATACTAATAGAAACTGTAGTATGTTCACATCAACATACAACTTGTTGTGGTAACATAGTTATGCACTATAATAAGGGTAGTTGAGAACATAACTACCAATATATTTAATGTCTTAGTTGTACTTAATTTGTATTATCTTGCACTTGAAACATATTTATCTTTAATAATTAATGAAACTAAATAATATATTTAATGAGAGATTATGGATCAATAGTTAGTAGTTACTATTACATTAGCCAATTGTATCAATCAGTCATTGATCGCTGTCAACCAACACTACTGTTAGTACTACATTGAGTAATAACATTAATAATATCAACCTAAATTAATCAATTCATTTTAGCCAATTGTATTAACTACTACATTAACCAATTGTATCAATCACTCATTGAGCGTTCTCAACCAAAACTACTATTAACTACTACATTTTAGTAATAACATTGATAATATCAACTTATACATAATCAATCCATTTTAGCCAATTGTATTAATGCTCGCTCAATTTTCCCTATTTATCATTGACTATTAATTGTTAGATTTGCAACCTATATTTTATTGATCAATTTTAATTTTTTTTGATTAATCACTTAAACTCTTAGTCGAATGACTCTGACTACAATCGATAACCGTGATTAATCGTCAATCAAGCACTACCCAATGTCAACTGCAGCTATTAATCATTACAATATCACATTAATCAATTGCAAAATTTAATTTAATTTCTTGTTTTGCATCTAAATTTGATTGAATAATCTAATTGTATTAAATACTTTATCTTAATTCAATGGAATGTCCTACTAAATCATTTAATATTTATTACTTATTGATTTATCATTTTTCATTCAACATTTTTATTACAATTATTGTAGCATGTGTTTGAATAAAAATGATTTTTGCAAGTTATCAAA